>NEWO01000220.1:350482-408611 GCA_003013225.1 Phalaenopsis aphrodite
CTCTATCCACCTTCAATTCCATCTATTTCTCTTCTTATATCTCATCTTACATCTCTCTCTCTCTGTCCTTCCTTTTCTCTCTCAATTGCTTCCTCATATGTCTCTCTCTCTTCTTTCTCTCTCCCTTCCACAATCTCCCATTTCTATCCCCTACTCTCTTCCTCTCCCCCTTCTCTCTATCTAGCTCCCTCTTTTGTGCCTCTCTCCTCACACATTTATCTTACTCTCTCTTTTATCTCATTCTCTCTTGCCTTATCTTGCTCTCAATCCCTTTCTCTGTCTATCCCTCTCTTGGCCTATCTTGCTCTCAAACCCTTTCTCTCTCTCCCTCTCTCTCACACTTACGCTCTCCCTCCTACAATCCCATTCTCACCCTCTCTCCTCACTCTCTTGCTCTCTTTCTCTCTATATCTTTCCTTTCTCCCTTCATATCTCTAAATGTATTTCTCAATCTGGTTAGATCTCTCTTTTTCTATACTCTCTTTATTCTCTCGCTCCTTCCTTTTTCTCCCTCTCTCACTTCCTCTCACTCTTCCTCAATCTAACACTCCCCCACTCTCCAATTTTTTCTCCCTTTCTTTTACTCTCTTCTTTTTACTCATTCTATCTTCTACTCCATATCTTCTTTCACTTTTTTTATCTCTTTTGTATCATTTTCTCTTTCTCTCTCTTTTTGTTCTCCTTTTCTATCTCTTCTTTGTCCAACTCCTGGCTCTCTATCTCCATCCCTCTCTGTCTCCCTTCCCCTTCTTCTCTCTCCCTTCTCTCACATTATCTTTCTTTGACTCTCTCTACTCTTTGAATCTTCTCTTGCTTCTCTCTCTTCTCTCACTCCCTTTATTATTCTAAGCTCTTACACTCACTCTTCATGTTTTCTCTCCCCTTTTCTTTTAGTTTATTTGCTTCTCTCTCACACTCTCTTTTGGCCTCTTTTCTCTCGCTCTCACTATTTATATCAATCTCTTACTCTCAATCTTCTTTTTCTCTCTTTATTTTTCACTCCCTCGCCCTCTCTCTCCCTCTCTTAATCTATGTCACTCTATCTACCTTCTCTCTTTTACTCCCCCTCTCACTTTATCTCTCTCGGATTCTCCATCATTTGCACTCTGTCTCTCTCTCTCTCTTTAACTCCATCCCTCTCTCTCTCTCTCCCACTTTCACTATTCCTCTCTCACACTCCATCTTTTGCACTCTCTATCTCTCTCTATCTTTCACTCCATCCCTATCCCTCTCCAACTCTGTCTCCATTTCTCTACCTATCTATTCTCTTTCTACTTCTCTCTAGCTCTCTCTTCCACACTATCACTCTCTATCTCTCCCATTTTCTTTCTCTCTTACCTCTCTTACTTTCTTTCTCTCTCAATCTCTTTCCTCTTCCATCTCTCACTCTCTTTCTCTCTCTCCTGCCCTCCTTTCTTTCTTTCTAATTTCATCACTTTAGTCCTTTCTCTCCCTCTCCCTCCCTTTTCATCACTCTATCCTGTCTTCATCCCCCTTTCCCTCCATCGCTCTCTTTTCCTCTTTTTGCTTCCCTCTTTCCCTAACTCTCTTATCTCTATTCTCTCTTGCTCTATCTGTCTCTCTCTCTTTGTCAATGTGTCTTTCTATTTCCCTGCCTCTCACTCTCTCTTACTCTCTCTCTTAGTCTCTCTCTTCTCTCCATCACTCTTCGGTATCTCTCTATCTATCTTTTGTGGTCACTCTCTTTTTCACTCACACCCCTCTTTCTCTCTATCTCTCTCTTATCATCCCTCTCACTCGATATTCTTTCTCTCTCACTCTTTGTCTCTTTATATCTCTCCCCCTTTCTAACCCACAAAAACTCCCAACCCACGTCCTTCTTTCTCTTCCTCTTGATCTCCTTTCTTCTCTTTATTTCCCTCCTTTTTCTCTCACTTTTTTCTGTCAAACCTTTATTTGCTCTCTCTCCTACTCTTTCACTATACCTCTTCCGCTCTTTCTTCTCTCTCCTCTAATTTTTCTCTTGCTCTCCCTCTCTTTCTCATTCTCTCTTTCCCTCCATTTATCACTCTCTCACTCTCCCTCTATCTCTCTCTCGCAGTCTCATCTCTTTATCTCTCCCTATCTCCCTCCCCCACTTGGCCTATTCAACACCCACAACCTTTCGCTCTCATTCTCTTATCGCCCTTTGCCTAGCTCTCTCTCACACATTATTGTTATATCTCTCTCCCTTTCTTCTAAAGTCTCTCCCTATCTCTTATCCTTCCTCTCTTTCTCATTTACATTTACTCCATTTCTTGCTCTCTCTCTCTCTCTCACTCACTTACACTTCCTCACTCTTTCTCACTTTTTGTCATCTCTCCCACCCCTTTCTCTTGCACTCTCTACCAATCTCTCTACATTTTAATCCACTCTTCACCTCTTTATCCCTCACTCACACACACACACACACACTCTCCATCTCCTTATTTCCTTCTCTCCCTCTCTCACAAACACTCTCTCTCCATCCCTCAATTTCTCTCACTCACTCTCCCTCTCCCCAATTCTCTTTATTCCTCTTTGATGCACCCTATCTTTTCTCTCTCTCCATACTTATCTTATTCTCTCTATCCCTCACTCTATCCTCATCTCCCTCTCCCTTTTTATCCTTACTCTATCTCTCTCCCTTCAACTCTCCACCTCCCTCTTTGTGTCTCTCTAACTCGCTTGAGCACTTTTTCTTTCTCTCTATCTCTCCTTCCCTTTTATAGTCTCCCTCTTAATCTTCTCTTTATCAGTCATCTCTCTCTCCACTCACCTCGCCTCCCACCATCCCTCAATTCCTCTCTATTTACCTCTCTTGCTTGCTCTTTCTCTCTATCATTCTCTCCCTCTTATTATCTCTCTTACTCTATCAACTTTCTCTCTCACTCGCTTGCACTCTTTTCCACTCCCTATCTCTCTTTCATTCCAACCCTCAAAAACTCCCTACCTACGTCCCACTTTCTACCCTCCTTATCTTCTTTCCTCTTTTTATTTCCCTCTCCCTCCTTTCCCTAATCTCTTTATCTTCTTCAAACCATTCTCTCTCTCGCTTCCACTTTTTCTCTCTTTATCTCTCCTGCTCTCTCTCAATCTCTCTCACTCTCTCTTTATTCTCTAACTCTCTCTATCCTTCTCACCCTCTCATTCTCTTTCCCTCTCTCTTTCCTTCGCTCTATCTCTCTCTCACTCTTCCTCTGTCCCTCTCTCTTTTTCTCGTATATCTATCTTTTCTAACTCCTTCCCTCCCTCCCTCACTCCTACACTCTCTCTATCTCACTCATCCTCCCTCCTTCACATCCTTCATCTCTTTATGTCACTCTCCCTCCCTTCCTCTCTTCTTACCTCTCTTGCTCCATCTCTCTCTTATCATCTCTCTAACTCTCTATGACTCTCTCACTCTCTGTCACTCACTTTTTACTCCATCTCTCAATTTCATGCCTTCTCTCCAACTCTTTGTCTCTTTCTCTCTCCATCCCTCATTCCAACTCTCAAATGCTCCCTCCCTACATCCCTTTTCTCACTCTCCTTCTCTCCTTTCCTCTCTCTATTTCTCTCTCCCTCCCTTCTCTACTCTCCCTATGATCTCTCATACATTTTCTCTTTTCCTCTCAAGCTCTTTCATTCTTTCTTCTCTCTCTTTTTTAACTCTCTCTTTCTCTCCATTTTCTTACTCTTTCCAGCTCTATTTCCATCTATCTTTCTCCTTCACTTGTCTCTCTATCTCTCCTTTTCTAATTTCATTGCTTTCTCTCACTCACTTGCTCTCCCTCAGTTGCTCTTGCTCTCTTTCATCTCTCCCACACCCCTCTATTGCAATCTCTACTTATCTCTCTCCCTCTCTATCTCTCTCTCTATTTTACATCAATCTTTCTCTCTCCCATTCCCACTCTCCCTACCTCTCTGCATCCCTCTCTCTGTCTCTCTCTCCTCACTCACACTCTCTCCCTCCCTCCCTCCCTAACTCACTCTCTCTCTTTCTCTCACTCTCTTTCATTATGTCTGACCCTACTTTTTTATTTATCTGAATCTTTCTCTTTTTCCATCCCTACCTTGCCTCTCTACACGTCTCTCTCTTTTTTTCTCTCCCTTTATCTCTCCCCCACTCCTTACATCTATCATCTCTCTCTATCTCTCAAACTCCATATCTCAGTTTCTCTCACTTGCTTGTTCATTCTATCTCTTTCATATTCTCTCTCCTTCACTCTCTTTCTCTCTCTTACTTCTGTCTTTATTAATCATCTCCCTCTCACTCTAACTCGCTTCACTCTAACTCCCTCCTTCAATTTATTTATCTCCTTATCCCACTCTTTGTCCCTCCCTCCAACAATCCCACTCTCTCTATCCCACTCTCCCACCCTCCAATTTTTGTATCACTTTATCTCACTCTCCCTCCCTCCCTCTCTTTTACCTCTCTCTTGCTCTATCCCTATCTTATCATCTCTCTCACTCTACTTCTTTCTCTTTCACTCTCTATCATTCGCTTTGTTTCTCTCTCCCTATCTCTCCCTTTCTTAGCCTCTCTTCCACTCTCTATCTATTTCTCAATCTACACCTCATTACAACCCTCAAAGGCTCCTTCCCTGCGTCCCTTTTTATCTTTTTCTCTATCTGCTTTCCTTTCTCTCTCTACGTCCCTCGCCCTTCCTTCTTTACTCACTCTACCTTCTCTCATACATTTTCTCTTATCTTTCTCTCTCTACCTCTCATATTCTCTCTCAAATTCTCTCTGTTCTCTAACTCTCTCTCCCCTTCTCTCCCTATCTCTTTTCCTCTCTCTCCTTCCATATCTTATATCCTTTTCTCTCTCAATGTCTTTCTCTTTCTCTCATTCGTTCTCTCTCACTCTCCCACTATAGTTCTCACTCAATCTCTCCTTGCTCTATCTTTCTTACTCATTAGTTCTTGCTCTCTAAGTCTCCTCAATGTACCTCACTCTTCTCTCTTCTTACCACCCACTCCCTGTCATTCTCCTTAGGTCCCCTTATTACTCTCCGTCTTACTCTCTCTTTTGATCATGCTCTTTCTCTCTCACTCTCTCCTCTATCTCTCCCTTGATTCACCTTTCACTCTTCTTTATTATTCTCCCTCCCTCTTTCTCTCTTTCTCACTATCTACTCCCTCTATCTTATTTTCTCTTTTACTCTCTTTTGTATGGTTCTCTCTCTTCTACCTCACGCCTCTCACTCTTTCTCTCCCTCTATCCCGCACTTCCTCTCTCTACCACTCTCTCTTACTTCCATGCCTTCCTCATTCTCTCTCTATCTTCTCACTCACTCCCACTCCCAACCTCCCTCTCTCCCTGTGTCCCTCTCAACCTTCTTCTCCTCTCTCTCTCACCCTCACTCACTCTACTATTTTCCCTTCTCTTTATCTTTCACTCATATCTATTGCTCTAGCTTCCCATGGACTATCATCTCTCTATTTCTATCTCACACTCTCTCATTCTTGCTCCCTCTTGCTCTCTCTTTAATCCCTCACATTCTTTCCCTCAGTCTCTCTTTCTCACAAACTCAATCCTCTCATTATTTCATCACTCCTTATTTCTCCTCAACTACCTCATTGTTCCTCTCTATCTTTCCCCTTCTCTCTTGCTCTCTCTAATTCTCTTACTTTTAATTTCACTTAGTCTCTCTCCAGTTCTCTCTCTCACTCTCTTTCTCTCTCTCCTACCCTCCTTTTCATTCTTTCTAACTTCATCACTGTAGTCCTTTTTTTCCTCCACTCCCTCCGTTATTTCTCAATCTATCTTTATCTTTTTCACTCTCTCTCCATCCCCCTCTCCCTCCTTCCCTCTCTCCCTATCTCTCTTTTCTCTATTCTCTCTTTTTTATCTATCTCGCTCTCTTTCTCTCACTTTGTCAGTTTTTCTACCTCTTTCCATGCCTCCCCCTTTCTCTCACTCTCACTCTTTCTCTCTTTCTCTCACGCAACTCCTGTCTCTCTATCTCTCCCTACCACCCTCCCCACTCTCTTTATCCCTCACCCTCTCCCTCTTCCTCTCATTTTGTTCCTAGCTCTCTCCTTCTCACCTTATTGTTATATCTCTCTCCTTCTCTCTTATCCATTTTTTATTTCAGTTTCACTTCTACTCAATTTCTTGCTCTCTCTCTTTCACTTACTCTCTTTATCTCTTTCACTGTATACCTATCTCTCTCTCTTCCTAGCACTGTACCTCTTTCTCCCTCACCCACACACACACTCTCTCTCCTTCCATCTTTTTATCTCTCTCTCTCCTCCTCTCTCACACACATATCTCTCTCCCTCCCTCAATCTCTCTTGCTCACTCTCTCTCCCCACACTCTCTTTCTCCCTCTATGATGCTCCCTCTCTCTCCCTCTCTCTCCCTCTCTCCATACTTATCTTATTCTCTCTATCCCTTACCCTCTCTTCATTTCCCGCTATCACTCTCTACGTTTCTTCCCCTTTTTCTCCCTCACTCTATCTCTCTCACTTCTTCTCTCGACCTCCCTCTCTTTGTCTCTCTCACTTGCTTGCGCACTATATCTTTCCCACTCTCTCCTTCTCTCTTATAATCTCTCTCTTACTCTTCTCTTTATTAGTCCTCTTTCTCAATTGCTCTTATACTCTCAACTCTCTTCCCCTCCCTCCCTCCCAACACCCTTTGTATCTCGCTTTCCTTTCCTCCGTCTTTATTAACCTTTTTCTCTTGCTCTATCTCTATCTAATTCTTGCTCTCTTTTATTATCTCTTTTACTCTATCTACTTGCTATCTCAATTCCTATCACTATACCACTCTCTGACTTGCTCTCTCTCTCTCCTTTCTCTCTCTCAGTTCCTATCCAACCTCCAAACACTCCCTTCCTATAAAGATAAGAGAGATAGAATGAGAGGGAGAAAGAGCAGAAGAGGGAAGGAGGGAAGGAGGGAAGGAAGGAGGGAGAGAGAATGAGATGAAGATCTAGTAAATAAACGAGAAGGGAGGGTGTGGGAGAGGGAAAGAGAGAGTGAGGGAGAGATCCAGAGAAACAGAAAGAAAGGAAGGGAAAAAGAGGGAGAAAAATAGAGAAAGAAGGCTAAGGGTGTGAGAGAGAAGAGAGAGAAGAGTGTGTGTGTGTGAGAGAGAGAGTGCGGGCAAGAAAGAGAGCAAGAGAGACATAGAAGTGCAAGAGATAGAGTGATAGCAAGACCAGAGAGTGAGAGGGTGGTAGAGAGAAGAGATAAGGAGAGAGGTAGAAAGAAATTGAGGGAGACAAATACAGAAAAAATATATGGAGGGAGGAAGAGAGATAGAGGGTACGAGAGAGATAAAGTAAGAGAGAGTAATAGAGAGAAGGTGGATAGAGTGAAGTGAGGGAGGGAGAGATGATGCTTGAGAGAGAGAGAGAGAATGTGAGAAAAAGAGGAAAGAGAAGCTATAGAGAGATAAGTGAGAGTGAGAATAAAGATGACAGTGAGAGAAAGAGAGAGAAAGGAGAGGGATGGAGAGAGGGTAAAAGAGAGCTAGAGAGAGGAAAAGAGAGCTAGAAAATATGAGCAAAAGAAAAGTTTGAGAGAGATAAGAGAGAAAGAGCCAGATAAACTGAGAGAGAGAGGGCAAGCAAGTGAAAAAATAGAGAAAGAGAGAGAGAACGAGAGATAAAAGAAACAAGAGAGATAGAGGGAGGGTGGAGGAAGGGAGAAAGAGGTGAGAGAGAAAGAGAAAGAGGAAGTGTAAAAGGAGTGAGAGAGAAAGAGAGAGAAAGTGAGAGAGAGAGAGACGATGAGATCGGAAAGAAAGAGAGAGAGAGAGGATAAGATAGTAAAGAAAGAGAGAGAAATAAAGAGGGGGTAGGGGACGAGACAAAGGGTCGGTTGGTGAAAGATTGAAATAGAGCAGAGAAGAGTGAGAGAGGGAGAGAGGGAGAGAGGGAAAATGAGAAGGAAATAGAGAGAGTGAGTGAGAGAGACAGAGAGAGCAAGAAATAGTGGGAGGGAGAGAGATGAAGGGTGGGAGGTCGGTAGAGGGATGGAGAGAGAATGAAAGGTATAAAAGAGAAAGAGAGTAATAAAGGAGGGAGAGAGTTAGAGATGAGTGAGAGAAAGAGAGAGAGAAAAAATAGTGAGGGAGAACCAAAAGGGAATGGTAGGAGAGTGAGAGAGAAAACAAAAAAGGAGAGAGAGATAGAGTGTGTTAGATATGGTGTGAAGTTAGAGAGGGGGAGAGGGTAAACGAATGTGAGAGAAGATAAAAAATAGAGAATAACAAAAGAGAGAGAATGAGAGAGTGAAAAGGAGAGTAATATATAGAAAAGTAAGGTAATAGAGAAGTAAAGGAGATCAAAGAGGGAAGGAAAGAGGGAGGGTCAGAGGGGGAAACAATGACAAAGATAGATAGTTGGAAAAAGGCAGGGAGTGGGAGAGAGAGAGAGCGAGAGATAGGAAGGGAACATAGATAGAAAGAGAGAGGGAGGGTTGGAAAAGAAGAGAGGAACTAGATAGTGAAGGAGAGGGTAAAGGGAGGGAAGAGAGAGAGAGAGAGAGAGTAAAAAGAAGAGCATTGGTGGAAGATAAATAGTGAGGAAGATCCTACAGAGGTAGAGAAATAAAGGGAGGGAGGGAGGGAGGGAGGAAGGGAGGGATACAGTCGATGAGTGTGTGTGTGTTTGAGAGAGAGTTTGCAAGATAAAGGGGAGAGGAGGGACGAGAGAGTGCAATAGATAACGAGAGAGTGAGGGAGAGAGATGAGATAATGATAGGTGAGAGACGTTATAGAGAGAGGTGGCAAGGTAGGGAGAAAAAGAGATAGGAAGAGTAGGAGACAAAAAGAGTGAGAGAGAGAAAAGAGAGAGCGAGAGAACATTATGAGAGGTAGAAGAGAGAAAGCAAGGTAGAGAAAGGAGGGTCAGAAAATAAATAATGGAAGGATGCAGATATATTTAGAGAGAAAGAGAGAGAAAAAAGCTGAAGAGGGGAAGGGAGACATTGAGAGAGAGAGAGATAGAAATAAGCGAGTGAAAGAATATAGAACAGAGTGAGAGAGAGAGAGCGAATGATAGAATGAAAGGTGGAAGGAGAGAGGGAATGAGAGAATAAGTGTGAGAGAGACACTAGAGCATGCAACAAAGAGACAACAAGAAAGAGAAGGTAGAAAAGCTTGCTATTTTTTCACTCATCTTTTCTCACTTTCTTTTCTCACTCTTTCTTTCTATCACTCTCTGTGTTCCACTCTCTTGCTTTCTCTCTCTTTCCCTCTCTATCTCTTTACTCCCTCACCACCTCTGTCGCTTTCCCTTTCTCTATATCTATCTCTTGATCTCTTTCTTCTTTAACTTGCTTTCTTCTTTCTCTTTCTAAACCTCTCTCTCTATCTCTATCTCTTGTTCTTTATCCTCTCTCCCACTCTATCTCTTACCCTCCCGTCCTCCCTCCCTCATACTCACTCTCTCACTTTCTCTCTTTCTTTCTCACTCAATCAATCTCCCTCTCCTTCCTCTTTCTCTCTCCTTCCCTCCTCACTCTTCATTAATTCATTTACTATGTTTCCTTTTGTATCTCTTTGCAATTTCTATCTTTTTCTATTTTGTCACCCTTTGTTACTAACCCTCTCATCTAGCTCTTTTTTTCTATCACTCTCTGACTCCCTCTCTCTTGCTTTCTCTCCCACTCTCTCTCCCCTCTCTCCTTTTTTGTCTTACTCTTTTTTTTCATCTCTCCTTCTTGTTATCCTTCTCACACTTGTTTGCTCTCTCTTTCCTTCATTATTTCTTTACTCTCTCACTATCTCTCTTTCTCTCCCTTTCTCTCTATCTCTCTCTTGATCTCTTTCTTCTCTAACTCACTCTATTCATTCTTTTTATAACTCTCTCTCTCTCTCTCTCTCTCTCTCTCCATCTATTGCTCTTTATCCTCTCTCCCACTCTCTCTACCCTCTCGATTTCCTTCTCTCCCTTCTTCACTCTCACTCTCACTTTCTCTGACTCTCTCTCTCTCTCTCTCGCTCGCTCAATCTATCTCACTCTCTCTCTCTCTCGCTATCTCTCCCTCCCTCCTCTCTTTTCATTCATTCTTTCTCTCTTCTCCCTTTCTCTCTATATCTCTCTCCTCTTCCTCCCTCTCCCAATATCTCACCCTCCATTCCTCTCCCATGTCTTTCCTCTCTCTTTCTCCCTCACTTGCTCTCTCTATCTTTTCTCACTCTAGCATACTCTCTCTTCTATTTCTCTCAATCTATTCTCTTGCTCCCTTTTATTATCTCTCATACTTTCTCTCTCTTGTTCTCTCTTTCCCACTCACTCCCACTCTCTCCCCTTTATATTATTCTCTCTTTGACCTACCCTCTCTCTATGTCCCCTCCCTCTCTTGTTCTTTTTTTATCACTCTTTTTTCTCTCTTTTCTCTTTACCCCATCTTTCTCGCTGTAATTTCTTCTCTATCTTTTTGCTCTCTCTATCCATTTCTATTAGCTCAGTTTCTTCATAAGGTACACATCTTCTCATAATCAAATCCTTATATTGTTTATATAAATAAGGCTCATCCCAAAAATATACTTTCGCATCATGAATGAATTTCCTTTGTTGTTGCAATGTCAGCATAGGTGGCAAAATATCACTTACAATATAGTTAACAATATCAGCATACCATGGTATTTTCCACTCATTAATATTATAAAGTTGTTCATCAGGGAAATTGTCTGTAATTTCATTGTCAGTGTCAGATAATTCATAGTTTTCTAATCTCAACAAATGATCAACAATTTGATTATCGGTTCCCTTTCTATCAATAACCACAAGATCAAATTCTTGCATCAAAAGTATCCATCTAATTAACTTTGGTTTGGCATCCTTCTTTTGCATTAAAAATTTAGTAGCAGAGTGATCAGTGTGCACAACACATTTAGCTCCAATTAAATAAGATTTAAATTTGTCTAAAGCATACACAATGGCCAGTAACTCTTTTTCAGTAACAGTATAATTAATTTGTGCATCATTAAGAGTTTTACTAGCATAATATATAACTTTAAAAATCTTTTCATACCTTTGTCCAAGGACAGCTCCAATAACATAATCACTAGCATCACACATCAATTCAAATGGTTTCTCCCAGTTAGGTGAAACTATAATAGGGGTTGTGATTAATTTTTCCTTTAATAACTCAAAGGCATTTAAACAACTTTCACTAAATTCAAATTTCTTGTCCTTTCCTAAAAGTTGGCATAGAGCTTTGGTAATTTTAGAAAAATCTTTAATAAAACACCTGTAAAATCCAACATGTGCAATAAAACTCTTAACCTCTCTTACATTAGTAGGAGGTGTTAGTTTAGATATAACTTGAATTTTTGCAGGGTCTGCTTCCATACCATCTTCCAAAATTTATGCCCTAACACAATTCCTCCTGCAACCATAAATTGACCTTTCTCCCAATTCAGAACCATATTAGTTTTTTCGCATAACTTTAAAACGTTTTCAAGATAATTTAGGCATGTGTCAAATGATGTTCCAAATACAAAGAAATCATCCATAAATACTTCCAATCCATCATCAGTTAACTTACTAAATATAGACATCATACATCTCTGAAATGTTGCAGGTGCATTACATAATCCAAAAGACATTCTTCAAAAAGCAAAAGTTACAAAGGACTAGTAAATGTTGTCTTTTCTTGATCCTCATGAATAATAGAAATTTGATGGTAACCGATATATCCATCTAAAAAATAAAAATATTTGTGTCCAGCAAGTCTATCTACTATTTGGTCTAAAAAGGGTAAAGGGAATTGATCTTTCCTGGTGGCAGTATTTAATTTCTATAATCAATGCAAATACGTCACCCAGTAATTTGTTTGACAGATATTAATTCATTATTTTATTTTTTTTCAACAGTCACTCCTTGCTTAGGAACACAATGAATTGGACTTACTTACATACTATCTGAAATAGGATATATAATTCTAGTGTCTAACAATTTCAAAATATCCTTCTTAATTACTTCTTTCATCATAGGATTTAAACTCCTTTGTGGATCAACTCTCGGTTTATATTGTTCATCTAATATAATTATATGTAGACAGATCGAATGACTGATTCTCTTAAAATCAGCTAAGGTCCAACCAAAAGCTTTCTTATATCTTTTCAATGTATCTAATAGTTTTTTCACTTGCAAGTCCTTTAATTCTGAAGATATAATCACAGGTAAAGTAGATGAGTCTCCCAGAAACACATACTTCAAGTGGCTAGGCAATATTTTCAACTCAAGTTCAGGTGGTTTTATAATTGACGGAACTAGATTCTTATCAGCATTTTCTATAATATCCAGCATCTCAAATCTTTCCTGAACATAATCTAATTCTTCATTTTCTAATTCGTCCAAAATAACTTCATCACTCTCTTCAAATTGTTCTTTCTTTTTTAAATATTCTTTAACATGTTCATTCAATAGATGTTCACTAATTTCCATGCGAAAACATTCATTATCTCTTTCAACAATAGGGTATTTCATAGATTTCACAATGTTAAAAGTCACTTCTTGATCGTTAACTCTCATAGTTAATTCTCATTTTTGAACATCTATCATAGTTTTTGAGTAGCTAAAAATGGTCTCCCTAAAATGATAGGTATTTCTTTATCTTCCTCCATATCTAAAACAATGAAATTCACAACTTTTACTAACACATCTTCTATAACTCCCTTAGGATATGTAACTGAACGATCCGCGAACTGAAGAGTTACAGAAGTAGGTGAGACTTCTCATAATCATAATCTTTTGAAAATTGATAGAGGCATAAGATTAATGCTGGCTACCAAATCACATAAAGCTCTTCCATAAAATTTCTCACCAATAGCACACGGTATAGTGAAACTGCCAGGATCTTTTAATTTTTCAAGAAGCTTTTTCTGAATAATTGCATTACACTCTTTGCTAGGTGCAATAGTTTCATTATTAGTGAACTTCCTTTTCATGTTAAAAATATCGTTCATAAATTTCATATAATTGGACATTTGCTCTAAAGCTTCTGTGAAGGGAATATTCACCGTTAACTTCTTAAGAATTTCTAAAATTTTGGAAAATTTTTTATTCAGTTTGTGTTGCTTCAATCTTTGAGGAAACGGTGGTGAAGGTTTCTCCACAGTAATCTTCATTGGTGTAAATGGATATTTTAAGTCTGGGTATTCATGATCCTTTTCTTTTTCGGTATCCACTTTCTCTTTTTCAGTTTCCATTTCTTTTTGTACTCTTGTCTCCAGTTCTTTTCCACTTCGTAATTGTATCGCTTTTATCTGTTCTTTTCTTTGATCTTTAAGATTTGGTTCCATAGTACTAGGAAAAGTTCCAATGATTGGTTACCAAGCGTAGTAGCGATATGCCCTAATTGATTTTCAATATCCTTAATAGCAGTTCCTCCATTTTTTAATTGATTTCCTTGAATTTGTAATTGATTTCCTTGATTATGTAATTTTTTACCTATGTTTAATATCAGGCAACTTCTTCTCCTTAATTTGAGTGTTACTGTTAAATCCTGGAGGATAAGAAGGTTTATAGTTAACATTTCCTTGGTTGGATGAATTTCCTAATGAGTTCACAGGGTTGTTTGCCCATTGTTGATTTGTGAAAGAATTGTTATTCCAATTAAAATTTGGATGATTCTTCCAACCTGGGTTATAATAGTTTGAATAAGGGTTGTTGGGTCTGTTAGTAGCATTTAAAGTCTCATATGAAGGTTGAACATCCACAAATTGCCCAGATGAATTCTCTTCCATCGTAGGAGGTGTTGGAGAATAATTCATCCCATAATGATCTAATTTATTTGATATTGCAGTAATCTGCGAAGATAACATAGATATTGCATCAGAATCATGGGCACTAGCTACTCTTTTAGGATTTACCCTTTCAGAGGGCCATTGAAAATTATTGGTAGCCATCTCTTCTATTAATGAATAAGTTTCATCAAAAAGTTTTGACATTAAAGAACCACCAACCGCAGCATCTATAATTGATCTAAGTGATCCCACTAATCCATTATAAAAAGTTTGAATTATCAACCAATCTGGTCATGAATGATGAGGGCATTTCCTAAGAAGATCTTTAAATCTCTCCTAAGCTTCGTATATTGACTCTCCGTCAATTTGACAGAACGATGTTATGTCATTTCTAAGTTTAGCAGTTTTGGATGGAGGGAAATATTTGGATAGAAATTTTTGTGAAAGTTCTCCCTAATTTCTAGTAGATTTTTGTGCTGACAAATTCAACCACATCTTAGCCTTATCCCTTAGTGAAAAAGGAAAAAGTCTAAGTCTAACAACATCGTTTGAAACTCTGTCATATTTAAAAGTAACATACAGTTCTAAAAAACTAGTGAGGTGTAAATTAGAATCTTCATTTGGTGTACCTCCAAATTGATTGTTTTGTACCATTTAGATAATAACAGGTTTAAGCTCAAATGAATTAGCAGCCACATCATGATTTTGGATAGATAAGTGAATTTCATCTGCTGTAAGATTTGCATAATCTCGTAGGGGTCTAGGTTGATGTTCATTTTCTATTCCTTGATTGTTCATGTTGTTTTCCATTGCATTAGAATTTCTAGGTTCTCTTCTCAGTCTTTTAATTTTTTTAACAGTGTGTCCTAATTCCGAATCGTAGGGTATAAGATTTTAAAGTCTAAATTTATGCATACAATTTGAAATCAGTACACAGTAAAACAATTAACTAATATAAAAATAAGTTGCAATTCAAGTAAAAATTTTCTAATAATCATAATTTTTCCTTTACTCTAATTGCAATTTTTTTGTTTACTCACTCCCCGACAACGGCGCCAAAAACTTGACCGCGACTATATATATGCTTAAATATGTAAGTATTTAATACTGCTACTAAAAGATTTAATTCCTCAGCAACTATACCAAAACTTAATAATAGTTATAGATTCGATAATTATGGATGTAATAAATATTCAATAATTGTAAGTCATATTTATCAATGCAAGTATATGTATCACTCAAGTAAAATAGGGCTCTAATAAAGTGCTAGATATCGATCTCACAGGGAGTAATATTAGAACTGCAAACTAAGATTTTAGAAAAGCAATACTTTAATTGCAACAAAGAAGTTCAATTTGCTTATCTGTCACTAATAGGCAATTGAAATAAATAAGTAATTTTAATAACTATTAAATAACTAATTATACTAATGAAGTTTTTAATGTGATATTCAATATATAAGAAAGCATCATTCTCCTTGTCAAGAAATTATAGTGAATGGAAAAAGTGAATCAGTTCAATTTGTATTGTGTCAAATAGGAACATACCTATTCTTTACCCTTTAGTCCAAGCATAAAGAAAATTGACTAATCCTATGCTTGTTTACTGAATTTGCAGCTAGGCTGACAGGATACCGGCTCTCACATTGGAGCTCCCACGTTCCCCTCTCACGAGGGCTAACATCTACACTTCAGCACCCAAACGATAGGAAAAAAATTGAGGATTTTAGTCTGTCACTCTAAATACTCCAATTCTACGTCCGATAATATTATTTTCCTATTTATTTACACCCAACTTCCAAGGGCTTTGACCTCCTTGAATCTTTGCTGTAATCTTCACTTTAGTTGTAAAACTCAACATATTTTAACAAATCAATTAGCCAGATTGAAAGTAAATTAAGATCGAAGTAAAAAGATCATCACAATTTTTTAAACATTTTCATGGCTTCACCAATTCAAATCACCATTTCACAAATCTCAAGACAAGGAGAAAGACAGAGAAAACTACTCAAATCTCATAGGAAAATCACAGCAAAATTCAGAATTCATATATAAATCAAAATCATACAAACTACAACAATAAATAAACATATATCTAGTTTTGCCCAAAAAAAACTCTTTAAAGTTCCTCTGAATCTTTTCCTTTTTTTACAACACACAAAATTCCTCTTCGAAGCGACAAAGAGGAAGAAATCTCTCACTTTCCCTCCACTCTTACAATCTCTCAAAGAATTCCTCACAATTTTGACACTCTAGTATATTCGCTATACACTAATGGGACCTCTCTAATTTTCGACCAAAATCTTATTTTAAAGTTGTGGATGAGCTTTCCCAAGAGTTGCCTAAGCATCCCTTCAAAATTTGTCCTCATCCAAAGCCTAGTTGGACATAACAGCCGAGCTTGCCGTCGGCGGCCTCAAGGGTGCCGTCGGCGGCCTCAAGGGTGCCGTCGGCGGCCTCAAGGGTGTCGTCGGCGGACCTTCTTAATTAATTAATTCTGCAGTCTCGGAAAAATCTCGCCGTCGGTGGGGTCAATGGCGCCATCAGCGCCCTAGTTCAAATCTTCACATTTTGGTCCTTTTCGCTCCAAATTTGCCCTTTTTTGCATCTTTTTGTTCCAATGACCCTAATTCAGCATTCCTGCAACAAAACATCAAAAATATCTTTTTTTAAAGTGCAATATCATCAAAAATAGTATAAAATAGGTTTGCAAATCTCAACATATTTTCCTTTGGTCACTTACACTGTCTCTTCCTTCCTCACACTCTCTCTTTTACTCAATTTTTCTCTTCCCCCACTCTTTGTTTCCCTTCATTCTCTCACTCTCTCTTTTTCTCACTTCTCTCACACTATCTCCCTCTCTCTTTTCTCTCGCTATATCTTCTCATTTTTTCTCTCTAATTCTTTTTCTCTTCCACTGCCCTCCATCTCTTCATCTCTCAATTGTTCTCTCCCTTCTCTTTCCATCTCACTCACTCTATCTCTCTCACTCTATCTTTCTCATTCTCTCTTTATCTGTTCCTATCCTTTTGATTTTATCTCTCTCACCCTCACACATTCCCTCACTCTTACTCTCTATCCTTTCCTCTCTTGATAGCCTTCTTCCAATCCCTCTCTCTCGCGTATATTTATCCCTAACTCTTTCTAGCGCTCTACCTCTCTTTGGCTCTTCTCTCTACACTCTCTCTCTCTCAGTAAAATATTTCTTCTCTCTCTCTCATAATCTTGCTCTCCTTCTCCATATTTATCTCTATTATCATACTCACCTCCCTCTCTCTCCTACGATCTTACACTCACTCTTTATCTCACTTTCTCTCTCCAACTTTAGCCTTTACTCTCTAAGTCTATCTCACCAACTCTCTACCTATCTCATAGGCTCTCTATCTCTCATTTTCCCTCCTCTCTCCCCCACTATGCCACCTCTCTCTATCACTTTCTCGCTCACTATCTCTCCATATATCTTGTTCAATTTAATTTCATCACTTTCTCTAAACTTTCTCACTATCTTTTTTCTTTCTTTCCCTCCATCCCTCTCACCCTCTATCCCTCTCTTTATCTATCTCTCTTCATCTTTTTTCTATCTCCCTTTTTTTTCTTGCTCTATCCCATGCTCTCTCTCTCCTTTGTTATATTATTTCGTTATCAACCTCCCTCTCTCTCTCCTCCCTCTTTCTCTATTCTCCCTCCCTCCCTCGCCTCTTCTCCCCTTTCTTCATTCTTCTCTCTTCAACTCACTCCCCCTCACTCTCTCTTTTTCTCTAACTCTCTCCATCTCTTAAGCTCTCACATTCGTCTCCTTTTCTTTTCCACTCTTCTCACTTTATCTATCCCTCCACCCCTCCCTCTCTCTTTCTTTCTTCTCCTTCCTTCCCTCCTTCTGTCCTTTTATCAACCTCACTCCATCTCCCTTCTCCGAGATCCTCTTTCCCTCACTCTCTCTCTCTCTCACCCTATCTCTTACTCTATACCCCCTTCACCCTTTATCTCTAAATCTCTCTCCACCTTCCTCCCTTGATTTCTCTATCTATCACTCCCTTTTTCTCCCTCACTTTATCTATCTACCTCTGTTAGGTCCTCTCTCTCCCTCAAATCATTATCTCAATCTCTTCTATCGCCCTCTTTTTGGTTGTCCTTTTATGTCTTTCTTACACTCTATTTCTATTTCTTTCTATCCCTCACGTTCTCTATTGACCTATCTCTCTTCTCCCTTCCTCTTTTTCTCTTGCTCTCCATCATATTTTCTTTTTATCACCCTCTCTCTCCCTTCCTTTCTCTCTCTTCGTCATTTTCTACCCTCCATCTATCTTTCACTCTATCTTCTCTCTCACTATCTCACACTCGTTTATTCTTTCTATCTCTTCTCTCTTTTCCATTTTCCTTCTCTCTCCTTAGCCTCTTACTCTCTCACTCTTTATCCTTCCTTCCCATCATTATTCTTTGTACCCCTCTCACTAGACCTCCCACTCTCTTTCTCTATCATCTTTTCTCTCTCTTTTTCCTTTTATTTCTACCTCAATTCTTCTCTCTCTTTCCCTCTCACTCTTCTTTTTTTCCTCCCCTTTCTCTCTTTTATTCTTTGTTTGATTCGGCCGAATCTTTCTTTTTTTGAGGAAAAGATTGGGCCATGTTTCATTGCAATCAATTAGTAGACTAAAAAAAAGTTGTTGAATTCTACGCGCATGGAAAGTTTTGGAATAAGAAGGGGGAATTCGCAGATCTTCCATACGTAGAGCTCGCAGGGTTTTAAAACCAAATACATCACCTACAATGGGAGTAAACGTGTTAGTAACAAAACCTTCTTCAAAAAGGTCTAAAGGATAATCTACATAAGCAATATATTGATTTTCCTCCCCAATGTTGACCTCGATGTAGTAGCATCTTCCTTGTAACGATTAAGACTGGTAAGTCCATCAGTTCACACAGTTGTCCATATACCGGTAGAAGATTTGGCAGCTCTCACTCTCTCACTTAGCTTCTTTTTTCTCTCACTATCACGTTCTCTCTTTCTCTATACCTCTCCCTCACTACTCTTTCTATCTCTTCCCTCCAGCTTCTCTCTTTCTTTTCTACTAATTCTCTCTTCCTTACTGATCTCTCTACTCTCTCCACCTTCCTATCTCTCACTCTTTTTACCTTACTCTCACTCCGTCTCTCTTTCTCCCTCTCTCCTCCGAATCTTCTCTCTCTCCCTCCCTTTCTATCTGACTCTCTCTCCCGCCCTTTCTCACCCTCTCTCTAGTTTTACTCTTATTCTCTCTCTCTCTCACTCTCATTCTCTCTATCTCTCTCTCTCTTATTTTACACACACACTCTCTCTCTCATGATTTCTCTATACATCTTTCCCACCCTTTCTCTCTCTCTCTTCACCTCCATCCCTCTTGTTCACTCGTTCTCTCACAGTCTCTCTAAATCCTCACTCACTCCCTCATCCTCTCTCTCCCCCTCCCTATTGCTCTCTCTCACTTTGTCTTGCTCTCTCTACTTTCCCTCCTATCTTTCACACTCACTCACTTTCCCTCTATCACAAACACTCCTTGCCTCCCTCTCTTCTTTATTCGTTCTCTATCTCTCCCTTGCACCTTGTGCCTCTCTCTTTTTGTACCGCTCTTTATTTCTCTTCCCTCACTTTATTTCCTAGCTATAATATTCTTTTTGCATCTCTCCCTTTATTTCTCCCTATCTCTTCAAATTCACATTCACTCTTACTCCTGCACTTGCCTACTCTCTCCTTGTCACTTTATTTTAAATTTCCCTATCTCTCACTCTCTCGTACTCTCTTTCATTTCTCTCTCCTATTTTTCTTTCTCATTTCACTATTTCGATCCATCAATCAAGCACTCTCTCTTTCTCTCTCTCTCTCTCTTCACTTTTCTTCTCATTGCACCATGCCTCTATTCTCTTTTCCCACACTCTCACTTATCTCTCTCATTTTCTCTCTCCATCTCCAATTCCCTTGCTCTTTCTCTCTTCACTCCACTCATTCTTACCCCCCCCCTTTCTCTTTCTCTCTTTTTTTCTTTATTCTTATTTTTTCTCTCCTCCTTATGCTTTCTCTTTACTCTCCTCTCACTCTTTCTTGATATCCCCCACTATATCTTGCTCACTTTTTCTCCATTTCTCTCTATCCCTCACACACACTCTCTCTCAATCTCTCTCTTTCTCCCTTCATCCCTCTCCTCCATCTCTATTTCTCCATGTCGCTCTATCTCTTACTCTCACTGATTCTCTTACTTTCCCTCCCTCTCTCTCTGTCACTCACTCTATATTATTTCCCCTTCCCTTACTCTATTTCTTTCTCTATTTAACTCTCTCTCTCCCTCTCTTCCTTCCTCTCACTCTCTTTAACCTCTCACACCTCTTCTATCGATCTCCTTCTCAATCTCTGCCTTTTTGCTCCCTCTTTCACCCTCTATTCTTTGTCACTTTCTTGTTCTATTGTATTTTCTGTCTTTTTTGCTTTTTTACTTACTCTGTATCTCCTATTATTACACACATACTTTCTCACTTTCTTTTTCTTCTGTGGACCCCACTTCTATATCTCCACATTTAATCTCTCTTATTGTTTCTTATTTTCTCTCACACATCACACACATCCTCACTATCCCCTTATTTATTTCTCTCTCTGTTTCTCGCTTTCTTCACTCTCTCACTCTCTTTATTTTTCTCTCCCCTCCCTCCCTCCCTCTTCATCTGTCTCTCACTTCCCTCTCTATCTCCTCTACCGCTCACATTGCACAAACACTCTTTCTCTCTCTATAACTCCCTCTCTGGTTCTACCTTTATCAGATCCATCTTCATCACTCTTTATTTATCTCTCATTTTCTTCTTTTTCCTCCTATTCTCCCTTTCACTTACTCTCTTGCACTCTATCCTCCCTCATACTCTCTCACTTAATCTTATCTCATCTGTTCTTCTCTCTCCATGTTTTTCCTACAAACACATACACACGCGCACATTTTCTCTCGCTTTTATTCCTTCTCTCACTATAATCTGTCTCTCTTTCTAATCACTCTCACTCTCACCCTCTGCCTCTCTATCACTTACTCTCTCTTTAGTTTCTCTCATCTCTCACTCTTTATATCCCTCAATCCCTTTCTTAATCTTGCTATCTATTTAAATTTCTTTTAGTTACTCTTTTTCTATCTTTCTCCTTTGCAATCTTTCTATATCTACTCATTTTATTATTGTCCCGATTTCTCTTTCTTGTTCACTGAATCACTCTTGCTCTATCTTCCCCCACTCTCCATTCTCACTCTATTTCACTCTTGCACTCTCTCTCCCACTCTAACTCTAGCTCCCTTTCTCTCCCACTTCAATCAATCTCACCACTTTCCCTCTATCTCTCTTTCACCTATTCCCTCTCTCAATCTTTATCTCTCTTTTCACCTATTCCTTCTCTCAATCTCTATCTCACTATGCTAAATCTTTATTTCTCCTTATATTGCTTTCTTCTCTCTCACAAGATTTCCCCTCTATCATAATCACTCTCTCTTCTCTCATCTATCTCAAATTATTTATCAATTTCTCTCACACATTTTACTCTGCTTTTCCCTCCTTCCTCTATTCCTCCCTCTCTCACTATATCTTTCACACATTTGTTATCTTTCTCACTCTCTCTTGCTCTCTCTTCCTTCTTCTCTTCTTTATTTATCTTCCACTCTCTCTATATTTCCTCACTTTAACTCTCATTCTCACTCCCTTCATCTTTCTCTCTAATTATTTTCTCACTCTCTTCTCTGTATTTTTCCTCTCAATATCTCTCTCCCTTACTCTCCTTCCATCTTTCCCTCACTCTCTTCTTCTCCCTCTCTCTCTCTCCATCTAGTCCACTTTTCTCCCAGTATTCCTCTTTGACGCACCCTCTTTTTTCTCCCTCTCCATACTTATCTTATTCTCTCATCACGCACTCTATCCTCATCTCTCCTCTCCCTTTTTCTCCCTCACTCTATCTCTCTCCCTTCATCTCTCTACCTCTCTCTTTGTGTCTCTCTGACTTGCTTGATCACTCTATCTTTCTCACTTTCTCTCCTTCTCTTTTATAATCTTCCTCATAATCTTCTCTATCAGTCCTCTCTCTCTCTCTCTCTCTCTCGCTCTCTCCACTCTCTTCCCCTCTCTCCCTCCCTGACTTCCTCTTTTTGTGTCTCACTCTACTTCCCTCCCTCACTATTTACCTATCTCTCTTGCTCTTTCTCTCAATCATTCTCTCCCTCTTATTATCTCTTTTACTCTATTTACTTTCTATCTCACTTGCTTGCTCACTTTTCCACTTCCTATCTCTCTTTCATTCCAACCCTCAAAAACTCCCTACCAACGTCTCTCTTTCTCTGCCACCTTATCTTTTTTCCTCTTTTTATTTCCCTCTCCCTCCTTTCTCTAACTCTCTTTATCTTCTTCAAACCATTCTCTCTCTCCCTCCACTTTTTCTCTCCTTATCTCTCATGTTCTCTCTCAATCTCTCTCACTCTGTCTTTGTTCTCTAATTCTCTCTCTCCTTATTGCCCTCTCATTCTTATTCCCTCTCTCTTTCCCTCCCTCAATCTCTCTCTCATTCTTCCTCTATCTCTCTATCTTTCTCTTGTATATCTATCTTCTCTAACTCCTTCCCTCCCTCCCTCAATCCTACTCTCTCTCTATCTCACTCTCCCTCTGTCTTACTCTCCCTCCCTCCTTCACATCCTTTATCTCTTTATATCACTCTCTCTCCCTTCCTCTCTTTTTACCTCTCTCTTGCTCCATCTCTCTCTTATCACTTCTCTTACTCTCTATGACTCTCTCACTCTTTGTCACTCTTTACTCTATCTATCAATTTCATGCCTTCTGTCCCACTCTCTATCTCTTTCTCTATCTACCCCTCATTCCAACCCTAAAATGCTCCCTCCCTACATCCATTTTTCTCCCTCTCTCTATCTTTTTTGCTCTCTTTATTTCTCTCTCCCTCCCTTATCTACTCGCCCTATGATCTCTCATACATTTTCTCTCTCTTTTCCTCTCAACCTCTTTCATTCTTTCTTCTCTCTCTTTTTTAACTCTCTCTATCATTCTCTCCTTTTTCTTACTCTTTCTAGCTCTGTTTCCATGTTTCTTTTTCCTACGCTTGTCTCTATATGTCTCCTTCTCTAATTTCATTGCTCACTCTCTCTCACTTGCTCTCCCTCAGTTGATCTTGCTCTCTCTCATTCTCATATCTGCCACACCCCTCTCTTGCAATCTCTACCTCTCTCTCTCTCTATGAATTACGCCAATCTTTCCCACTCTCTCATTCCCACTCTCCCTACCTCTCTGCATCCCTCTCTCCGTCTCTCTCCCTCACTCACACTCTCTCCCTCCCTCCCTCCCTAGCCCACTATCTTTCATTTTGTCTAACCCTACCTCTTTTTTATCTATCTGAACCTTTCTCTTTACCCATCTCTGCCTTGCCTCTCTACATATCTCTCCCTTTTTTTCTTCCCTTTATCTCTCCCACACTATTTGCCTCTCTCATATCTCTCCATCTCTCAAACTCCATATCTCAGTTTCTCTCACTTTCTTGTTCACTTTATCTTCTCACATTTTCTCCCCTTCACTCTCTTTCTCTCTCTCTTACTTCTGTCTTTATTAATCATCTCCCTCTCACTCTAACTTGCTTCACTCTCCCTCCTGCCTTCAGTTCCTTTATCTCACTCTCCCTCCCTCCCTCCCACAATCCCACTCTCTCTATCCTACTCTCTTTCCCTGCTTCAATTCCTTTATCTCTTTATCTCACTTTCCGTTCCTCCCACTCTTTTACATCTCTTTTGCTCTATCCCTCTCTTATCATTTCTCTCACTCTATTTTCTTTCTATCTCACTCTTTGTCATTTGCTTTGTCTTTCTCTCCCTATCATTCTTTCCCTCCCTCTCTCCTACTCTCTATCTATTTCTCAATCTACACCTCATTACAACCCTCAAATGCTCCCTCCTTACGTACCTTTTTCTCCTTCTCTCTATCTGCTTTCCTCTCTCTCTATTTCTCTTTCTTTTTCTCTCTCGCTCTCCATATCTCTCTCTTTAATGCACTCTCTGCCACTCTCTGTCTCTTTCTCTATCTCTCCCTCATTCCAACTGTCAAACCCTACTTCCCTACTTTGTTTTTTTTCCCTTCTTTATCTCCTTTCCTCTCTCTATTTCCCTCTCCCTCCCATCTCTACTCCCTCTATTATCTCTCTTACAATTTCTCTCTCTCTTTCCATCTCGACCGCTTTCAATCTTTCTTCTCTGCTTTTTCTTTCCCTTTTTTGCTCTATTTCTATAATTTTTTCTCTTTCTCTTGTCTCTATATCTCTCTTTCTCTAATTCCACTTCTTGCACTCTCTCACTTACACTCCCTCAGTAGCTCTTGCTCTCTCTCATCTCTTCCACACCCCTCTCTTGCAATCTCTATTTATCTCTCTCCCTTTCTATCTCTCTCTCTCTCCATCTTACCTCAATCTTTCTCTCCCTCCCACTCACACTCTCTACCTCTCTCCATTCGGCTCTGAATTTCTCTCTCCCTCTCTCTCTATTTTCATCTCCCTTCCTTCTCTCATACATTTTCTATTATCTTTCTCTCTACCTCTCATATTCTCTTTTAATCTCTTTCGTTATTTCTTCTTTCTCTTTTTTAACTCTTTCTCGCTTTCTCTCCCTTTTGTCTCTTTCCTTCTCTATTTTCATCTTTCTATCCCTTCCAGTATCCCTCTCTCTCTCACCAGTCTCTATCTTTCCATAGCTCTATCTCCTATTTTATCTATCTATCGACCTCTCCATCTAACTCTACTCTCTCCCCCACCTTCTCTCTCTCTATCTTTCTTTATCACCCTCTCCGTCTCTCTTCTTTTGTCTCCCTCTCACTTATCCATTCTCTAGAGTCATTTTCCGCTCCCTCACTCGCTCCTGCTTTCTCTCATCTCTCCCACCCCATATCTCTCTTACCTGTTATCCCTCACTAGCTCTCGCTCTCTCTTATCTCTCTCACCTCATCTCGCTCCACTCTATACCGATCTCTCTCAATTCTATTCCAACTCTCTTTACCTTCACCTCTTTATCCCCCTCTCCCACTCCCTCTCACTCCGTCCCTCCATCCCTCCATTACTCTTGTTCAATCTCTCTCTCATAACTCTCTTTCTCCCTCTTTGACCATCCGTCTTGTTTCTCCCTCTCCATAAGTATCTTATTCTTTCTCTATCCCTCACTATCTCCATCTCTCTCTTTTTCTCCATCTCTTAATCTCTCTCTCTTCCTCTTTACCTCTTATTTTCTCTCTCTCCTCTCTCCCTCTCTCCACCTCCCTCTCTTTGTCTCTTTCACTTTCTTTCTCAATCTATCTCTCTTACTCTTTCTTCTATTCTTCCCTGCTATCTCTCTTATTTCTATTAATAGTCTTCTCTCTCTTTATCTTACTTTCTTCACTCTCTCTTCCTCTTACTCTCACTCCCTCTCTCTGTCTCACTCTCCCTCCCTCAATACCTTTTCACCTCTCTCTCGAGCTTATTCTCTGTCTCCACGCTCTAATTCTCTCACCCTTTCCTTTTCTCTCTCCCTCAGTTTCTATCTCTCTCTCTCTCTTTGTTTGTCTCTTTTTCTTACTCTTTCTCATTACCTAGCTCTCACTCTCACTCTCTTCTGCCCTCTCCTTCGTTCCCTCCATCCCCCTTATCTCTTCGACCTTCTCTATCACTCGCTCACTGTCCCCCTCTCTCGCTCAGCCTTTCATCTCTCTATTTCTACTCATTCTCTTCTCTATCTTTCCCTTTCTCTCCTACTCTCTGTGCTCACTCCCACCCTACTCTCTCATCTCACTCCTGTCTCTATATATTTACCTCCCTCTCTCTCTCTCTCTCTCGATTCTTACTCATTTCAAAATCTCTTCTCTCTCTTGCTCCCTCCCACTCTCTCTCTCTCACTATTTCTCTTTCACTTTTACTCTCTCTATCCCAATCTTTCCCTCGTTCTTCTTATTTGACCCTTTTTCAATCTCCAACTTCCTCTCTCTTTTATCACTATCTTTATTATCTCCCTCTCTCATTTCTCTCTTACTTTCTTTCTCTTAACCTCCTTATTTGTTTCTCTATCCCTCTCTAATTACCTCTCTCTCTTCTCTCTTTCCCCCACTCTCTTTTTTCCTCTCACTCTCTCTTCCCCCCACCTTCCCTTTCTATCTTGCTTGTTCTCACCCACATACTCTCGAAGAAGAAGAAAATGAGTGAGAAATGAGAGACAGCGATTGTAGAGAGTGAATAAGAGAGGAAGGAAGTGCGGGATAGATAAAAGAGAGGGAGAGAGAAACTGAGAGAAAGGGAGACAAATATATGAGATTAAGAGAGAGAGGAGAGAGCAAATTAAAAATAGTGAGGAGGAGAGATAGTGAAAGAGGCAGTGAGGGAGGGAGAAGGGAAAATAGAGGGAGTGGACAAGGTAGAGAGGGAGAGAGAGAAATAGTGAGAAGGAACTGAATAACAAGTAAAGAAAGAGCAAGAGAGATTGAGAATGAGGGTTAAGGAGATTGAGAGAGAGAGATACCGTAAAGAGGTTTGAGGTTGACAGAAAGAGAGGGGGTGGAGGGAGGATGATCAAGAATGAAATTAAAGAAAAAAATAAAGGGAGCGAGTATGGGAGAGATAGATCGAGACAAAAAACAAAGAAGAGAGTGAGGAAAAATTAGAGAGAAAGATGAAAAGAGTGAGAGTGAGAGTGAATTTGTGTGATATAGAGAGAGCGCGAGAGATATAAAAGAAGAGAAATAGAGAGATATAGAGCGATATAGAGAGATATATATATATAGAGAGAGAAATAAAAGAAGAGAAGGAGGAAAGAGAGAGCAAGAGAGAGTGTGAAATACAACAAATGTGTGAAATATAAAGTGGGAGAGGGAGGGATGGGTGAAGGAAGGAAATGTATGGTAAGATGTGTGAGAGAAAGTGAGAAATATATTGAGATAGATGAGAGAACATCTTTGTCTCTCTTTTAACCAACTCTTTTTCTCTCGATATTCTCTTTCTCTCTACACCCTCCTCTTAAATATCTCTTCAACTCTCCCTCAGAGGAAGAGAGGAAGAGATAAGAAAAAGTGAGGAAAGAGAGCGAGAGAATATAGAGAAATGAATAAGAGAAGAGATAGAGAGGAGAGAGAGAGAAGAGACTGAGAGTGAGGGAGGAAGGGAGAGTGTGAGAATGAGAGAGAAGTGATAGAGTAAATGAGAGAGAGAGGAGAGATAGAGAAGAGAGAGAAAGAGAGGGAGAGAAATATAAAAATTAAGGAAAGAGGGATGCGAGAAGAGAGATGGGTGGAAAGATTGTGAGAGATAAGGCAAAACAGAGGTATAAAGGGTGTAAAGGGTCAGTGTGAGTGCTAGAATTAGAGAGAGAGAGAGTAAGATAGAGGGGGGAGTGAGGGAGGTAGAGAGAGAAAAGTGCGAAAGAGAGAGAGAAAAAATGAGAGATGTAGATTAGAGGTGAGAGGGAAAGAGAGGGAGAGAAGAAGGAGAGAGTGAGTGAGAGGGAGATAGGGAGAGAAGGGGTAGAGAGAGGGGTGGATAGAGATATAGGGAGAGAGGAACGTATGGAGGGAGTGAGAGAAAGTAACTGAGAGGAGAGAGGGGAAAAAGAGAAAGCATGAGGACGAGAGCAAGAGGGATCGAGAGAGAGGGAGAAAGTGAGGGAGTGATAGTGAGAGAGGGAATGAGAGGAAGGGATTAAGAGCGAGTGATAGATAAGAGAGATAGAGAAGAGAGAGCAAGAGAGGGAAAGAGGGAGAGAAAAATAAAGAGAGTAAGGGAAGAGAGAAGTTAGAAGAGAGAGCAAGGAAAGAAGAGAGGGAGGGGAGAGAGAGAATAAAGTAGGGTGAAGGGTGTGAAGAGAGAGTATAAGAGCTATAATAAGAGGGAGAGAAAGTAATATAGAAGGAGGGAGTGAGGAATGTAGAGAGATAAAGTGTGTGAGATAAGAAAGTATGAGAAGAGAAGAGAGAGAAAATGAAAGAGATTTGTGAGGTGATACGGAAGGAGCGAGACAGAGAAAGATAAGAAAGAGGGAGTGAGTGAGGTTGAGAGAGGGTAAGAGAGATGACAGAGGGTGAGAGACGGTAAGAGAGATGATAGAGGGTTAGAGACAATGAGGATGGTTAGCGCTAGAGGGAGGGAGGGAATGAGGGAGGAATGGAGGGAGTGATAAAGAGCAAGAAAGCAAAGAGTGAGAGAGGGAAAAAAGAGAGAGGGAAAGAGATGTAGAGAGAGTGAGATGGATTAAAAGAGAGCAAGAGATATAAAGAGTGAGATGGAGAGAGCAAAATATTGGAACAAAGAGGGGAAGTGAGACATTTAGAGAGAGGGAGGGAGATAGAGACGGAGTGGGAAAGAGGAACAGACGAAAATATGATGATTAAGAGAGTGAGGTTGAGGGTATGAGAGAGAGAGTGTGTCTGAAATAGTGAGAGATTGTGAAAGAAGTAGAGTGAGAGAGAGAAAAGAATGGAGAGTGAGTGAGAGAGAGAGAGAAATGTGCGAAGAGGAAGAGTGAGAGGGAGAGAGAGGGACATAAAGTGAGAGATAATGGGAGAGGGGAAAGGAAAGAGATATATGGGAGAAGTGTGTGAAAGAGAGACAAAGCATGAGTGAGAGAGGGAAATAGTGAAAAGTGTGACCGAGATAATAAGATGATAGATTTAGAGAGAGGTGGGTAGAGAGGAAAGAATGTCAGAGAAAAAGAAAGAAATAGAAAAGAGTGTGTGAGATTGAAAGAGAGAAATAATGAGATTGTTCGAGGGGAAGATAGAGATGATAGACAGTAGAAAAAAGAGAGGGAGAGAGGGAGAGCAAGGCAAAGAGTGGGGAGTTAAAGAACTATTAATAGAGGAAGGGAGAGAGCAAGGACATAGTGAGCAATAGATTGAGGTTGAGAGAGGTGTAAGAGAGGTAGAGAGATAAGGAGAGAGAGGGGGAGGTGGGAAAGAGTTACATAGAGAGAGTGGGAAAGAGAGAGAGAAAAGAGGAAGCATTATAATCGAGCGAGAGCATGCATGAGTAAGAATGAATAAGAAAGAGATGAAGGGAGGGAGAGGCATATAACATGATAGAGAGAAAATGACAGAGTGAATAGTAGAGAGGGAGAGAGCTAGAGTGAAAGAGATAGATCAAGAGAGAAAGAGGGAGCATGAGAGATTGGAAAAGACGAAGGGAGAGAAAAGGAGAGTGAGAAATGAGAAACATCAAGAGAAAGCTTGTGAGCAAGACATAGAGAGAGAAGCAAAGGAAAATGTTAGAGAGCAGTGATGTTGAAAAAGAAAGAGAGAGTGAGTGAGAGAAGGAAAGAGAGAACAAAAATGAGAAGATAAAAAAAGTGTAAGAAAAGAGGGAGGGTGGGAGACAGAGAATGAGATAAATAAAAAAGAGAGAGCTAGTGAGGGAGGAAAAGAGAGATGAAAGGCATGCAAGAGATAGGGTGAGATAGTGCGAGAGGGAGAGAGGGGAAGAGAGGAAGAATGAATCAAGATAGTGGGATGGAGGGAGAGAGAGACAGACAAAGAGTGAGAGATAGATAGAAGAGTGAAATATCCTCCCTTTCTTTCCTTAAACCTCTCGATACTCCCTCACTCTTTCTTCTCCTCCCTTGCTCAATGTCTTCTTCTCTCACTCAATGCCTTCTTCTCTCACTCACTCACTCTTTATCTTTCTTCCCTTAGCCTCTCCTCTCTTTGTATTTCTCTCGTTATCTCTCTTATTGTTGCTCCATCTCTCTGTTATCTTTCTCGCCCCCCTCTTACTCTCTCTATTTTTCATTCTCTTGCTTTCTTATCTATCACTCTTACTTCCTCCTCTCTCTTTTTGCTTATTTTTTCTCTTGCTTTATTGCTCACTCTCTTTTTCTCACCTTTCACTCTATTATTGTGTTGCTCTCTTCTCTCCCTCTTCTTATCTCTCTCACTATTTCTCACTTTCTCTTATGCTTCTTTCTCTCACTTTTTCCCTCCCTATTTCACTCCCTCCATCTCTCTCTCACACGCATCTTTATCTCTCTTTCTCACACACTTTCTCTCACTCTCTTCCCTCACTCTCTTTTTTGTATTTATCTCTTGTTCTATCTTTCTCTCCTCTCTCTCTCACTCAAGATAGAGAATATTGAGGGAGTATGTGGGATGGAGAGGGGTTGAGATAAAGAATAATGAGAGAGAGAGGGTGAGATGGAGAGAGAGAGAGAAGAGAGAGAAAGAGAGAAAAAGGACGAGCAAAGGGAGAGTTAGGTAGAGATTTAAGGAAAGAAAAGAAGAAATGGTGAGAGAGATAAATTGAGAAAGCAAGTGAAAGAGACAAAGAGAAGGAGATGGAGAGAGGGAGAGAGGAGAGAGAGAATATAAGAGGTAAAGAGGAAGAGAGAGAATAAGAGAGGGAGAAAAAGAGAGAGTGATATATCGAGAGGTAGGGGAGAGATGGAGAGAGTGAGGGATAGAGAGAGAATAAGATACTTATAGAGAGGAAGAAACAAGACGGAGGGTTAGAGAGGGAGAAAGAGAGTGATGGGAGAGAGATTAAACAAGAGTGAGGGAGCGAGGGAGGGAGAGAGGGATTGAGAGGGAGTGGGAGAAGGGGATAAAGAGGTAAAGGTAAAGAGAGTTGGAATAGAAGGGAGAGAGATCGGTATAAAGTGGAGAGAGAGATGGGGTGGGAGAGATGAGAGAGAGCGAGAGCGAGTGAGGGAGAGTAGGTCAGAGAGAGATGGGTGGGAGAGATGATAGAGAGTGGGAGCGAGTATGGGAGGGGGCAATGATGTAAGAAAATGATAGAGAGCTCTAGAGAATGGTTAAGTGAGGGGGAGAGAGAAAAAGAGAGAGAAGGAGAGGGTAATAGCAATAAGGTGTGAGAGAGAAAAACGGAGAGAGTGAGAAGGTGGGGGAGAGAGTAGGGTGAGATGGAGAGGTTGAGGGATATATAAAGTGGGAAATGGAGCTATGGAAAGATAGAGACCGGTGAGAGAGAGAAGGATAGTGGAAGAGATAGAAAGATGGAAATAGAGAGGGAAAGAGAGAAAAGGGAGAGAGAGCGAGAAAGAGTTAAAAAAGAGAGAAGAATAACGAAAGAGAATAAAAGATAATATGAGAGGTAGAGAGAAAGCTAAGAGAAAATGTATGAAAGTTGGTAGAGAGGGTAGCGAAGGAAGAGAGATGAAAATAGAGAGAGAGAGAGGAAAGGAGATAGAGAGAGGGAGGAAAAGGGACGTAGGGAGGGAGCATTTGAGAGTTATAATGAGGTAGAGATTGATCAAGAGACAGAGAGTGGGAGAGAGGGCAAGAAATAGAGATATAGAAAGAGAGATAAAGCGAGTGATAGAGAGTAAGAGAGTAAGAAAGAGTGGGAGAGATGATAAGAGAGGGATAGAGCAAGTGAGAGGTAAAAAGAGAGGGAGAAGGCGAGAGCAAGAAAAAGAGATAAAGGAAGTGAAGGAGGGAGTGAGAGTGAGACAGAGAGAGTGTTATTGTGGAAGGGAGGGAGAGAGAGTGAAGACAGTAAGACTGAGATGGAGATGATTAACATAGAGAGAAGAGAGAGAGCAAGAGAGAGAAAGAGGGAGAATCTGAGAGAGATAAAATAAACAAACAAGTTAGAGAGATTGAGATTGGGAGGTTAAGAGAAGGAGAAAGATTAGAGGTAAAGAGTGGGGGAGAGATAGAGGGAGAGTAAAGAAGAAGAGAGATATGTAGAGGGTAAGGCAGAGATGGTAAAAGAGAATGGGATAGAAAGAGTACGATAAGTCTTGAAAAGGAAAAGGGAGGAAGGATCAGACAGAATGAAAGAGTGTCAGGGAGAGAGATTGAGTTGGGGAGGGAAGGAGAGAGTATGAGAGAGGGAGAGAGAGAGAGATAAAGGACAGGATGAAGAGAGGTAGAGAGAGTGTGAGTGAGAGAGAGGGAAAGATTGAGGAAAGACAGAGAGAGAGATAGATAGATAGAGATTGCAAGAGATGGGTGTGTAAGAGATGAGAGAGAGCAAGAGCAACTGAGAGAGTGCAAGTAGGAGAGTGCAACAAATGGAATTAGAGAAAGAGAGATATAGACACAAGAGAAAGAGAAAGAAAGATAGAAATAGAGCAAAAAATGAAAAGAAAAAAGCAGAGAAAGAGAGTAAAAAAAGAGAGAGAAGAAAGATTGAAAGAGGTCGAGAGGGAAAGAGAGAGAGAAACTGTATGAGAAATCGTAGGGAGAGTAGAGATGGGAGGGAAAGGGAAATAGAGAGAGAAAAGTAGATAAAAAGGGGAAAACAAGGGAAGTAGGGAAGGATTGTTTGAAGGTTGGAATAAGGGAGAGATCGAGAAAGGGACAGAAAGTAGGAGAGAGGGCATAAAAGAGAGAGAGATATGGAGAGCGAGAGAGAAAAAGCGAGGGACAAAGTTAGAAAGATAGAGCAAGAGAGTGATAAAAAAAGAGCAAGGGAAAGAGAGTAAGATAATGACATAAAGGATGTGAAAAATGTAGGGAGAGCGATACAAAGAGAGTGTGGGAGTAAGGGAGGGATTAGGGTAGAGAAGATAGAGAGATGAGAGAAAGACAGAGATAAAGGAAGACTAAGAGAGATGGAGGGAAAGAGAGAGAAAAAGAGAGAGAGGGAGAGAAGGGGAAAGAGAGCTAGAGAACAAAGAGATATTGAGAGAAGGTAGAGAGAGTATAAAAGGAACGGCGAGGGAAACAGAGAGAGGAAAGAAGATAGAGAAGAGGAGAAAAAGGGGCGAAGAAAAAGGGGTGCAGAGAGAGAGAGTTTGAGGGTTGTAATGAGGTGTAGATTGAGAAATAGATAGAGAGTGGGAGAGAGGGCAAGAAAGAGAGAAATACGGAGAGAGAGACAAAGCGAATGACCGAGAGAGAGAAAGAAGATAGAGTGAGAGAGATGATAAGGGAGGGATAGAGCAAGAGAGAGGTAAAAGAGAGGGGGGAGGGAGAGTGAGATAAAGAGATAAAGGAATTAAAGAAGGGAGGGAGAGTGGGATAGAGAGAGTGGGTTTGTAGGAGGGAGGGAGGGAGAGTGCGATAAAGAGATAAATGAATTGAAGGAGTGAGGGAGAGTGAAGCGAGTTAGAGTGAGAGGGAGATGATTAATAAAGACAAAATTAAGAGAGATAGCAAGAGAGTGAAGGAGAGAGAATGTGAGAGAGATATAATGAACAAGCAAGTGAGAGAAACTGAGTAGGGAGTTTGAGAGACGGAGAGAGAGATGAGAGAGTTAAAGAGTGGGGGAGAGTTAAAGGGAGGCGAAAAAAAGAGACAGAAATGTAGACAGGCAAGGCTGAGATGAGAAAAGAGAAAGTTTCAGATAGATAAATTAGAGGTAGGGTCACACAGAATGAAGGAGGGTGGGAGAGAGAGAGAGAGTGAGCTAGGGAGGGAGAGAGTGTGAGAGAGGGAGAGAGATAGAGAGATGGATTCAAAGAGGTAGGGAGAGTGGAAATGGAAGAGTGGGAAAGATTGACGTAAAACAGAGAGAAAGAGATAGAAAGGGAGAGAGATAGGTAGAGATTGCAAGAGAGGGGTGTGAGAGAGATGAGAGAGAGTAAGAGCAACTAAGGGAGAGTAATTGAGCGAGAGAGAGCACTGAAATTAGAGAAGGAGAGATAGAGAGGCGACTGAAGGAGAAAGTTAGATGGAAATAGAGCTAGAAAGAGTAAGAAAAAGCAGAGAAAGAGAGAGTTAAAAAAGAGAGAAGAAAAAATGAAGGAGGTTGACAGAAAAAGAGAGAGAAAATGTATGAGATCATAGGGAGAGTAGAGAAGGGAGGGAGAGAGAAATATAGAGGAAAGGAGAGAGGGAGGGGGAGAAAAAGGGATGTAGGGATGGAGTGTTTGAAGGTTGGAATGAGAGAGAGATAAAGAAAGAGACATAGAGTGGGAGAGAAGGCATGAAATTGAGAGATAGAGTAAAAAACAAATGATAGAGAGTGAGAGAGTCATAGAGAGTGAGAGATGATAGGAGAGAAATGGAGCAAGAGATAGGTAAAAAAGAGAGGAAGGGAGGGAGAGTGAGATAAAGAGATAAAAGATGTTAAGGAGGGAGGGTGAGTGAGATAGAGAGAGAGTAGGAGTAAGGGAGGGATGGAAGGAGTTAGAGAAGATAAATATACTCAGACAAAGGAAGAGTGAGAGAGAGATAGAGGGAGGGAAAGAGAATGAGAGGGTGAGAAGGAGACAAAGAGTTAGAGAATAGAGAGAGAGTGAGAGAGATTAAGAAAGAGCAGGAGAGATAAAGAGAGGAAAAGTGGAAGCGAGAGAAAGAATGGTTTGAAGAAGATAGAGTGAGTAGGGAAAGGAGGGGGAGAAAGAGGGACATAGGTAGGGAGTTTTTGAGGGAGAGAGTAAGTAGATAGATTAAGAGATAATAAGAGGGAGAGAATGATAGATAGAAAGAGCAAGCGAGAGAGGTAAATAGTGAGGGAGGGAAGGAGAGTGAGACACAAAGAGAGGAAGTGAGGGAGGCAGGGAGGAGAAGAGAGTGGAGAGAGACAAGGATGACTGATAGAGAGAAGATTAAGGGAGAGATTATCAAAGAGAAGGAGAGAAAGTGAGAAAGATAGACTGGTCAAGAAAGTGAGAGAGACAGAAAGAGGGAAGTGCAGAGATGAAGGGAGAGAGATAGAGTAAGGGAGTAAAAGGGAGAGGAGAGATGAGGATAGAGTGAGGAATAGAGAGAATAAGATAAGTATGGAGAGAGAGAAAAGAGAGGGTGCGTCAAAGAGGGATTAAAAGAGTTGTGGAAAGAGAGAGTGCATCAAAGAGGGATTAAAAGAGTTGTGGAGAGAGAGAGTGACCAAGAGAGATTGAGGGAGGGAGATATTGTGTGTGAGAGGAGGGAGAGTGAAATAAGGAGATGAAGAGAGAGTGTGTGTGTGAGTGAGGGAGAAAGAGGTAAAGAGTTGCTTAAAACGTAGAGAGATAGGTAGAGAAAGTGAGAGAGAGGGGTGGGAAAGTTGAGAGAAAGTGAGAGAGACTGAGGAATAGTAAGTGAGTGAGAGAGAGAGAGACCAAGAAATGAAGTAAAAATAAATGAGAAAGAGAGAAAATACTAGAGACAGGGAGAGAGTTTAGAAAAAAGGGAGAGATATATAGCAATAAGGTGTGAGAGAGAGCTAGGAAGAGGGCGATAGAGGCTGAGAGTGAAAAGCTATGGGTGATGAATAGGCCAAGTGGGGGAGGAATGTAGGGAGAATTAAAGAGACGAGACCGTAAGAGAGAGATAGAGGGAGAGTGAGAGAGAGAGATAAAGGGAGGGAAAGAGAGAATGAGAAAGAGAAGAAGAAAAAAAGAGAGAATTAGAGGAGAGAGAAGAGAGAGCGGGAGATGTAGAGTGAAAGAGTGGGAGAGAGAGACAAACAAAGGTTTGAGAGAAGAAAGTGAGATAAAAAGGAGGGAAATAAAGAGAAGAAGGGAGATCGAGAGGGAGAGAAAGAGGGACGAGGGGTGGGAGTTTTTGAGGGTTAGAATCGGGGAGAGATATTAGGAGATAGAGAGTGTAAGAGAAAGAATATGGAGAGAGGGATAATAATGGAGAGATAGAAAGAGAAAGAGAGGTTAGAGAGGGATAGGGGAGAGAGATAGTGAGAGCGAGTAATGGGGAGCAAACAAATAGATTCAAAGAATGAAAAGATAGAGAGAAAGAGCGGTGTGAGTGAAAGAGAGAATGACTACAAAAGATATATAGAGAGATACACAAGAGTGATGGGGAGAAGAGAGAGGGGGAGGCAGGGAAATAGAAAGAAACATTGAAAATGAGAGAGAAAGAGAGAATAGAGATAAGAGAGATAGGGAGAGAGGGAGGGATAAAGAGGTAAAGAGAGCGAATGAGGGAAGCGGGGATGCAGACAGGATGGGAGAGAGAGAAGGATAAAGATAGAGTGATGAAACAATGGACGGAGAGGGAGAGAGGACTAAAGTGATGAAATTAGAAAGAAAGAAGGAAAGGAAGGCAAACAAAGAGAAAGAGAGTGAGAGATGGAAAAGGAAAGAAATTGAGAGAGAAAGAAAGTAAGAGAGGTAAAGACAGAAAAAGAAAATGGGAGAGCTAGAGAGTGATAGTGTGGAAGAGAGAATTAGTGAGAAGTAGAAAGAGAATAGATATAGAGAGGAATGGAGACAGAGTCGGAAATGGAGAGGGATGGAGTGAAAGATAGACAGAGATAGAGAGTGCAAAATATGGAGTGTGAGAGAGGAATGGTGAAACTGCGAGAGTGAGAGGGATGGAGTTAAAGAGATAGAGAGAGAGACTGCAAATGATGGAGAATGCGAGAGAGATAAAGCGAGAAGGGGAGTGAAAGAGAGAAGGTAGATAGAGTGACAAAGATTAAGAGTGGGTGAGGGAGTAAATAATAAAGAGAGAGAGAGAGGAAAAAAAAGATTGAGAGTAAGAGATTGATATAAATAGTGAGAGCGAGAGAAAAGAGGGCAAATGAGAGAGTGAGAGAGAAGCAAAAAAAACTAAAAGAAAGGGGGAGAGAAAGCATGAAGAGTGAGAGTTAGAGCTTAGAGAGAAAATGGGAGTGAGATAAGAGAGAGAAGCAAGAGAAGATTCAGAGAGTAGAGGCAGTCAAAAAAAGATGATGTGAGAGAAAGGGAGAGAAGAAGGGGAAGGGGGAGAGGGAGGGATGGAAATAAAGAGCTAGGAGTGGGACAAAGAAGAGTGAGAAAAGGAGAACGAAAAGTACGAAAGAGATAAAGGAAAGAGAAAGAAAGTACAAAAGAGATAAAGTAAAGTGAGTGAAGATATGGAGTAGAAGATAGAGTGAGTAAAAATAAGAGATTAAAAGAAAGGGAGAACAAATTGGAGAGAGAAGGAGTGTGAGATTGAGTAAGAGTGAGAGGAAGAGAGAAAGGGAGAAAGAGGAAGGAGCGAGAGAATAAATAGAGTATAGAAAAACAGAGATCTCACCAGAGTGAGAAATAAATATAGAGATATGGAGGGAGAAATGAAAGATATAGAGAGAAAGAGAGCAAGAGAGTGAGGAAGTGAGAGTGAGAGAGGATGAGATTGGGATAGTGGAAGGAAGAGGAGAGAGTGTGATAATAAATAGAGTGTAAGTGCGAGAGATGGAGAGAAAGGGATTGAGAGAAAGATATGCCAAGAGATGGAGAGACAAAGAAAGGGATTGACAGCAAGATAAGGCAAGAGAGAATGAGATGAAAGAGAGTAAGAGAAATGTGTGAGGAGGGAGGAACAAAAGAGGGATCGAGATAGAAAGAAGGGGGAGAAGGAGAGAGTGGGGGATAGGAATGGGAGAGATAGTGGAAGGGAGAGAGAAAGAAGAGAGAGAGACAAGTGAGGAAGCAACATAGGGAGAGAAAAGGAAAGAGGGATAGAGAGAGATGTAAGGTGAGATAATAAGAGAGAAATAGATGGAATTGAAGGTGGACAGAGGGAGAGCGAGGTGAAGAAGTAGGGATCAGAAGAGAGGGGGATGAAGATCGATAGAGAGAGCAAAAGAAAGAAGAAGTGAGAGAGTGAGGGAGGGAATGAGTGATAGTGAGAGAGGAAGAGAGTGATCCAGAGAGAGAGAGGGAGAGGGCATGAAAGGGGAAGGAGAGTGAATAAACACAAAGAAGAGAGATAATTGGGATGGAAAACGTTTGTGAGATTAGAATAGAGAGGGATAAATAACAAGAGAATTAGAGCAAACAAAGGATTGGGAGGAAGAGAGATAAAGAGATATTGAGAGAGAGAGAAGAGCAAAAAATAGAGAAAGCTATAGAAATAGTAGAGAGAAGGTGAGAACAAGGTTGAGGGAGCATGAGATAGAGAGAGAGATTGATAGTGGAAGTTATTGTGTGAAGGACAAAGATAGAGCACGAGAGAGATAAAGCGTGGAATGGGAGTAGAGACAATCGAGGGAAGGTGAAAGAGAAGTATGAACAATATAGACGGAGGTAAAAGAAAAATATAGGGGGAGGAAGAGAGATGTTGAGAGGACTGCAAAGTAGAGAGCTTAAAAGAGGGAGAAAGGGAGGGAACAACTGAGGGCATGATATAATAGAGAGAAGATGGAGATGGTTGAAAGAGAGTGAGAGAGATTGAATGAGATAGAATGTAAGGGAGAGAAAGAGAAGAAAAGAAAAAGGGCTCGGTAAAAATTAAAAAATAATGAAAGTTGAATATAGAAGAGGTAGCCAAATAAGGGGATGGAGAGTAGGTGAGTGGAAAAGTAAGTGTGTGTGTGTGTGTGAGAGAGAGAGAGACTGAGGAAGTGAGATAGATATGAATGAGTGAGATAGAGTGCTGGGGGAAAGGATAATGCAAGCAACCAAGAGAGATACAGAGAAAGATATGAAGATAATGAGAGAGAGAACGAGAGAGAGTGAGAGAAAAAAGAAAGAAGATATAGTAGGAAAGGAGAAAGAGAGGTGTTGGGAGAGGGAGAGAGAGTGATAGAGCCAGAAAGAGAGAGAGATAGTGAGAGGGAGAAGAGAAAGAGAATAAAGAGAGTAAAAGAGATATAGAGTAAGTAAGAAAGTACGATTTATAGAATGAAGGAGATACGGAAGGGAGAGTTAGAGTGAACAAGAGAGGGAGAGGGAGAGGGAGAGAGAGTTAAAGCGAAGATGAGAGGTGCAGATAAAGACGAATAAGTGAAGATATGAAGCAAAAAAGGAAATTTGAAGAGTGGGTGAGATGGGAAGAGAGAGAAGAATTAATAAAGATAGGAAGCGAAGAAAGGGAGAGAGGTGTTGGGAAGTTTTGGAGGTGTGTATGGAGTTTGATTGGGGTTGGATAGAGAGATAAAGAAAGAGAGAGTGAGTGGGAGTGGGAAGAGAGAGGTAGAGCAAGAAGTGAATTTGAGAAAGAGCGAGTGACGGAGAATGAGAGAAGAGAGTAAGAGTATTAATAAAAGAGAAAGAGGGAGAGAAAGGGTAAGAGAGCAAGATAGACAGAGAGGGAGTGATAAAGTGAAAGGGAGAGTAATAGAGCTAGATAGAAGGAGAAAGATAAACAGAGGGAGAATTAGAATGAGATAGAGAGAGGGAGAGAGAGCATGAGAGATATATAGAAAGAGATAGAAAGAATAAGAAAGAGGGAGAAAGGAATGGAGAGAGATAGAGGGATAGATAAAGGGGGAGAGAGAGCGATAGGGAGTGAGAGGGAGAAGGAGGTGAGAGAAAGAGAGGGAAACAAAGAGATATATAGAGTTGTGGAGTACTAGAGTGAGAGAGATTGAGAGATAAATTGAGAAAGAGTGGAGTAATGGTGGGAGGGATAAAAAGAAAAAGATAGATAAATGTAGATGAGCGAGAGAGAGGAGAAAGAGTGAGAGAAATAAAAAGGGAGTGAAGGAGACAGAAAGAAGAGAAACATAAAAAAAGATAGAAAGAAAAAGGCAGAAGAGGGAGAGTGAGAGAAGAAGAGCAAGGGGAAAGAGAGAGAGGAAAAGGACAAGAATGAGATGTAGAGAGTTGGAAGAAAGAGCCAGGGTGGGAAAGAAGGAGAGAAATATAAATAAGGAGAAGAAAGGATGGGGGAGCGGCGGAGAGTGCCGAATTGAGAGGGAAAAGGGGTTATGGAGAGGGGGAGTGAAGGATAGAGAAAGGGAGTGAGATTTGTTGAGAGAGGAAAAGAAGGAGTGAAGAAGAGAGATGAAGAGAGAGTGTAAGAATATAAAGAAGAGAAAAGAGTAAGCAAGAGAAGGGAGAGAAAAAAAAGAATGGGAGGAAGAGAGAGAGATAGAGAGAAGGAGGGAGGGCAAAATATAAAATGGAGAGAAGATGGTGAGTCGATTAGGGATAGAGAGAAAGAAAGTAAAAGAGCAAGAGAAGTGACAGAGAGTGAATGAGTGTGATAGAGAGAGAGTGACCAAGGGAGAAGAGAGAAGGAAATTAAGGAGAGAGGAAGGATGAGAGAGAAAGTGAGAGAATGTGAGAAATAAAGAAAGATTGCAGAGAGGTTGAAAGAGAAAGGAAAGTGGAAGGGAGAATGAGAGAGAGTACAGAGAAAGAAAGATCAAGAGAGATGGAGGAGATTTAGAGAGTGAGAAGAGAGAGTGTGTGTGTAAGAACAAGAGTGATATTATAGAGAGGGCAGGAGAGAGCGAGGGAGAGATAGAGATGAATAGTAAGTGAGAGGGAGAGGGAAGAGAGGAGATTTATATTGTGAGTGCAAGTAAAAGAAAGCGGGAGAGAGCAAGGGTGAGACAGAGCAAGAAAGAAAGGAGGGAGGAGAGAGATATTAGGGATAAGGAGGAGGAAGGCAACAGGAGAGATAAAGAGAGAGAGAGAGATAAGGAGGGACAAAGAGAGCATCAAATAGAGGAAAAGAAAGAAAGATAACATGTGTTAGAAAGAGGGAGAGCTCAAAATTGAGTGAGGAAAACGATGGATTAAATGAGAGAATATATAAAGAGAGAGAGAGTGAGAGGTAATGAGAGAGAAAGGGAGAGAGAGTGAGAGAAAGGGAGAGAGAGTGAGAGAAAGAGAAGGAGAGTTAAATAGGACAATTTGGAAGGAGTGAAGGAGAGATGGAAGGCATGATTGGGGGAATAGGAGAGAGAAGGAGAGAGAGAACATAAGAAAAGAGTGAAAGGGAGAAATGGGGAGGCTAAGAGATGTTGAGAGAGAAGAATAGAGAGACATATAGATGAGAGATAGATGAAGAGATCGAGTGCAAGAAAGGGTAAGAGAGATAGAGATTGATGGGAGTGCTAGAAAAATGAGTGAAGATAGCCACAAACAAGAGTGTGTGATAATGGGAGAGAGAGAAGAAAAGTTAAAGATAAAGTGACAAAAGGGAAACAAAAAGTGAGGGGTGAAAGAGGGATAGAAGGGGAAAGAGATTGAGTGGGAAAGAGATAGAGAGGAAGAGTGAAAGGAAGGGAGGGAGAGAAGAAAAAGGAGAGATAAAAAAGTGCGTAGAAGGGCTAGAGGGAGGAAGAGAGAGGGGATAGGAGAGGGAGAAGGCGGAAGAGAGAGTGGGTGGGAGAGGAAGAGGGATAGGAAGTGGGGGGAAGAGACAGTGAGTTCGAGAGGGAAAGTGTTAGAGAGGTTGAAGGAGAGTGAGAGAGAGAATAAAGAGAGAGGAGACAAAAGAGAAGAGAGAGAAGAGAGCGATAGAGAGGTTTTAAGGGAGGGAAGGAGGGATAAACACAGAGAGAGGAGAGAGAGAGGAGCTAGATGGAGTGAAAGGGAGATTAAGAAGGCGAGAGAGGTAAAGAGAGAGAAGAGAGATTGTTTGAGAAAGAGGGAAAGAGTAAGAGAGAGAAGAAGGGAGAGAGAAGTAGGGAAGAAGGGGAGGTGGGCAAGAGTTAGATAGAGAGAGTGGGAAAGAGGAGAGAGAGAAAGAGAGAGAGAGAGAGAGAAGAGGAAGCATTAAAATAGAGAGAGAACATGAGTAAGAATGAAGTAGAGAGAGATGAAGGGAGGGAGAGGCATAGAACATGAGAGACAGAATATGATAAAGAGAATAGTAGAGAGGGAGAGAGTCAGAGTGAGAGAGATAGACCAAGAGAGAAAGAGAGGCAAGAGAGATTAGAAAAGAGGGAGGGAGAGAAAAGGAGAAAGTGGGATGAGGAAGTTCAAGAGAAAGTAAGACACAGAGAGAGAAAGCAAAGGAAAAAGTTAGAGAGCAGTGATATAGAAAATGAAAGAGAGAGTGAATGAGAGAAGGAAAGAGAGAACAAAAATGAGAAGATAAAAAAAGTGTAAGAGACGAGGGAGGGTGGGAGAGGAAGAGAGTGATAAAGAGTGAAAGAAAGAAGAGAGAGCTAGTGAGGGAGGAAGAGAGAGACGAAAGGCATGTGTGAGATAGGGTGAGATAATGGGGGATGGAGAGAGGGGGAGAGACGAAGATAGAGAGAAAGGGAGGACAGAAGTGGGAGGAAGGGGGAGAGGAGGGACAGAAAGAGTGAGAGGCAAGTAGAAGAGTGAGATAACCTCCTTTTCTCTCCTTAACCCTGTTGATACTCTCTCACTCTTTCTTTTGCTCTCTCTCACTTCCCTTCATCCCTCTCCTTCTCTCTCTCACTCACTCATTCACTCTTGCTTTTTCTTCCCTTAGTCTCTCCTCTCTCTGTATTTCTCTCATTCTCTCTCTTATTGTTGCTCCCTCCCTCTCTTATCTTTCTTGCCCCCTCTATCTCTCTCTATTTATCATTCTCTTGCTCTCTTTTATATAACTCTTACATCCCTCTCTTTCCTTACTTTATCGCTCACTCTCTTTTTCTCACCTTTCACTCTATTATTGTATTGCTCTCTTCTCTCCCTCTTTTTATCTATCTCACTATTTCTCACTTTCTCTTACACTTCTTTCTCTCACATTTTCCCTCCCTCTCTCTCCCTCTCACACATCTTTATCTCTCTTTCTCACACTCTCTCTCTCACTCTCTTCCTTCACTCTCTCTTTTGTATTTATCTCTTGTTTTATCTTTCTCACCCCTCTCTCACTGACGTTAGAGAATATTGAGAGAGTATGTGGGATGGAGAGGGGTTGAGATAAAAAATAATGAGAGAGAGAGAGAGGGTGTGATAGAGAGAAAGAAATACTTAGTAAATGGAGAGTTAGGTAGATATTTATTGACGAAGAGAAAGAGTGAGTGAATAGAGGTTGGTCGTGGAGTGAGAGAGCGAGAGTGAGTAATTGAAAGATAGAGCATGAGAGTGAAGTACAAAGAGAAAATATAGATCAAGAGGGAGAGGAGTGAAAAATGGAGAGGGAGAGAGAAGGAGGGAGGGAGAGAAAGAAAGGAAGAGCAGGAATGACAAAGACGGGGAGAAAGTGTGGGTGTGAGAGAGGGAGCAAAATACAGAAAGGATAGAGTGAGTAACAGTGTCACAACAACAGAGAGTGAGAGAGGTGGAGAGTGAGGGAGAGAGTGGGAGTTGGTAGGGTGTGAGAGTGAGAGCAATAAGGGGAGGGTGAGAGTACGAAAGAGAGCAAGAGATAGAGGGAGATATAGTGACAGAGTGAGGGAGGCATAAGGAGATGAATCGAGAGAGATTGAGAAATAAAAGTTGGAGAGAGAAAAAAGATGGAAGTAGATAAGTATCTATAGTGGGAGAGAGTGTGAAGAAAAGTGAGGGAGAGAGTGTGAGAATGAGCCTAGAAAGAGAGAGAGTGAAAGACTGAGAAAAAAGATCAAGGGAAGGAGAGATTGAGAGAGCTGGATGGAATTAATGATATGGAAAGAGTAAGGAGCGAGAGAGAGGGATAGAAAAGAGCAACAGGGAGATAGAGAGGGAGATGGGAAGAGAGAGAGAATGAGAACGACTTGAATAGAGTGAGACATAATTAGATTGATGCAGACTGAGAGAGAGGGTGAGGAGAAAAGGACAGCGTGGGAGAAAAGAGAAAAGAAAGAAGAATCTATGAGAAGATTGAGAGAGAGAGAAATGTGGAGAGGCAGCGAATGGGAGAGAGTTAGAGAGAGCAAGAGAAAGAGGGAGTATTAAGGAGCGAGATTGAGAAAGATAGGGAGAGTGGGATAGAACTAGAGATGGAAATGAGATAAAATAAAGATTGAGCTAGAAAAAGAGGAAGAAATAGTGAGAGAGATGAGGCACAGAATGAGGGAGAGAGCTAAAGATAGTGAGAAAGAAATAGTGAGAGAGAAGAGAGACAGAGTGAGAGGGAGGTAGCGCTAGTGGGAGAGTGAGAAAGTAAGAGATAAAGAGAGATGAAGTGAAGGAGGGAGAGAAAGAGAGGAATGGTGAGAGATGAAGAAAGAGAACGGAGGGAGGGTGAGTAATATAGAGAGGAGAGGGGGAGAGAGTGAGAATAGAGAGAAGAGAGGGAGATCAAGAGTGATAGAGAGTGGGAGGAGTGGAAGAGAAAGACAAAACAATTAAGGTAGAGAGAAAGAGAGCAAGGAAGAGAGGGAGGACTGAGCGAGAAAAAGAGAGCAAGAGGAGCAAGAGATAACGATAGGAAAGAGAGGGTGAGAGAATAGTATAGTGAATGAGAAAGGGAGAGATAGGAAAACCAAGAGAGAGAGAGAGTGATAATAAGAAATATATGAGCAAATAAAGAGATTGACATAGAGAAATAAGATAGCGAGAGAGGAGAGAGTGAGAGGGAGTCAGAGAGGGAGGAGAAGGAAGAGTGAGGGGAGAAAATAATAACGGGAGAGATAGTAAGAGTATTAAAGAAGGATATAGAGAGAAACAAAGATGAAGAGTGTGAGTGAGGCAGGGAGCGTGCAATAGTGAGGGAGAAAGGGAGTGATCAAGTGAGTGAGAGAGAGGGTGTGAAAGGGGACGAGAGAGAGAATAGAGAGAGAGAGTAAAGAGAGAATAGGGATGGAGAAAATTAGTGAGATTGGAATAGAGAGGAATAAATAACAACAGAAATAGAGCAAAAATAGGATTGGGAGGAAGAGAGATAAAGAGATATTGAGAGAGAAAGAAAGAGAGGGAAAAATTAGAGAAAGTTATAGAAATGGTGGAGTGATGGTGAGAACCGCAAAAGAGAGAGAAAGAGAAGGAGAGAGAGAGAGATAGTAGAAGCTATTCTGTGAAGGAGAAAGATAGAGAATGAGAGAGATAGAGGGTGGAATTCAGATACAGTGGGAGGGAAGGGGAGAGAAGACTATGAACAATATAGATGAAAGTAAAAGAAAAATTTTGGGTGAGGACAAGAGACAGAGAGAGGATCACAAAGTAGAGATCTTAATAGAGAGAGGAAGGGTGGGAACAAATGAGGGAGTGAGAGAATAGGGAGTAGATGGAGAGAGAGTCAGGAGAGAGTAAGAGAGAGTTAGACAGAGATATAATGTAAGGATGAGCAAGAGAAGAACAGAAAAATTGGCTCGATAAAAATTTGTAAAGTGAATATGGGAGAGTTATCCAACTAAAGGGAGGGAGAGTAGGTGAGTGGCAAAGCAAGTGTGTGTGTGTGAGAGAGAGAGAGAAGAAGTGGATAGATATAGAATGAGTGAGAGAGAGTTCAGGCGGAAAGGATAATGTGTGCAACCAAGAGATGTAAATAGAGAGCGTGAGGGAGAGAGAGAGAGGGAGAGAGAGAGAGCATTAGAGATAGTTAGAGAGAGATTAAGATAATGGGAGAGAGCGAGAGAGGAAAGAAGAGGTAGTAGGAATAGAGAAAGGGAGATGTAGGAAGATAAGGAGAGTGATAGAGCAAGAAAGAGAGAGAGATAGTGAGAGGGAGATGAAAGAGATATTTAAGAGAGAAAAAGAGAGCTAAAGTAACAAAGAAAGAAAGTTTGAGAGAATGAGGGATATAGGGAAGGGAGAGTTACAGTGAATAAGAGAGGGAGAGGGAGAGAGAGTTAAAGTGAGGAAGAGAGGGGCAGATATAGAAGAATGGGTAAAGATAGGAAGCAAGAAAAGAGAGAGTTAAAGAAAGGGTTGGATGGGAGGAAAGAGAAGAATGATTAAAAATAATTCTTAAGTGGTTTTGGAGGTGTGTATGGAGTTAGAGTGGGGTAGGGATAGACAGGTAGAGAAGAGGGAGGGGGTGGGAGTGGGGAGAGAGATATAGAGCAAGAAGTGAAATTGATATAGAGCAAGTGAGAAAGAATGAGAGAAAAGAGAAAGAGAGATAATAAAAGAGAGGGAGAGAGAGCAAGATATGGAGAGAGGGAGCAATAAAGTGAGAGGGAAAGTAATAGAGCTAGATGGAGGGAGAAAGATAAAGAGAGAGATAGAATTAGAATGAGCTAGAGAAAGAGAGGAAGAGAGAGCATGAGAGATATATAGAAAGAGATAGGGAGAATAAGAAAGAGGGAGAAAAGAATGGAGAGAGATAGAGAGTGCAAGAGATAGAGTGGTGAAAGAGTAGGTGAGAGAGTCTCAAAAAGAGATAGTGAAAGCGTTAGTGAGAGAAAACGAGAAGAGCAAATGAGAATGAGTGAGATTGTGACGGAGGACATGATTGAGATAGAGAGAAAGAGATAGCTAGATGTTGATGAGATAGAGAGAGAGGAGCAAGAGTGAGAGAAATATGGAAGGAGTGAAAGAGAGAGAGAGAAGATAAACATAAAATGATAGAGAGAGGTAGGCAGAGAGGGAGGGATAGTAAAAGAAGAAGGCAAGGGGAATGAGAGAGAGGAAAAAGGCAAGAATGAGACTTAGAGAAGTGGAGAGAGAGATGGAGGTCGACAAAAAGGGGAGCGGACAGAAGGAGAGTGATGTAGAGGTAGGGAATTGATGAGGATGAGAGAGAGGCAGAGAGTGTAAAATTGAGAGGGAGAGGAGGTTATGGAGAGTGGGAGTGAAAGATAGAGAAAGAGAGTGAGACTTTTTGAGTGAGAAAAAGGAGCTAAGAAGAGAGACGAAGAGTGAGTGTAAGCATAAAAACGAGGGAGAAGAGTAAGCAAGAGAAAGGAGAAGGAAAGAGAGGAAGGGAGTGAGAGAGAGATAAAGAGAGAAGGAGGGAGAACAAAATATAAAAGGGAGATAAGATGGTGAGCCAACTAGAGCAGAGTAAGAGAAAGTGAAAGATCAAGAGAGAGGAGAGATAGAATTGTCGTAGATTGAATGAGAGAGATAGAGAGAGAGTGACAAAGGGTTAAGAGAGAGAAGGAAATTGAGGAGAGAGGGATTGATGGGAGAGAAATTTAGAGAATGGGAGAGGGAGGGTGTGATAGATATAGAAAGTGACAGAAAGAGTGACGAGAGAAAGAGAAAGAAAGAGATAGAGTGAATGAAGCTTATAGAGATGGTGAAAGAGAAAGAGAAGGTGGGAGGGAGGATTATAGAGAGCAGAGTAAAGAGAGAGATCAAGAGAGAGAGAGGAGGAGGAGATTTAGAAAGTGAGAAGAGAGATAGAGATGAAGAGAATGTGAGGGAGTGAAGGAAGAGATGAATAAGAATGTGAGTGAGAGCAAAAGAAAGAGGGAGAGAGTGAGGGGGAGAGACAACAAGCAAGAAAGAAGAAGGGAGGAGAGAGATATAAGAACAAAGGGGAGGAAGGCAAGAAGACAGATACAAAAAGAGAGAGAGAGGGAGGGACAGAGAGAGAATGAGTTAGAGGGAAAGAAGGAGAGAGAGATCATGTGCAAGAAAGAGGGAGAGCACAAAATAGAGTGAGAGAAAGGATGGGTCGATTTTGAGAATATAAAAGAGAGAGAGAGAGAGAGAGAGATGAAAGGGGAGAAGGGTGATGAGAGAGAGCAAGAAAGAGAAGGAGAGTTAAAGAGGACGAGATGGAAGGAGAGAGATGGAGGGAGTGAAAGAGAGATGGAAGGCATGAGTGAAGGAAAAAGAGAAAGGCGAAGAGAAAGATAGAGGGAGATAATGGGAAAGAGAGAGGGAGAGCAAGAGAAGGGAGAGAAAGAGAGAAATGGGGACAGTAGAGAGATGCTAAGATAGAAGAAGAGATAGAGACATAGATGAGAGAGATACAAAGGAATAGAGAGAAAGAGATTGATGGGAGAGCAAGAGAAATGAGAGAAGATAGAGACAAATGAGAGTGTGTGATAGTGGGAGAGAAAAGAAAAAAATAAAGATAAAGTGACAAAGGAGAGAGAGAAAGAGGGGTGAAAGAGGGATAGAATTAGAAAGAGATGGAGTGAGAGAGAGAGAAGAGGGGGAGAGATAAAGGGAGGAAGAGAGAAAGGAAGAGATGCAGAGAAGAAGAGAGAGAGAAAAGAGGGCAAAAGTGGTAGAGGGAGTACGAGGGAGTGGATGGGACAAGAAGAGGGAGAAGGGGGAAGAGAGAGTGGGTGGAAGAGGGAGAGAGTAAGAAAGAGTGAGTTTGGGAGCAAAAGTGTAAGAGAGTGGGAAGGAGAGTGAGAGGAAGAATAAATAGAGAAGAGCCAAAGAGAGGAGATATAAGAGAAAGAGAGGTACTAAGGGAGGAAAAGAAGCATTAACACAGAGAAAGGAGAGAGAGAGGAGCTAGAGAGAGGTAAGGGGAGATAAAGAAGGCAAAAGAGGTGAAGAGAGAGAAGAGAAATAGGGAGACAGGAGAGATTATATGAGAAAGAGGGAAAGTAACATAGAGTGAGAAGAAAAGAGGGAGGAGAGAAGTAGGGAAGATGGGGGAGGTGGGCAAGAGTTAGATAGAAAGAGTGGGAGAGAGAGAAAGAAAAGAGGAAGCATGAGAATAGAGAAAGAGCATGCATGAGAGAATGAAATACAGAGAGAGTTGAAGGGAGGGAGAGGTGTAGAGCATGACAGAGAGAATATGACTGAGAGAATAGTAGAGAGGGAGAGAGTCAGAGTGAGCAAAAGAGAGTAGAAGAGAGGGAGTGATAGAAGATGAGAGAGGTGAGAGAAAGAAAAGAGGAAGCATGAGAATAGAGAGAGAGCATGCATGAGTAAATATGAAATAGAGATAGAGCTGAAGGGAGAGAGAGGTATAGAGCGTGAGAGATGGCAGGAGAGAGTGGAGGAAAAGGATAGAAGAGGACAGAGAATGAGAAAGATCAAGAGAAAGATAAATATAGAGAGAGAAAGCAAAGGATAATGTTAGAGAGAAGTGATGTAGGAAATGAAAGAGAAAATGAGTGAGAGAAGGAAAGAGAGAAAAAAATAAGAAGATAAAAATAGAGAGAGAGGAGGGAGGGTGGGAAAGGGAGAGAGAGTTAAAGAGAGAGCTAGTGAGGGAAGAAGAGAGAGACGAAAGGCATGGGAGAGGTAGGGTGACATAAGGGGAGAAGGAGGGAGGGGCTCGAGGGAGATAGAGAGAAAGGGAGAAGAGAGGAAGAACGACTGAAGTTATAGGGAGGGACGGAGGGAGAGAGAGAGACAAAGTGAGAGAATGATAGAAGAGTGAGATAGAGCGATAGAAATAGGGAGTGAGGAAAAAATTGAGAGAGAGAGAGACAAAGTGAGAGAATGATAGAAGAATGAGATAGAGCGAGAGAAATAGGGAGTGAGGAAAAAAATTGAGAGAGTGAGAGAATTACAGTGACAAAGGAAGGAAGGGAAGGAGGGCGGGAGGGTGAGAGATTGCGGGCGAGAGGAGAGAGAGTAAGATAGGGAAAGAGAGGGAGTTAGAGAGAGTAAGGAAAGTGTGAGTAAGAGAAGAGAAAGATCAATAGAGACTTAGAGAAAGTGAAAGTAAGAGAGATGATGAGAAAGAAAAAAGATAGAAAAGGAAAGAGAGACTGGCAGAGAGAAAGAAAAGAGAGTAAGCGACTCAACAGAAGAGAAAGTGAGATAGTGGAAGATAAAAAGGGTGAAAGTGATGTAAAGATAATGAGGGGTATAAAGGGAGAGTGAGGTAGAGGTATAGCAGAGATAAAGAGACCATAAGGGAGGGAGAGATTGGGGAATAGTGGGTGAGAGAGAGAGAGCGACAAAAAGAGGGACAGAAAAAGAGTGTGGGAGGGAGGGAGTGAGCGATAAAAAGAGGGAGCAAGTGAGAGAGTGGGAGAGAGATTGTAAGAGAGCGAGAGAGAGGGCATTAATGATAGAAGAAAGTGAGACAATAAAAATAGAGTGGTAGTGATAGAAAGGGAGAGCATGGGATTGAAAGAGAAAGAGAGAGAGGAAAAAAAGAGCAAGAAAGATAAAAAGTAATTGAGCTAGGTAGAGAGAAAGAAGGGAGAGAGTGGGAGGGATAGAAAGAGATTGGTAGAGAAGGAGAGAATAAAAGAGAGAAGATAGAGAGAAAAGGAGGGAGGGAGGGAGTGAGGGAGGAGAGAAAGGAAAGAGGGAGGGAGGGATGAAGAGTAGAGAATGAAAAAGGGTAGGGGGTAGAGAGGTTGATAGTGCAAGAAACATAAGAAAGGAGAGAGTGAGCACAAGAAAAAAAGAGAGAAATGAGAGCAAGAGAGATAGAGGAAGAGAAAAAGATAGGGTGAGAGAGGAAGAGAATGAGATGGAGAGAGTGAGAGAAAGAAACATGATAAAGTGATTAGAGAGTGAGGAGATTGAGTGAGGAGTGTGTGATAGTGATGTATAGAGGGGGTGAAGAAAGAAAGAGATGAGAGAAAGTGAGAGATGAATAAAGAGGTAGATATAGTGAGAGTAAAAGAGAAAGAGGGAGAAAGAGGGTGGGAGAGTGATAGAGCAAGATCATAAGGAAGAGAGAGAGAGGGAGAATGATAGAGATTGAGATCATGTAATAGAGATGGGGAGAGAGAGAAAAAAAGCGTCTTAAGAAGAGATGGAGATGGAGGAAGGGCGTGAGTGGGAGAGAGAGTGTGAGAAAAAAAAGTAGGAGAGAGAAAAAGGGAGAATGAGGGTGAGGGAAAAAGAGTGGGAGAGAGCAAAAGAGAATAGCAAGAGAGTTAGAGAGAACGAAAGAGATAAAGGAATGTAGAGAAGATTGTATGAGAAAGGTGAGAGAGTAGTGAGAGAAAGAGAGATAGAGGAATAGAGGGCAAGAGAGTGAGAGAGAGGGTGAGAGGGAGAAAGAGGGACGTTAAGAAATAAAGAGTGAGAGATAAAGGGAGAGGAATTGAGGGAGAAGGAGATAGGGATAAAGGGAGAGAGAAAGAGGAAGTAGATAGATAAAAGTTTGAGAGAGAGAGTGAAAGAAGAGAGGGGAGCAAGAGATAGAAAGAGCGGGAGAGAAAAAAGAAGAAAAAATGATTTAGAGAGAGGATGAGATAGTGAATGAGATGGAGAGAGAGTAATGGTGAGGGAGTGAAGAGAATAGAGATCGAGAGAAGCAAGAAATTGAGAAAGAGAGAAAGGGAGACGGAGAGAGAGTGTGGGAGGAAAAGACAAAGAGATAGAGGATGAGAGGAGGGTGTAGCGGGAAAAAGAAGATCAAGAGCGAAAACATGAAGGAGAAGAGAGAGTAAAATAGATTAAGCAAATGAGACAAACAAAATAAAGAAGAAAGAACGTGAAAGATAGAGAAAGAATGAGAAACGGAGAGAGATAAAGAGTGGAGGGTAGAGAGAGAATAGGAAAGAGAAAGTGTGAAAGAGGATGAGAAGATATATATATATATATAAGAGAGATCGAGGCAAAGAGGTAGGGAATGGAAGAGAGAGGGATGAATAGCAAACAAAAGAAAATAAGAAAGAGGAAGTGAGAGAGTGAGGGAGGGAACGAGCGATAGTGAGGGAGGAAGGGAGTGATCAAGAGAGTTAGGAAGAAGGCATGAAAGGGGAAGAGGGAGAGAATCTGATTGAGAAGAGAGATAGTGAAAGTTAATGAGGTTGGAATGGAGAGGGATAGATCGCAAGAGAAAAAGTGCAGGCATAATATTTGGAGGGAAAAGGATAAAGAGAATTGTGAGAGAGAGAGAGAGAGAGAAAGAAAAGATAATGAAAGTTAAGGAAATAGTAGAGATGAGGATGAATAAGAAAAAAATTAAGGAGAGAGGGAGCTTGGGAGGAAAAAAGAGAGAAAAAGTGAGGGAGGGTGAGAGAGTGAAGAGAGAAAGAGTGTTGAGAGAGAAAAGACTAATTGAGCAAATAATGAGAGAGAGATTGCTCTCTTTCACTCTCTGTCACTTTCTCTATCTCTACCTCATTCCAAAAATGCTCGCTCCTTACGTACCTTTTTCTCCACCTTCCTATCTCCTTTCCTCTCTCTATTTCCATCTCTCTCCCTTCTCTACTCTCCCTATGATCTCTCATACATTTTCTCTCTCTCTTTCCCTCTCAACCTCATCCATTTTTTCTTCTCTTTTTTATTTCGCTCTTTCTCTCCTTCGTCTTTCTCTTTTTTGCTCTATTTTCATCTTTATTTCTTCTTCTCTTGTCTCTCTATCTCTCTTTTTCTATATTTATTCCTCACTTTCTCTCCCATGCTCTCCCTCAGTTGTTATTGCTCACTCTCATATCTCCCTCACCACTCTCTTGTAATCTCTACATTTCTCTCTCCTTTTCTATCTTTTTCTCTCTCCGTCTTACCTCAATCTTTCACTCTCCCACTCACACTCTCTCTACCTCTCTCCATCCATATTTCTATTACCTCGCATTCTATCCCTCCCCTCCATAACTCACACACTCTCCCTCACTCTCTTTCATTATGTCTGACCCTATATCTCTTTTCTCTATCAACGTACTCATCATAATCACTCTTTCTCTTTTTATTTTCTCATCTCTACCTTACCTCTCTACATTTCTCTCTCCTTTTTCACCCTCTTTCTCTCTCTCCTTTTTCACCCTCTTTCTCTCTCTCCTTTTTCACCCTCTTTCTCTCTCTCCCCTACTCTTTACCCCCTCATCTCTCACTTCATTTCTGATCTCCCTACAGTTGCTTTCACTTGCTTGTTCATTCTATCTCTCACATTTTCCCTCTTCTGCTCTCTTACTCTCTCTCTCTCTTACTTCTCTCTTTATTAATCATCTCTCTCTCTTACTCTCTATACTCTCTCTCCTTGTCTCCCACAATTTCACTCTCTTCATCTCACTCTCCCTCCCTCCTTCACTTTCTTTATCTCTTTATCTCACTCTCCGTTCCTACCTCGCTTTATACATCTCTCTTGCTCTATCACTCTTTTATCATCTCTCTCACTTTATCTTCTTTCTCTCTCACTCTATGTTACTCGCTTTTTGTCTGTCCACACATCTCTCTCTTTCTTTCCCTCTCTCAGACACTCTCTATTTCTCATTCTCTACCACATTATAACACTCAAACGCTCCCTCCTTACAGCCCTTTTTTTCCCCCTCTCTATCTCATTTCCTATCTCTCTATTTCCATCTCGCTTCCTTCTCTAGTCTCTCTACCATCTCTCATATATTTTCTCTTATCTTTCTATTTTTACCTCTCGCTTTCTCTCCTTTTTCATTCACTTTCCCACTATATTACCATATTTCTATCTCTTCCTCTATCCCTCTCTCTCACGCCCATCTCTGTCTTTTTGTAGCTCTCTCTCCCACTTTATCTATACCTCATCCTCTCCATCATACCCTTCTCTCTCACCCACCTTCTCCCTCTCTCCTTCTCTCTTTATCTAACACCTTATTTCTATCACTCTCTCCTTCAATCTCCTTCTCTCTCTCTCTCACTTATCCAATCTTGAGAGCTCTCTATCACTTACCCCATTGCTCACTCTCTCACCTGCTCTCCCTCACTAGCTCTCACTCCCACTCATCTCTTGCAAACCCTCTCTTATCACTCTTTACCAATCTCTCTCCCATTTATTACATCTCTCCTTACCTTCACCTCTTTAACCCCCTCTCTCACTCCCAGCACTCCCTCCCTCTCTCTTTCTCCCTCACTCTCTTTCTCTCTCTCCGACCTACCGTCTCATTTCTTCGTCTCCATACTTATCTTATACTCTCCACCCTCACTCTCTCCCCTACCTCTCACTATATCACTTTCTATTTTTCTCCCTCTCTACATCTCTCTATCTCTCTTCCTCTTTAGCTCTTATATTCTCTCTCTCTCCTCTCTCCATCTCTTCATCTCTCTCTTTGTCTCTTTTACTTGCTTGCTTACTCTATCCCTCTCGCACTCTCTTCTTTTCTCTCCTCTTGTCTCTCTTATCTCTATTAATAGTCTTCTATCTCTTTATCTTACTCTCTTCACTCTCCCTCCCACCTTCTCTCACTCTCTTTCTCTATCTCATACTCCCTCTCTCCATTTTTTTCACCTCTATCTCATGCTTGTTCTCTGTAACCTCGCTCTATTTCTCTCACACTCTCCTTCTCTCTCACACACCATTTCTTTCTATCTCTCTATCTCTTTGTATCTTTTTCTTGATATCACTCTCTTGTGCTCTTTTCTCATTCCCTTCCTCTTTCTCTCACTCTCTTGTGCCCTCTCCTTCCCTCCATCCTTCCCCTTCTTTATCACTCGCTCACTCTCCCCCACTCTCACCCTGCCTCTCATCCCTTTCTTCCTATTCAATCTCTTCTCTATCTTCCCCTTTCTCTCCCACTCCCTATACTCACTCCCCCCTACTCTCTTATCTCTCTCTCGTCTCTATATATTTACCTCCCTCTCTCCCTCTCTCAATTCTCTCTCCTCTCACAATCTCTTCTCTCTCTTGCTCCCTCCCACTCTCTCTCTCTCATTATTGCTCTCTCACTTTTACCATTGTCCCCATCTTTACCTCGTTCTTTCACCCTGACCCTTTTTCAATCTCCAACTTACTCTCTCTTTTATCAGTATCATTAGACTCTCCCTCTCTCATTTCTCACTTTCTTTCTTTCTCTGAACCTCCTTATTCGTTTCTCTATCTCTCCCTAAATACATCTCTATTTTCTCTCTCTACTCCACTCTCTTTTTCTATCTCATCCTCTCTCTTCCTCCCCTTCCTTTTCTATCTAGCTTGCTCTCACCAACACACTCTCTCACTTGTTCCCTTCTTTCCTCCTCTCTCAAATGTGCTCTCACCCACTTTCCCTCTCTCCTTATATCTCTCTCTCTTTTTCTCCACTTTCTCTTCTCTTTTATGTATCATTTATCCTATTTCGCTCCATCCTCTCTTTATATCTCTCACTCCCACTCTCTCTATCTCCTCCTCTCACTCTCTCACTCGATCTCTTTCTCTCTTTATAACCCTCCCCCTTTTATTCCTCTCGCTCTATCTTCTTCTTAGTCTCTCTCTATCCTTCCTTCCCACCCTTCATCCCTCATTTTCACTTATCTCTCTCCCTCTCTCTCTCTCTCTCACTTCTATTTTTCTAGTAATACTCACTCTCCCTCAATCACACTCTCTAGCTCCTATGCTTACTCGTTCGCTCTCTCCCACTCTATTATTTATCTCTCTATCCCTCCTCACCCTTCCTCTTGCTTTCTCTCTCCCTCACTCTCACTTACCACTATCTCTCAATTTCTATATCCCCCTCCCTCTCTCCCTTCCTGACTTCATTTTTCCTCTCTCTCTCCCCCTTCCCATCTTTCTCCACCCCTCTTTTGATATCTTTCTCTTTATCCTTACACTTCCTCTCTCTCTCTCTCTCTTTCTCTCTCTCTCTCTCATTCTCTCTTGCTCTATCTCTCTTTCATCACTTAGTCTCTCTTACTCCCTCTCTCTCTCACTTTCTAGCTATTCTCTATCTCTTTATCACCTATCGCTCTCCTCTCTCTCACTCACTCTTTTCATCTCATTATCTCTCTTACTTTCTCTTCCTATCTCTCCAACTTTCTCTGCTCCTCTTGCTTTCTCCTCTCCCCTACCTCTCTTGCACTCTTACCCTTTCACTCACTCTTTTATTATTTCTTTTTTTTGCTCTCTGTTCTTTCTAGCTCTCTCTTTTTCTCTTATTTCACTCTCCCTCTCTGTGTCATCCTCTCTCACACCTTCTCTCTCCCATAGTCTCTCTACCCTCCACTCTCTACCTCCTATCCTTTCCCTCTCTCTGCCTTGCTCCCTCTTCATTTGTTTTTCTCTCTCTTTCGCACAAGCTTTATCTTGTTCTCTCCCTGTCTCATTCTCTCTCTATCTTTCTTGCTCTCTCTCTTCATTTTTTTGTCTATCTCATTTGCTTACTCTATTTTACTCTCTTCTCTCTCATTTTTATCTCTCTTAACTAACTCTTTTTCTCTCTCGATCTTTTCTTTCTCTCTACACCCTCCTCTTATATATCTCTTCATCTCTCCTCACACGCTTTCTCTCCCTCTCCATTTCTCTCCCTCCTCCTCTCTTCCTCAATTTCTCTCTTCTCTCAATCTCCCTCTCTCTGCATTGTTATCTCTCCATTGCTTATTCTCTCTTTCTCACAAGTTTTATCTTGCTCTCTCCCTCTCTCTCATTCTCTCTCTATCTTTGTCACTCTCTCTTCATTTTTTTGTCTATCTCATTTGCTTACTCTCTTTTGCTCTCTCTTCTCTCTCATCTTTATCTCTCCCTTAACCAACCCTTTCTCTATCTCATTCTTCTGTTTCTCTCTACACCCTCCTGTCATCTATCTCTTCATCTCTCCCTCACACACTCTCTCTCCCTATCCATTTCTCTCTTTCTCCTTCCTCTCTTCCTCAATTTCTCTCTTCTCTGGATGTCTATTCTCTTCACTCTCTCACCATCTCTCTCTTCATCTCTTTTACATTCTCATCCTCTCTCTAACTCACTTTCATTTCTTATTTCTCTCCCACTCTTTATATCTATTGTTCCCCACTTATCCCTCATTCTCTCTCTTATAGTTTTATCTCTCTCTTCTTTCCTCTCTCTCTCTCCCCTTCTATCTCTCTCTCCTACCACACTCTCTCCCTCTCACACTTTCTCCCATATTGTTTCTCTTATAACCTCCCTCCACCTCTCTCTTATTCTATAACTTTCTCTTTATATCTCTCACTCTCTCCCTTTCGTTGCCTCTCTATATTTTTCTCTTTCAATCTTCTCATAGATTCTCCTTTCTTTTCTCTTTTCTCCCACACTCGCCTTTTCCTCTCACCCTTCTCTCAGTCTACATCAATCTCTACTCACTCACTCTTTCTCTTTATCAATAAATCTCTACCTAACTCTCCATTTACTCACTCTTTCTCTCTCTTTCTCTCTCTTCTCTCCTCCATTCTCTAACTCTCTCCATCACACCCTCTCTCTCTCATTATTCTTTATCTCAACCCCTCTCCATCCTGCAAACTCTCTCAATATTCTCTATCTTGAATGAGAGAGAGAAGTGAGAGAGATAGAACAAGAGATAAATACAAAAGAGAGAGTGAAGGAAGAAAATGAGAGAGAGAGTGTGTGTGAGAAAGAGCGATAAAGATGTGAGAGAGAGAGAGACAGGGAGTGAAATAAGGAGGGAAAAAGTGAGAAAAAGTTGTGTAAGAGAAAGTGAGAAATAGTGAGAGAGATAAGAAGAGGGAGAGAAGAGAGCAATATAATAATAGAGTGAAAGGTGAGAAAAAGAGTGTGAGCGATAAACCAAGAAAACGAATAAGCAAAGAAAGAGAGGGAAGTAATAGTGATAGAAAAGATAGCAAAAGAATGATTAATATAGAGAGATAGAGGGGGCGAGAAAGATAAGAGAGAGGGAGCAATAATAAGAGAGAGAGTTAGAGAAATACAGAGTGAGGAGAGACTAAGGGAAGAAAGAGCAAGGGTGAGTGGGTGAGAGAGGAAGACATTGAATGAAAGAGAGAGGGAGAGGGAGGATGGGAAGTGAGAGAGAGCAGAAGAATATGCGAGAGAGTATTGAGAGGGTTAAGGAAAGAAAGTGAGGGTATCTTACTCTTCTATCTGTCTCTCACTCTTTCTGTCTCTCTCTCTCCCTCTCTCCCACTATCTCTGTTCATTCTTCCTCTCTTCTCCTTTTCTCTCTATCTTCTTCTCTCCCCCTCTCTCCCTCCCCCACTATCTCACCCTATCCCTCACATGCCTTTCATCTCTCTCTTCGTCCCTCACTAGCTCTCTCTTCTTTCTTTCTCTCTTTATCTCTCTCTCCCTCTCCCATCCTCCCTCTTCTCTTACAATTTTTTTTATCTTCTCATTTTTGTTCGCTCTTTCCTTCTCGCACTCATTCTCTCTTTCATTTTCTAAATCACTGCTCTCTAACATTTTCCTTTATTTTTTCTCTCTATGTCTTACTTTCTCTTTATCTTTCTCATCTATCTCTCTCTCCTTTTCTCACCCTCCTTTTCTAATCTCTCTTGCTCGCTTGTTCTCCCTTGGTCTATCTCGCTCATTCTGACTCTCACCCTCTCTATTATTCTCTTTCTCATATTCTCTGACTCATGTTCTATGCCTCTCCCTTCCTTCATCTCTCTCTATTTCATTCTTACTCATGCATGTTCTCTCTCTATTCTAATGCTTCCTCTTTTCTCTCTTTTTCTCTCTCTCTCTTTTCCACTCACCCACCTCCCCCTTCTTCCCTACTTCTCTCCTCCCTCCTTTCTTCTCTCTCTCTTACTCTTTCCCTCTTTCTCAAACAATCTCTCTTCTCTTTCTTTACCTCTCTCGTCTTCTTAATCTCCCCTTCACTCCATCTAGCTCCTCTCTCTCTCCTCTCTCCGTGTTTATCCCTCCTTCCCTCCCTTAATACCACTCTCTCTTCTCTCTCTTCCCTTTTGCCTCTTCTCTCATTATTCTCTCTCACACTCTCCTTCACCCACTCTTACACTCTCCCTCTTCCACTCACTCTCTCTTCCCCCCACTCTTTATCCCTCTCCTTCTCCCACCCACTCTCTCTTCTGCTCTCTCCCTCTCCCATCCCCTCTCTCCTCCTCCCTCTAGCATTTCTACCCACTTCATTATCTCTCCCACTTCTTCTCTACCTCCCTTCCTTTCTTTCTTCCTCCCTTTCTCTCACTCACTCAATCTCTTGCCCCTTCTATCCCTCTTTCACCCCTCACTTTCTGTCTCCCTTTTGTCACTTTATCTTTAACTTTTCTTCTCTCTCTCCCAGTACCACACTCTCTCATTTTTCACTATCTTCACTCATTTCTCTATCAGTTCCATCAATCTCTATCTCTTCTACCCTTTCTTACTCTTGATCCCTTCGTCTATCACTCATCTATATGTCTATCTATTTTTCTCTCTCTTAGCCTCCCCATTTCTCCCTTTCTCTCTTTGCTTATGTTCTCTCTCTCTCCTTCTCTCTCCTATTCCCTCAATCATGCCTTCCATCTCTCCCTCATTCCCTCCATCTCTCTCCTTCCATCTTGTCCTCTTTAACTCTCCTTCTCTTTCCCCCCTCTCTCTCATCACCTCTCTCTCGCTCTCTCTCTATATATTCTCTCATTTAATCCAT
>NEWO01000220.1:408640-474167 GCA_003013225.1 Phalaenopsis aphrodite
CTTTTTCTAACACACTTGCCCTTTCTATCCCTCTATCTGATTCTCTCTATGTCCCTCCTTCTCTCTCGATCTCTCTCAGACTTTTTGTATCTTTCCTCTTGCCTTCCTCCCCCTTATCCCTAATATCTCTCTCCTCCCTTTTTTTCTTGCTTGCTCTTTCTCACCCATGTTCTCTCCTGCTTTCTTTTGCTTGCACTCACTATCTCAATCTACCCTCTTCGCTCTCTCCCACACTTACTCTACATCTCTATCTCTCCCTCGCTCTCTCGTGCCCTCCCTATAATATAAATCTTATTATCACACTCCCTCCCTCTTCTCACTCCCTAAATATCCTCACCCTCTCTCTCTCTTGATCACTCTTTCTCTATACTCTCTCTCATTCTCCCTTCCACCTTTCTTTTCTCTTTCAACCTCTCTGTAATCTTTCTTTATTCTCTTTCTTTCCTCTCTCTCTCTTTCACATTCTTTATCTATCTCACCCTCCCTCTCCATTCTCTCACTTTCTCTCTCATCCCTCCCCATCTCCTCAATTTCCATCTCTCTCTTCTCCCCTGGTCGCTCTCTCCCTATCACTCTCATTCACTCTCCGACACATCTATATCTCTCCTTTCTCTAGCTCTTTTACTTTTTTTCTCTCTATCCTTAATCAACTCACCATCTTCTCTCTGCCTCTCCCCCATCCTTTCTTTTCCTTATTTATATCTCTCTCCCTCTTTCTTGCCCTCCCTCTCTCCTCTAGCTCTCTAAGTCTCATTCTTGTCCTTTTCCTCTCTCTTTCCCCTTGCTCTTCATCTCTCACTCTCCCTCCTCTGCCTTTCTATTTCTATCTTTTAGGTTTCTCTCCCCTCTGTCTCCTTCACTCCATCCTTATTTCTCTCACACTTGCTCCTCTCTCTCTGTCTCATCTGCATCTAGCTATCTTTTTCTCTTTATCCCTCCCACTCTTACTCCACTCTTTCTAAATTTATCTCTCAATCTCTCACTTTATTACTCCACAACTCTATATATCTCTCATCTCCCTCTCTTTTTCTCCCCTCCCTCTACCTCTCACTCCATCTCCCTCTCTCGCCCCTCTCTCTATCCCTCTATATCTCTCCATTACTTTCTCCCACTTTTTTATTCTCTCTATCTCTTTCTATATATCTCTCTTCCTCTCTCCCTCTCTTTTTCTATCTCATTCTAATTCTCCCTCTCTTTATCTTTCTCCCTTTATCTAGCTCTATTAAATTCCCTCTCACTTTATCACTCGCTCTCTGTCTATCTTGCTCTCTTAGCCTCTCTGTCTCCCTTCTTTTAATAACACTCTTACTCTCTTCTCTCATTCTCTGTCACTCGCTCTCTCTCAATTTCACTTCTTGCTCTATCTCTCTCTCTCTCTTCCCACTCCCACTCACTCTCTTTCCCTACCCCACTCAAACTTCATACACCCCAACACCTCTCTTCCTTTCTTCTGTTCCTATCTTTATTCATATTCTCTCTCTTCCCATCTCACCCTCTCTTTAACTCTCTTTTTTGCTTCTTATCTTCACTCATTCGTCTCTATCTGTCCCTCTCATCCTCTCTTTAACTCTCTCTCCCTCTCCCTCCCTTATCTCCTTCATTCTCTCAATCATTCTTTCTTACTTACTCTATCTCTCTTTTGCTCTCTCTATCTCTCTCTCTTCTCCCTCTCACTACATCTCTCACTTTCTTGCTCTATCACAGCCAACACCTCCCTTTCTCTTTTCCTACTATCTCTTCTTTCTTCTTTCTCTCACTCTCTCTCATTCTCTCTCTCATTATCTTCATCTCTCTCTCACTATCTCTTTTGCTTGCTTACATTATCCTTTCCATCTACACTCTCCCTCACTCATTCTCACTTCCTTAGTCTCTCTCTCTCTCTCTCACACACACACACTTGCTTTTCCACTCACATACTCTTCATCCCTTTATTTGAATTCCTCTCCTATATTCACCTCCCATTATTTCTTAATTTTTACCGAGCCCTTTTTCTTTTCTTCTCTTGCTCACCCTTACATTCTATCTCCCTCTCACTCTCTCTCTCTTCCAACTCTCTCCATCTTCTCTCTATTCTATCACACCCTCATTTGTTCCCTCCCTTCTTCCCCTCTTAAGCTCTTTACTTTGCGGCCCTCTCACCATCTCTCTTCCTCACCCTATATTTTTCTTTTACCTCCCTCTATATTGTTCATATTTCTTCCACTATCTCTCTTGTGCTCTATCTTTCTCCTTCACATAAAAGCTTCCACTATCAATCTCCCTCTCTCACATGCTCCCTCAACCTTGTTCTCACCTTCTCTCTACTATTTCTATAACTTTCTCTAATTTTTACCTCTCTCTCTCTCTTAGTATCTCTTTATCTCTCTCCCTCCCAATCTTTGGTTTGCTCTATTTCTCTTGTTATTTATCCCTCTCTATTCTAATCTCACAAACTTTCTCCATCCCAATTCTCTCTCTTCTTTGTCTCTTTTCTCTCTATCTTCCTCTTTCATGCCCTCTCCCTCACACTCTTCCTCTCTCACTATCGTTCGCTCCCTCCTTCACTCTCTCACTTCTTCTTTCTTTTGCTCTCTCTATCGATCTTCATCCTTCTCTTTTCCATTCCTTACTTCTTCAACTCATTCTCCTTCTATCCACCTTTAATTCCATCTATTTCTCTTCTTATATCTCATCTTACATCTCTCTCTCTCGTTCCTTCATTCTTTGCCTTTATTCTTTCTCTCTCTTCCCCTTTCATGCCCTCTCCCTCATTCTCTCACTTCTACTTTCTTTTGCTCTATCTATCAATCTTCATCCCTTTCTTTTCCATTTCCTACTTCTTCACCTCACTCTCCCTCAATCCACCTTCAATTCCATCTATTTCTCTTCTTATATCTCTTCTTTCATCTCTCTCTCTCCCTCCTTCCTTTTCTCTCTATTTGTTGTTTCCTCACTTGTCTCGCTCTCTTCTTTCTCTATCCCTTCCACTATCTCTCCCATTTCTGTCCCCCACTGTTTCCCTCTCCCCGTTCTCTCTATCAAGCTCCCTCTTTTGTCCCTCTCTCCTCTCACATTTCTCTTACTCTCTCTTTTTTGTCATTCTCACTTGCCTTATTATGCTCTCAATTCCTTTCTTTCTCCCTCCCTTTCTCAGCCTTATCGCTCTTGATCCCTTTCTCTCTCTCCCTCTATCACGCACTTACGATCTCCCTTTCACTATCCCATTCTCACCCTCTCTCTCTCTCGCTTCCTCACTCTCTTGCACTCTTGCTCTCTATGTCTTTCCTTTCTCCCTCCATATCTTTATATTTATTTCTCACTCTGGTGAGATCTCTCTTTTTCTATACTCTCTTTATCCTCTCGCTCCTTCCTCTTTATCCATCTCTCTCGTTCTCTCACTCTTCCTCACTCTCACACTCCCTTTCTCTTACTCTCTTCTTTTTACTCGCTCTATCTTCTACTCCTTATCTTCTTTCGCTTTTCTTTATCTCTTTTGTACTTTCTATTCTTTCTCTCTCCTTTTGTTCTCCTTTTCTAACTTTTTTTGTCCCACTCCTAGCTCTCTATCTCCATCCCTCCCTCTCTCCATTCTCCTTCTTGCTATCTCTCTCTCCCTTCTCTTACGTTATCTTTTTTTGACTCTCTCTACTCTTTGAATCTTCTCTTGCTTCACTCTCTTCTCTCACTCTTTTTGTTTCTCTAAGCTCTTACTCTCACTCTTCATGTTTTCTCTCCCCCTTTCTTTTAGTTTATTTTGCTTCTCTCTCACACTCTCTTTTGGCCTCTTTTCTCTTGCTCTCACTATTTATATCAATCTCTTACTCTCAATCTTCTTTTTCTCTCTCTTTATTTTTCACTCTCTCACCCTCTCTCCCCCTCTTTTAATCTCTGTCACTCTATCTACCTTCTCTCTTTTACTTCCCCTCTCACTTTATCTCTCTCTCTTTAACTCCATCCCTCTCTCTCTCTCCCACTTTCACCATTCCTCTCTTGCACTCCATCTTTTGCACACTCTATCTCTCTCTATCTTTCACTCCATCCCCTTCCCTCTCCAACTCTGTCTCCATTTCTCTCTCTATCTCTTCTCTTTCTACTTCTCACTAGCTCTCTCTTCCACACTATCACTCTCTATCTCTCCCATTTTCTTTTTCTCTCTTACCTCTCTTCTTTCTTTCTCTCTCAATCTCTTTCCTCTTCCATCTCTCACTCTATTTCTCTCTCCCTTTTCCTCCTTTACTTCTTTCTTTCTAATTTCATCACTTTAGTCCTTTCTATCCCTCTCCCTCCCTTGTTTTATCACTCTATCTTTATCCTTCTCTCTCTCCCTTCATGTCTTCATCCCTCTTTCCCTCTTTCGCTCTCTTTACCTTTTTATGCCTCCCTCTCTCCTTATCTCTGTTATCTCTATTCTCTCTTGCTTTATCTTTCTCTCTCTCTTTGTCAATGTTTCTTTCTATTTCCCTGCCTCTCCCTCTCTCTTACTCTCTCTCTTGGTCTCTCTCTCTTCTCCTCATCATTCTTTGGTATCTCTCTATCTATCTTTTGTGGTCACTCTCTCTTTCACTCACACCTCTCTCTCTCTCTCTCTATCTTTTCATTCTTTGAATCTATTTTTTTGCTCCCCTTTACTCGCTCTCACCATCTCTCATTCTCCTATCCTTCTCTAACACTCTCTTTCTCTATCTATCTCTCTCTTATTATCCCTCTCACTCTATATTCTTTCTCTCTCACTCTCTACCTCTCTATATCTCTCCCCCATTCTAACCCTAAACAACTCCCACCCCACGTCCCTTTTTCTTTTCCTCTCGATCTCCCTTCTCTTTATTTCCCTCCTTTCTCTCTCACTTTCTTCTCTCAAACCTTTATTTCTCCCTCCCACTCTTTCACTCTACCTCTTCCGCTCTCTCTTCTCTCTCCTCTATCTTTTTGTTTCCCTCCCTCTCTTTTTCATTCTGTCTTTCCCTCCGTTTATCTCTCTCTCACTCTCCCTCTATCTCTCTCTCATAGTCTCGTCTTTTTATCTCTCCATACCTCCCACCCCAACTTGGCCTATTCATCACCCACAACCTTTCACTTTCGGCCTCGTATCGCCATCTTCCTAGCTCTCTCTCTCACACCTTATTTCTATATCTCTCTCCCTTTCTTCTAAACTCTCTCCCTATCTCTTATCCTTTCTCTCTTTTTTACTTACTTTTACTCTATTTCTTGCTCTCTCTCTCTCTCTCACTCACTCACTCACTTTCTCTTCCTCACTCTCTCTCACTTTCTGTCATCTCTTCCACCCATCTCTCTCACACTCTACCAATCTCTCTACGTTTTAAGCCACTCTTCACCTCTTTCTCCCTCGATTACACACACACACACACACTCTCTCTCTCCATCTACTTATTTATCTCTCTCCCTCTCTCACACACTCTCTCCCTCCCTCCCTCAATCTCTCTTGCTCACTCTCTCTCTCCCCAACTCTCTTTATCCATTTTTGACACATGCGTATGTTCTCTCTCTCCATACTTATCTTATTCTCTTTATCCCTCACTCTATCCTCATCTCCCCTCTCTCTTTTCTCCTTACTCTATCTCTCTCCCTTCATCTCTCCACCTCCCTCTTTGTCTCTCTCACTCGCTTGACCACTCTATCTTTCTCACTTTCTCTCCTTCTCTTTTATAATCTCCCTCTTAATCTTCTCTCTATCAGTNGTGTCTCTCTCACTCGCTTGACCACTCTATCTTTCTCACTTTCTCTCCTTCTCTTTTATAATCTCCCTCTTAATCTTCTCTCTATCAGTCATCTCTCTCTCTCTACTCTCTTCCCCTCCCTCCCTCCCTCACTTCCTCTCTTTGTGTATTACTCTCCTTCTCTCCTTCACTATTTACCTCTCTCGCTTGCTCTTTCTCTCTATCATTCTCTACCTCTTATTATCTCTCTTACTATATCAACTTTCTCTCTCACTCGCTTGCTCTCTTTTCCACTCCCTATCTCTCTTTCATTCCAACCCTCAATAACTCCATACCTACGTCCCTCTTTCTCCCCCTCCTTATCTTTTTTCCTCCTTTTTTTTCCCTCTCCCTCCTTTCCCTACTTTCTTCAAACCATTCTCTCTCTCACTTCCACTTTTTCTCTCTTTATCTCTCCTGCTCTCTCTCAATTTCTCTCACTCTCTCTTCATTCTCTAACTCTCTCTCTTCTTCTCACCCTCTCATTCTCTTTCCCTCTCTCTTTTTCTTATATATCTATCTTCTCTCACTTCTTCCCTCCCTCTCTCACTCCTACACTCTCTCCATCTCATTCACCCTCCCTCTTTCACATCCTTTATCCCTTTATCTCACTTTTCCTCCCTTTCTCTCTTCTTACCTCTCTCTTTCTAGATCTCTCTCTTATCATCTCTCTCACTCTCTATGACACTCTCACTCTCTGTCACTCGTTTTTGACTCTATCTCTAAATTTCATGCCTTCTCTCCCACTCTCTATCTCTTTCTTTATCTTTCCCTCATTCCAACCCTCAAACGCTCCCTCCCTACATCCCTTTTTCTCCCCTCCCTCTCTCCTTTCCTCTCTCTATTTATCTCTCCCTCCCTTTTCTACTCTCCCTATGATCTCTCATACATTTTCTCTCTCTTTTCCTCTCAACCTCGTTCATTCTTTCTTCTCTCTCTTTTTTAACTCTTTCTCTTTCTCTCCTTTTTCTTACTCTTTCTAGTTCTATTTCCATCTATCTTTCTCCTTGACTTCTCTCTATCTCTCCTTCTCTAATTCCATTGCTCGCTCTCACTCACTTGCTCTCTCTCAGCTCTCCCACACCCCTCTCTTGTAATCTCTACCTATCTCTCTCCCTTTCTATCTCTCTCTCTCTCTCTCTCTCTGTCTTACGTCAATCTTTCTTACTCTCCCATTCCCACTTGCCCTACCTCTCTGCATTCTTATTTCTGTTTCTCTCTTCCTCACTCACACTCTCTCCCTCCCTCCCTCCCTAGCTCACTCTCTCTCTCCCAGTCTCTTTCATTAAGTCTGACCCTACCTCTTTTTTTATCTATCTGAACCTTTCTTATTTCCATCTTTGCCTTGCCTCTCTACATATCTCTCTTTTTTTCCCTCCCTTTTTCTGCCCCCTCACTTTACCTCTCTCATATCTCCCTCCGTCTCTCAAACTCCATATCTTAGTTTCTCTCACTTGCTTTTTCATTCTATCTCTTTCACATTCTCTCTCCTTCACTCTCTTTCTCTCTCTCTTACTTCTGTCTTTATCTATCATCTCCCTCTGACTCTAACTTGCTTCACTCTCCCTCCCGCCTTCAATTCCTTTATCTCTTTATCTCACTCTCCCTCCCTCCCTCCCACAATCCCACTCTCTTTATCCCACTCTCCCACCCTCCTTCAATTCTTGTATCTTTTTATCTCACTCTCCCTCCCTCCCTCTCTTTTACCTCTCTTGCTCTATCCTTATCTTATCATCTCTCTCACACTATCCTATTTCTCTCTTACTCTATGTCATTTGCTTTGTTTCTCTCTCACTATCTGTCTTTCTTGCCCTCTCTCCCACTCTCTATCTATTTCTCAATCTACATCTCATTGCAACCCTCAAAGGCTCCCTCCCTACATCCTTTTCTCTCCTCTTCTCTATATGCTTTCCTCTCTCTCTCTATATCCCTCACCCTTCCTTCTCCACTCTCTCTACCTTCTCTCATACATTTTCTCTTATATTTCTCTCTCTACCTCTCATATTCTCTCTCAATTTCTCTCAATTCTCTAACTCTCTCTCGCCTTCTCTACCTCCCTTTCTCTTTTCCTCTCTCTTTCCCTCCATCTATCTCTCTCTCAGTCTTCCTATGTCTCTCTCTCTTTCTCTCATCTCTCTATCTTCTCTACCCTAATCCCTCCCTTACCCCCACACTCTCTCTGTATCGCTCTCCCTCCATTTTTCACATCCTTTATGTCATTATCGCACTCTCCTTCCTTCGCTCTCTTTTTACCACTCTCTTGCTCTATCTCTCTAACTTTGTCACTCGCTTTTTCTCTCTCGGTCTCCATATCTCTCTCTCTTTTATGCCCTCTCTCATACTTTCTATCTCTTTCTCTATATATCCCTCATTGTGACCGTCAAACAATGTTTCCCTATTGCCCTTGTTTTCCCCTCTTTATCTCCTTTTCTCTCTCTATTTCCCTCTCCCTCCCATCTCTAGTCTCCCTATGATCTCTCATACAATTTCTCTGTCTCTCTCTCTTTCCCTCTCGACCTCTATCAATCTTTCTTCTCTCTTTTTTTACTCTCTTTTTCTCCTTTTTCTTTCCCTTTTTCACTTTATTTCTATCTTTCATTCTCTTTCTCTTGTCTCTATATTTTTCTTTCTTTATTTCCATTTCTTGCACTCCCTCAGTTGCTCTTCCTCTCTCTTGTCTCTTCCACACCTTTCTTTATTTCCATTTCTTGCACTCCCTCAGTTTCCCTTTTTCACTCTATTTCTATCCCTACCTCTATCTCTCTCTCTCCCTCTCTCATACTCTCTCCCACCCTCCCTCCCATCCCAACTCACTCTCTCTCTACCTCACTCTCATTCATTCTGTCTAACCCTTCCTCTCTTTTCTTTTTCAACCAATTATCATACACTCTCTATCCCTTTCTCTTTTACCATTTTTGCCTTACCTCTCTACATATCTCTCTCCTTCCTTTCCCTCCCTCTATGTCTCCCTCACTCTTTACCTCTAATCTCTCTACTTCTCTTAGCCTCTCTATCTCAGTCTCTCTAACTTGCTTGTTTATTCTATCTCTCACATTTGCCCTCCTTCGCTCTCTTGCTATCTCTCTTCTCTATGTATTAATCATCTCCCTCTCAGTCTTAATCTCTTCACTCTCTCTCCCTCCCTTCCACAATCACCCTCTATCTGTCTCACTCTCTCTCCCTCCTTCACTTTCTTTATCTCTTTTCTTGTCTTGCTTCCTTCCTCTGTTCTTACCTCTCACTTGCTCTATCCCTCTCTTATCATCTCTCCCGCTCTCTATTACTCTCTCACTCTCTATCATTAGCTTTTTCTCTCATTCTATCACTTTATTTCTTGCCCTCTCTCCCACTCTCTATCTTTTCCTCAATCTCTACCTCATTATAACCCTCAAATGCTCCCTCCCTACGTCCCTTTTTCTCCCCCTCTATGTTTCCTTTCCTCTCTTTCTCTCTCTCTCTCTCTTTCTATTTTCCACTCCCTTCCTTCTCTACTCTCTCTACCATCTCTCATAAATTCTCTTATCTTTCTTCCTACCTCTCATATTCTTTTTTAATCTCTTTCGTTATTTCTTCTCTTTTTTTTTAACTCTTTCTCACTTTCTCCCTTTTCTCTCTTTCACTCTCTATTTCCGTCTTTCTATTTCTTCCATTATCCCTCTCTCTCTCTCACTAGTCTCTATCTTTCCATAGCCCCATCTCCCACTTTATATATCCCTCAACCTCTCCATCTCACGCTACTTTCTCCCCCACCTTCTCCTTCTCTCTGTCTTTCTCTCTCACACCTGCTATTACCCTCTCCTTCTCTCTCCTTTTTTGTCTACCTCTAACTTATCCATTCTCTGGAACTCTCTATCACTTACCACATTGCCTGCTCCCTCAATCGCTCCCGCTCTCTCTCATCTCTCCCACCCCATCTCTCTCTCAGCTGCTCTCCCTCACTCGCTCCCGCTCTCTCTCATCTCTCCCATCCCATCTCTCTCCACTCTATACCGATCTCTCTCCTTTCTACTTCAACTCTCTTTACCTTCACCTCTTTATCCCCCTCTCCCACTCCCTCTCACTCCCTCCCTCTCGCCCTCCCTCACACTTGTTCAATCTCTCTCTCCCATCACTCTCTTTCTCCCTCTCTGACTCTTCGTTTGTTTCTTCCTCTCCATTCGTATCTTATTCTCTCTCTTCCCTCACTCTCTCCATCTCTCCCCTACCTCTCAATATATCACTCTCCCTTATTCTCCCTCTCTTAATCTCTCTCTTCCTCTTTACCTCTTATATTCTCTCTCTCATCTCTCCCTCTCTCCACCTTCTTCTCTTTATCTCTTTCACTTGCTTTCTCAAACTATCTCTCGCACTCTTTCTTTTATTCTTTTCTGCTGTCTCTCTTATCTCTATTAGTAGTATTCTCTCTCTTTATCTTACTTTCTTCACTCTCCCTTCCTCTTTCTCTCACTCCCTCTCTCTGTCTCACTCTCCCTCCTTCCATCGCTTTTCACCTCTCTCTCAAGCTTATTCTCTATCACCATGCTCAAATTCTCTCACACTCTCCTTTTCTCTCTCCCTCTATTTGTATCTCTTTTCGGAGCCTTTTCTCATTCCCTACATCTCACTCTCACTCCCACTCTCTTGTGCCCTCTCTTTCCCCCCTCCTTCCCTCCTCCTCCTCCCTTATCTATTCGACCTTCTCTATCACTCACTCACTCTCCCCTCTATCGCTCAGCCTTTCATCTCTCTCTTTATATTCAATCTCTTCTCTTTCTTTCCCTCTCTCTCCTACTCTCTGTACTCACTCCCTCCCTTCTCTCTCATTTCTCTCCTGACTCTATATATTTACCTCTCTCTCTCTCTCTCAATTCTTTCTCCTTTCAAATCTCTCTCTCTTGCTCCCTTTCACTCTCTCTCTCTCACTATTACTCTCTCAATTTTACTCTCTCTTTATCCTCGTCTTTCTTTCTTTTTTTCTCTTTGACCCTTTTTCAATCTCCAGCTTCCTCTCTCTTTTATCACTATCTTTATTCTCTCCCTCTCTCATTTCTCTCTTACTTACTTTCTCTTAACCTCCTTATTTGTTTTTCTATCCCTCGCTAATTACCTCTCTCTCTTTTTTCTTTCTCATTCTCTCTCTTCCTCCCTCCTCCCCTTTCTATCTCACTTACTCTCACCCACACACTCTCTCACTTGTTCCCATTTTTCCTCTCTATCTTTTTTTTGGCTCTCCCTCTCTCACTCTCCATTGCTCTCTCTTTATCTCTCTTTCCCTTGCCCTTTTTTTTGCTCTCTCTTCTTTTCCCTCCTTATCCCTTTGACTATATTTCTCAGTTCGCTCTCCTTCTCCCTATCCCGCCCTCCCTCTCTCTTATTCTCTCTCCTTTGCTTTCTCTTTCATGTGTCTAAAAATTTATCAAACTCTATTCTCTACTTTCCCCACTCCTGCAATCTCTTTCACTCAATTTCTTGATCTTTTCTCCCTCCCATTCTTCCTCCCTTATTCTCTTACTTCTATTATCTTCCACTCTTCTACTCTTAGACTCTCTTCCATATCTCTCATTCTCTCTTCCCCCTCCATCCTCTGTCCTTCCTTACATATCTCTCTTTTCTCTCAACTCTTTCTTCTCTTTTAAGTATCATTTTTTCTTTCTCCTTCTATCTTCTCTTGATATCTCTCACTCCCACTCACTTTATCTCCTCCTCTCGCTCTCTCACTCTATATTTCATCTCTCTTACTCTCTCTATAACGCTCCCCTTCTACCCCTCTTGCTCTATCTTTTTAGTGGTCTTTTTCCACCTTCTAACCTTCTTTCTCTATCTTTTCATGGTCTCTCTCTCTCCCTCCCTCCCTCCCTCCCTACCACCCTTCATCCCACACTCCCATTCTTCTCCCTCCCTCTCTCTCTCTCACTTCACATCCTATCTTTCTAGCGATTTTCACTCTCCCTCTATAGCAATCTCTAGCTCCTATGCTCACTTTCTCGCTCTCTCCCACTCTATTGTTTCTCTCTTTTAATCTTTCCACCCTATTTTTCTATTCTTTATCTCTATGCATATTTCTTCCACACTCCTTACTTTCTCTCTCCCTCCTCATTTTCTACTATCTCTCAATTATTATATCTCCCTCCCTCCCTCAAATCCTCACTTCATTCTGCCACTCGCTCTCTCCCCTCCCCATCTCTCTCCTTATCCTTCCAATTCCTCTCTCTCTCACATTTCGTCTTTCTCAATCTCACTTCATCCCTTAGTTTCTCTTACTCCCTCTTTCCTTGTCTCTCACTCTCACTTACTTTTCATTCTTTTCTCTCATTCTCCTACTATTTTTTAAATTCCATCTCCCTCCCCCTTTCTCTATATCTCGCTTTTATCATTCCTTATCACTCTCACACTCTTCAATCTCTCTATCCTACTTAGACTTCTGTCCCTCTCCCTTATATTATTCCTATAGATTTATTCTAACACATTCTCTCTTACCCATTCTTGCAATCACTCCCTCTCTTTCTCTCTCATGATCTTCCTCCTGTAATTCTTCTTTTCTATCTGTCTTCTCTCTCTTTACTTGCTCTCTCTTCTCTCTATCACCTTTGCTCTCTCTCTCTTTGTTTCACTAACTCTGACTCACTTTCTCTCACACTCTCTCTCCTTTACTCACCTTTTCTCTCTGCCTCTCTCCCTCCCTTCATCTCTTTTATCTTTCCTCCTCTCTCCCTCTCGCTGCCTTTCACTCATTTATGTCTTCGATTATTTCTTCGCTCCCTCCCTCCCTCTTCCCTTCTATCTTTGATAACATCTTCACTCTCATGTCTTCCTTCTTCTGTTATTCTCTCTTTTCTCTCATCTTACTATTCCTCTCTTGTCTCTCTCACACACTCCCTCTCACTTTTTTCCCCTCAGTCACTCACCTCTCTCTTTATCTCCAACCTCGTCCCCTATCATTAAGTCTTTCTTGTTTTATCCCCTCCCTTTTATGCACCTATTCTCTCTCTTCTTGATCTATCTTCTCATTATATCCATCTCTCCCACTCCCTCTCCCTCCCTCCTCTCTCACTATATGTCTCTTCATTCTTCTATCGCTCTCCTTCCTTCCCACCCTCTCTCCATCCCTCGTGAGCACTCTCTCATATCCCTACCTTTGTTTCTAGCTTTCCCCCTTTCTCACTCACTTTACTCTCGCTCACTCCGATGATCTGTCTCCCTTCACTTTACTTCTCTTTCACAGTTGTTATATCTCTTTTATCTCTCTTTTGTTTCTATATCCGTTTCTCTTCCACCCTCTTCTCCTCTCCCTTCCTTTACCTCTCTTCCCTCCTTCCAAGCCTACCTCCCTCCTTGCCTCTAACTCTCTTGCTCCTTACCCCTTATCTCCCCCTTATTTTGATCTCTCTCTCTTGCATGCTCTTTATCTTTAACTCATTCTCCATTTATCTATCTATCTCTCTTCTTTATTTGTGTCTCACCCTATCTTACTCTTCATCCCCTTTCTTTTTCTCTGCTTCCATCTCTCTCCTTCCTTCTCACTCTCTCTTTATCTCTTTCCATTCTTTCTCTTTCCCTCACTCTCATTCTCTCCCTAATAATTTTTACTCTCTCACTTCCCTCTCTTACTCTCTCTCACACCTTTCTCTCTTCCCTCTCTCTTACTCTTGTTTCCATCCTTTTCCCTCTCTCTCTCTTGCCTATTCTCTTTTTCTCTCCCTATCTCTCTCTAACTCTCTTTTCTATCTATTCCCTTTCTTGCCCTCTATTTCTTTTGCAATCTATCTTCCCATCTCTATTGCTTTGCTCACTCACTCTCTCTCACTTTATCTTTCTCCCTCCTGAGTACACTTATACTCTCTCTCTTCCTACTCTCGCCAGCTCTCTATCACTCTCCCTCCACCTCTCTCTTACTCTTTCTCATCTCTTCCTCTTTCTCTCCCTCTCCGACCATCCCTCCCTCATGGTCTCTCTCTTATTCTATAACTTTCTCTTTATATCTCTCTCTTGGGCTAAATCACTTTCACATTCCCTCTCCATCTATTTCCCTAATCTCTATAGCTTCCTCCCTCTCCCCCTCTCACTTGCTCATCTCCCCTTTCGTTTCTCTCTCTCTTCTTTCTCTCTCCCTTTCTCTATCTCTCTCACTCATGTGCTCCTTCTCTCTCCCTCTCCCCTTTCTTTCTATCCCGCTCCCTCTTTTGTACCTCTCTCCTCACTCATTCTTGTTACTCTCTCTTTTATCTCATTTTGTTTTAGCGTCTCTTGATATCAATTCCTTTCTCTTCCTCTCTCTCTCTCTCTCCCTCTCTCTCACTTTTACACTATGTTTCTTCTCACTTTCTCCCCTCTCCCTCTCACTATCCCTTTCTCACGCTCTCTCATTTTCTCTCCCTCACACTCTTGTTATTTCTCTCTCTATATTTTTTCTTCTTCGTTAATATCTCTCTATTTATTTCACACTCTACTGAGATCTCTTTTTTTTACTCTCTCTATTCTCTCACTCCTTCATCTTTCTCCCCCTCTCTTCCTCTCACCCTTCCTCAATCTCACACTCACACTCCATCCCTCCCTCTCTCTCCCATTTTTTCTCCCTTTCTCTTACTCTCTTCTTTTTTCTCACTTTATCCTCTACTCTATATCTTCTTTCTCTCCTTTTTATCTCTTTCATACTCTCTTCTTTTTCACTCTCTTTTCTTCTTAATCTCCTTCTCTCACTCTTCTCTGTCCCACTCCTCACTCTCTATCTCCATCTCTCCCTCTCTACCTTCCTCGTTCTCTCTCTCTCCCTTTCTCTTACATTATTTTTATTTCAGTCTCTCTACTATGTAAATCTTTCTCTCCATATCTTTCTAATTCTCTTTTTTCCTCCCTTTTCTCACGCTCACTCTCCCTCTATCCCCTTCTCTCTCTCAGTCTAGTCTCTCTATCTCTGCTTGCCTCCCTGCCCACTAGGTCTATCCCTCACTGACAAACTTTCCCTCTTAACCTCTTATCACCCTCTTCCTAGCTCTCTACAACACAATATCACTATATCTCTCTTTCTATCTTTTATCCTTTCTCTCTTTCTCTTTTAATTTTAATCCATTCATTACTCTCTCTCTCTCTTTCTATCACTTTCATTTACTATCCCTCACCCTCCCTCCCTCTCTCTCTATCTTGCACTCTCTACCTATCCCTCTCCCTTTCAAGCCACTCTTTATCTCTTTCTCCATCACTCACACACACATCTCCCTCTATCTCATCATCTCTCCCTTTCAAGCCACTCTTTACCTATCTCTCTCCCTATCTCTTATTCTTTCTCTCATTCTCTTTTACTTTTACTCCATTTCTTACTCTCTCTATGTCTCTCATGTACTCTCCCTTGCCCTCGCTCACTCTCTCTCATTTATCTCACGCCCTCTATCTTGCACTCTCTACCTATTTCTCTCCCTTTCAAGTCACACTTTACCTCTTTCTCCCTCACTCACACACACACTCTCTCCCTCAATCTCATTATCTTTCTCTCAATCCCATAATCTCTCTTGCACACTCTCCCTCTCCCCAACTCTCTTTCTCCTTCTCTGACGCACCCTCTCTTCTCTCTTCCTCTCTCTCTCCATACTTATTTTATTCTCTTTTTTCCTCAATCTCTCCTCATCTCTCCTCTCCCTTTTTCTCCCTCACTCTATCTCTCTCCCTTCATCACTCCATCTTCCTCACTCTCTGTCTCTAACTCGCTTGAGCACTTTCTCTTTCTAACGTTCTCTCCTTCTCTCTTATAATATACCTCTTAATTTTCTCTCTATTAGTCCTCTCTCACTCCCGCTATTTGTATCTCACTCTCCATCCGTCCCTCACTATTTCTTCTCTCCCTTGCTTTTTTCTCACTCATTCCATGTGTTTTATTTTCTCTTTTACTCTACCTACTTTCTGTCTCACTCCCTATCCCTCTCTCATGCTCTCTCACTTGCTTTCTTTTCTCTCTCTATCTCTCCTGCTCTATCTCAATCTCCTTGCTCTCTTTCTCTAACACTCCTTTTCTTTCTCCCTCCATCTCCTTTTATCTCTTTCTATGTCTCTTTTTTTACTCTCACTTTCTCATGCTTTGTCCACATTCCTTACCTCTTTGTCTCACTCCCTTGTACCCCCTCCTTCCTCCCTTCTTCCCCTTTATCTCTTCGACCTTCTCGATCACTCACTCTTTCCCCTCTTTTGCTCTGCCTCTCATCCCTCTCCTTCTATTCAATCTCTTCTTTATATTCCCCTCTCTTTCCCACTCTCTATACTCACTTCCTCCCTACATGCTTATCTCTATCCTGTCTCTATATATTTAGCTTCCACTTTCACTCTCTCAATTCTCTCTCCCTTCACAATCTCTTCTACCTCTTGCTCCCTCCCACTCTCTCTCTCACTATTGCTCTCTCACTTTTACTCACTATTCTCATCTTTCCCTTGTTCTCTCTCTCTCTGAACCTTTTTCAATCTTTAGCTTTCTCTCTCTTTTATCACTATCTTTATTCTCTCCATCACTCATTTCTCACTTACTTCCTTTCTCTTAACCTCCTTAATTGTTTCTCTATCGCTCCATAATTACCTCTTTATCCTCTCTCTCTCTCTCATCCACTCTCTTTATCTCTCTCATTCTCTCTCTTCCTCCCTCCATCCCTTTCTATCTCGCTTGCTCTCACCCACACATTTTTCACTTGTTCCCATTTTTCCTCTCTCTGAGGTGTGCTCCCACCCACTCTCTCCTCCCCCTTTATCATCTATTTCCCAACCATTGTTTGGATCTCCCTCTCTCACTCTCCATTTGTCTCTTTTTATTTCTCTCTCCCTTGTCGTCTCTTTCTAGTTCTCTCTTCTTCTCCCTCCTTATCTCTCTGACTATCTTTCTTTCTATTCTCCTACCTTTCACTCCCTTTCTCCCTCTCCTGCCCTCCCTCTGTTTGATTCTCATTCTCCCTTTCTTGCTATCTTATTTCTCTCCATATCCCTCAAATTCTATCATTGTATATTCTCTCCCTTCCCTCTTTCTGCACTCTCACTTCTCTCATCTTCCTCTCTTCCACACTCACACTCTCTCCCATCTCTCTCATTCTCTCTCCCACTCCATCCTCTGTCCTTCCTTGCACAACACTCCCTTTCTATCTAGCCTCCTTCCTCCCTCCTTACTTTTGCCTCTTTTCTCTCCAGTCTTTCTTCCTTTTATGTAACATTTCTCCTTTCTCGCTTTATTTTCTCTTTATTCTCTCACTCCACTCTCTCTATCTCCTCCTCTTGTTCTCTCACTCTATCTCCGACACTCTTACTCTCTCTATAACCATCTCCCTTCTATCTCTCTTGCTCTATCTTCCTCATGGTCACTCTTTCCCTCCTTCCTACCCTTCATCCCTCACTCTCACTCTTTTCCCTCCCTCTCTCTCACTTCTCCTATTTTTCTAGTAGTTCTCACTCTCTCTCTGTGTCACACTCTCTAGCACCTATGCTCAATGACTCATTCTCTCCCACTCTATTGTTTCTCTCTTTTGATCTTGCTACCCTTTTTTCTTTCTATTCTTCATCTCTATCCCTTTTCTCCTGCCCTACCTCTTGCTTTCTCTCTCCCTCGCTTTCTATATCTATCTTTCTCCCTCCCTTCCTCACTTCATTGTTCCTCTCTCTCTCTCCCCCCATCTCTCTCCATTTCTCTTTCAATATCTCTCTCTCTCTTTATCCTTGCACTTCTTCTCTCTCTCTCTAATTCTCTATTCTCTATCTTTTTATCACACCATCACTCTCCCTCACTCTCTCCCGTTTCATCTGATTCTCTCTCTTACTTTCTCTGCTTGTCTCACCGACTTTCTCTACTCTTTCTCTCTCCTCTCCCCCACCTCACTCTTGCACTCTTACCCTTCCCCTACTCTTACTTTATATCTTACTCTTGCTCTCTCATCTCTTAGCTCTCTCTCTTGCTCTTCTTTCACTCTCCCTTTCTGTGTCATCCTCTCTTCCCTCTTCTCTTTACCCTCCACTCTCTACCATTTATCCCCTTTTATTGCCTTACTCTCTCTCCATTTCTTATTCTCTCTCTTTCACGTAAGCTCTATCTTGCTCTCTCCCTATATCATTCTCTCTCTATCTTTCTCGCTCTCTTCATTCTTTTGTTTGTCTCATTTGCTTACTTTATTTGACTCTCTCTTCTCTCTCATCTTTATCTCTCCCTTAACAAACACTTTTTCTCTCTCGCTCTTCTCTTTCTCTCTACAGTCTCATCTCATCTATCTCTTTATCTCTCCTCCCACTCCCTTTCTTTCTCTCTCCTCCCTCACCATCTCTCTCTCCATCTCTTTTAGTTTCTCATCCTCTCTCTAACTCACATTCACTTCTTATTTCTCATTCGCTCTTTCTATCACTTTCTCCCCTCTTATTTCTGGCTCTCTCTCACAAAGTCTTCTCTCTCTGCTTCCTCTCTCTCCCTGTTTCCCTCTCTCCTTCTCCCTCACTTTCTCTTCCTTTATCTCTCTCTCCTCCCACACTCTCTCCTTCTCACTATTTCTCCCACTTTGTTTCTCTCTTGACCTCCCACTTTCTACCTCCCTCTTTCTCACTCACTTGCCTTCTATCCCTCTATCTCCCTTTCTCTCACTATTCTCAAACTATATTCTTTATGTCGCTTTATCTCTTTCAATCTCTCTATCTCTCTTGCTCTTCTCTTTTGCTCTCTGCCACTCTTTTGCTTTCTCCCTCATTCTCACTTCTCTTTCTCTCTCTTCCTCTCTCTTCCTCCCATTTTCTAACTCCCTCCCTCCCCCCATACCCTCCCTCCATCTCCATCTCCATCTTTTCCTAAGACTCCTTTTTTCTCTCTTTTACAATCTCTCCTCTTTCTACCTCTTTATCTTATATTATAACTTCTTTCTCTCTTTCTCTCCCTCTCTCTCTCTCTCTCATATATACTCTAACAGCCTCTTTCTTTATCTCTTAATTTCTCTCATCTCTCTCCCTCACTGCCCCTTCTCTATATCAATATCTCACACTCTCTCCCTCTATTTCCTGTCTCTCTAATCTCTTTATCATGTTTCTTTCTCTCACTCTCTCCCTCTCTTTCTCTATCTCTCTTGCTCATTTCTCTCTATTTTTTTTTCTTGTGCTCTCTCCCCTTTCTTATATCTCTTGCACTATCAACCTCTCCATCCCCTCTATCCTCCTTTCTTGACTCTCCATCCTTTCTTCACTTTTTCCTCTCTCATTTTGTCCTTCTCTCAAGCTCGCACTTTTCTATTTCTATCCCTCCCTCCACCCTACTTCCCTTCTTTTACCTCTTTCTTTCACAATATCTCTATTCTCTCTATTATTATTTTTCTCTTGCCTACATCATTTGTTCTGTCTCTTAATATCTTTACCTTTCTACTGCACTCTCTCTCTCTCTTTGTCACACTCATTCTCACACCACTTTATCTCACTACCTCTATTTGGCCTCCTCTATCTCTATCTCCCACTCTCTTACTCTCCCTCTATCTTCATATCTCTCCTTCTCTCTCCCTCCTTCCCTCTTTTCCTTCTCTCTTACTCTATCTCTCTTCTCTCTTCATCTTTCTCCGTTGCTCTCCCTCTTACTATCCCTCTTATTCTCTTGCTCTATATCCATCACACCCTCTAGTTTTATCTCTCACTCAATCTCTCTAGCCTTTCCTCCCTCACTCTGTCTCTCTCTGTCACTCCCTCTCTTGATATCATTCCTACCTCTCTCAGGTTCTTTCTCTCACTCTCTATTTTAATCTCTCTCCCTTTATCTGTCTTTTTCCCTCCCTCTATCTTCCTCTCACTTTCGCTCCCTCTTGTTTTCCCTCATTCACTCTATGTCTGGCTCTCATTTTATATTTCTCCTCCCACTCTTCCATTTTTCTTATCTCTTCCCATCCCTCCCACCTCTCTCTCTCTCTCTCCCTTTATCTTTCTCTTTCTCTCCCTCTATCTTCCTCTCACTTTTGCTCCCTCTCTTGTTTTCCGTCACTCAATCTCTTTCTTACTCTCATTTTATATTTCTCCTCCCACTCTTCCCTTTTTCTTATCTCTACCCTTCCCTCCCACCTCTCTCTCTCTCCCTTTGTCCCTCTCCTTCCCACTCTTCCCAACTCTTTCTATCCCTCTCTCCCTTCTTTGTTTATTTATCTCTCTTTTTCTCTCTTTCTCTCTCCATCTCTCCCTCTGTCCTTCTCTCCCTCCCTCTCTCTTCTATCCCTCCCTCTCTCTCTTCTCTTCCTCCATCCGTCACATTTTTCTCTCTCCCTACCATGCTTTTTTATCTATCTCTTCGCTCGCTATCTTTCCTATATTTGTCTATCTCTTTATTTTGCTCATATCTTTCTTATTTACACTCTCTCTAGCTTCTTTTATCTCTCCCTTTCTCACTCACTATACCATTCTCTCACCCTTTCATCCCTATCACAATCTCTTACTCCTCTCGCTCGTCTCCCTCACTTGCTCCTCCCCTTCTTCCTTGCTCTCTTCTCTCTCCCTTAATTATTTTATCTTTCTCTTCCACTCCTCCCTCTCTCTATCACACTTGATCTCGCTCCCTTCTCTCTATTCTCATTCTCTCCCTCTCTCCCCCTCTCTATTAGCCCTCTTTCTACCTTTTCTTTCTACCTCTCTCACCATTCCTCTTGATCTCTCTCTGCTTCTCCTCATCTCTCCTTCCGCTAGCGTTCTCACTCACCCTCTAGCTTTACCTCCATCTCACTCACTCTATTTACCCTCACTAATTCTTTCTCAATCTCTCTATCACTCTCCCTCTTTCTCTCACTTGTCTCTCTCACTATTTATTCCTCCTTTTCTAGCTCAATCTCATTTTTCTCTCCTTGCTCTCAGAAGCTCTCTCTCTCTCCCACACTCCCCATTTTTCTCACTCTTGCTCCTTATTACAACTTTTTCCTCTTGCTTTCTCTCACTCTCCCCCTTTATTTCCCTATCCATATTTCTTTCTCTCAATCTTCCCTTTAATTCTCCCTCCTTTTCTCTTTTCTTTCATGCTCTTCATTTCCTCTCTCCCTCTTTATCAGTCTACATCAATCTATTTATGTTTCTCTATTCACGTCATGCACATTATCTCTCTCTCCTCTCTCTCTTACCGCTCACTCTCTCTATCTCTCTGTTGCTCGCTCTCTCTTCTCTACCCCTCTCTCTCACTCCTCACTCTCTCCCTATCTTAACTCTCTCCACCACTCTCAATATCTCCTGCCCTTGCTCTTTTTATTCTCAATCTCTCACTCTCTCTCTTTCTATGCTCATTCTCATTCTCCCTCCCTCTATTTCCTTCATGCTCTCTCCCACTTTATATACTTATCTCCCGCCATCTTTTTTCTCTCTCTAGTTTTTGATTCTCAATCTTCCTTGATTCATCTCCCTATGCCTCCCTCACTCTTGTTATATCTCTTTGTATCCTTACTCTATTTCACACTCTCACACTCTCCATATTGCTCTCTTTCACACCCTACCTACTCCCTCTCTCGCATTATCTCTCTCTCACTCTCATGCTCTAACCCTCTCACTCACTCTATCTCTTTTCATCTTTGGATCTCTCTCACACCCACACTTTCTCCCCCCTGGCTTTCCCTCTCTTCCTTTCATACTTCCCCTCCTTTCTCTCCCTCTATTTTTGTTCACCCTCTCCTCCATTATCTCACTCTTCTCTCTTTCTACATCACTCTCTTGCTCTCTCTTTCTCTTTCTCACTCACTCTCTCTCTCTCACTCCATGAACAATCACAATTCACTCTCTCTTTCTCTTTTTCAATTAATCTCCACCTAACTCTCTCTTTACTCACTCCTCTCTCTCTCTATCTCCACTCTTTATCCCTCTCCTTCCTACTTTCTCTCATTATTCTCTATGAGAGAAAAGGATGTATGAGGGAGGGAGGGAGGGAGTGAAAGTGGGAGGGAAAAATTTAGAAAGAAGCGTAAATTGAAGTGAGAAATAGTGAGAGAGAGAGAGATAAGAAGGAGAAAATAAAATAGCAATACAAAGATAGAGTGAATGTTAAAGAAAAGAGATTGAGCAATAAAGCAAGAGAAAGAGTATGTAAAGACAAAGATATGTAAGAGTATAGAAGAGAGAGCAAGAGAACGAGAAATAGAGTGAGATAGAAAGGATGGTGAGAAAGATTAAAGAGAAAGAAAATGAGCAACAACAAGAAACAGAATGAGAGAGAAATATAGAGAAAAGAGAGAGAGAGGGAAGAAAGTTCAAGGGTGAGTGAGTGAGATAGGGAAGGAGATCAAGAAAATAGTGAGAGAGAGAGAGAAAGAGAGAGAGGGAGGAAGGGAAGTTAGAGAGATCGGAATATACACCGATAGAGTATCATGAGGGTTAAGTAGAGAAAGGGAGGGAGTAAACATGAGTGAAATTGAAGAGAGAGAGAGTGTGTGTGTGAGAGAAGGGAAGAAAAGTGAGAGAAATAGAGATAAAAGAAAGTTCAAAGAAAGAGTGAGGAGGAGAGATAGAGTTTAAGAGAGAGCAAAAGAGGGAGCCTCAGAGAGAGAGATAGAGGGATAGAAATAGTGATAGAGAAGGGAGTAACATAAGATAGTAAGAGAGATATGATAAAGAGACAGAGAGGGTGGGAGTGAAAGAGATTTTCAAAAAGAGTGAGCAAAAGTGAGACAGAGAGAAGAGAGAGTGAAGGAAGAGCAAGAGAGAATGAGCTTGAGGAAAAGAAAGTATGAGAAGAAGAGAAATGCTGGGAGAAAGGGGATGAGATGGAGAGGGAGAGGGAGAGGAAATGAGTGAGGGAGAGAGAGAAGGTGAGAGGGAGTGTGTGATGATAAAGAGAGCGAGAGAGGGAGAAAAGTGAGTAAAAAAGAGAGAGTGAGGCAGAGGGTAAGAGTGAGAGTAAAATGCAATAGAGAGGAGCAATAGAGGGAGGAAGGGAGAAAAATAGAGAGAAGAGAGTGTAAGGGAAGAGAGATCGAGAGTGAGGGAGAAGAAGAAAATGAGTAAGAAATGAGAGACAACAAGAGAGAGTGAATAAGAGAGGAAGTGCGTGATAGAGAAAAGAAAGGGATAGAAATACATGAGTGTGAGAGAGAAGACAGAGAAAATGAGAAATAGTGATGATGAGAGATAGTGTAGAGAGTGTGGGAGGGATAAAGGAAAAATAGAGGAGCAGAAGAGGAAGAGAGTGAGAGAGAAAAATAGTGTGAAGGAAATGGAGAACAAGTAAAGAAAGAGCAAGAGAGATTGCAAATATGGGTTAAAGAGGTTGAGAGAGTGTAAAGAGGGTTGAGATTGACAGAAAGAGGGAGGTGAAGGGAGTAAGGGAGTAAGGAAGAGAGAGACTGAGAGAATAATAAAGAGAGAAAAGAAATGGATTGAGAGTGAGAGTGAAATTAAAGAGATATAGAGAGATCATGAAAGAAATAGAAGGAGAAGAGGAGGAAAGAGAGAGAGAGAAAGAGAGAGTGAGAAAAACTGTAAATGTGTGAAAGATAAGGAGAGAGAGGGAGGGATGAGGGAAGGAGGAAAAAGTAATGTGAGATGCAGAAAGAAAGTGAGAAATAATTAGAGATAGATAAGAGAAGAGAGTGATTATGAGAGAGGGGATGTCTTAAGAGAGAGAAGAGAGCAATATTGGGAGAAATAAGTATAAAACATAGAGTTAGATAGAGATTGAGATAGGGAATGGGTGAAAAGATAGAGATAGAACGAGTGGCTGTGAATAAATTAAGAGGGAGAGAAAGGGAACTAGAGTGGGAGAGAGAGTGCATGAGAGAAATGGAGAGAGAATGGAGAGTGAGGGAAGATAGGGAAAAACTGATTCAGTGAATAAGAAAGAGATGGAGAGAGAGAAAGCAAGATTGATAGAGTGATAGAGAGAGGGAGGGAGGGATTTAGTGTGAGAGTAATAATGAAGAGATGAGAGAGAGAGAGAGTGATAGAGAAATAGATAGTAGAAAGAGTGACGAAGGGGAGAGGAAGTGAGATGTAGTGTGGGAAAACACATGAGAGAAAGGGAAAGAGCGATAGAATAAGCAAGAGATGAGAGAAACTAAAGAGGGATCAAGTGACAGAAAAGGAGAGGGTGGGAGTGAAAGTGATTAAAAAGACATTTTTTAGTGAGAGAGGGAATGAAATGGAGAGAGAATGTGTGTGGGTGTGCGTGTGTAAGAAAAACATAGAGAGAAGAGTGAGTGTAGGAAGATTAATTGAAAGAGTATGAGGGAATGTAGAGTGTGAAAGACTGAGCGAAAGAGAGAATTATAGGAAAAGAAAGAGAATGAGATAGATAAATAAAGAGAGGAAGATGGATAGGAGAAAGTTAGAGTGAGAGAGGGAGTTATAGAGAGGAAAGAGTGTTTGTATGATGTGAGTGAGAGAGTTGCGATAGAGAGGGAAGTGAGAGGAGATGCAGAGGGGGAGGGAGGGGGAGAGAGAAATAAAGAGAGTGAGAGAGTGAAGAAAGAGAGAAAGAGAGAGAGAATAGATAGAGGGATATAGAGACTGTGTGTGAAGTGTGAGAGAATATAAGAAACAATAAGAGAGAGTAAATGTGGAGAGAAAGAGGTGGGGGCCATTGAAGAGAGATTGAGTGAGAAAATGTGTGTGGAATAACAGAAGCTAGAGAGTAAGTAAAGAGAAAGAGCGATAGAAAGAGCAAGAGAAAAAGAAAGTGACATAGAATAGAGAGAGAGCCAAAATGGGAGAGATTGAGAAAGAGAGATAGAAGGAGGTATGAGAGAGGTTGAAGAGAGAGAGGTAGCGATAGTGGGAGAGAAAGAGAGAGTTAAATAGAGAAAGAAGAGAGAGTGAGGGAGGAGGGAACAATACAAAGTGAGTGAGAGAGAGGGAGGGAAAGTAAGAGAATGAGTGTGAGAGAGAGATAGAGTGAGATGGAGAAATAGAGATGGAGGGAGAGAGATGAAGGGAAAAAGAGAGAGATCGAGAGAGAGTGTGTGGTTGAGATAGAGAGAAATGGAGAAAAAAGCGAGCGAGATATAGTGGGGGATAAAGAGAGAGTGAGAGGAGAGTGAAGAAAAAGCGTTAGGAGAGATTATAGGAATGAGAATAGAGAAAATGAGAGAGAGAGGGAGTTTGAGTGAGTTAAACTGAAGAGAAAGAGAAAGGAATTTAGATATGGAGGAAGAAAATGAGAGAGAAAAGTCAGAGTGTGGGAAGGAATAAAAAGATGGTGCAAAGAGGGAGAATGTGAAGAAAGAGAGAGAAAGTGTATGCTGGATAGATGGATTGAAAGAGTGAAAGGAGCAAGAGAGAAAGGAGAGAGAAGCGCAAGAGAGTATAGGAGAATGAGAGATAGGGAAATTTAAAAAAAATTGAGAAGAAGAGAGTAGGGTGAGCGGGAGTAAGAGCGAAGTTGAATTTGAAGAGACAGGGAGCAATAAAGGGATAGATATAACAAGTAAAATATAGAGAGGAAATAAAGTGAGGGAAGAGAAAGAAAGGGCGAGATGGAGAGAGAATGCCAGAGGGTGCAAAAGAGAGATAGAGAAAGACTTAAGAGGAAGTCTGAGAGATAGAGAGAGCATGAAAGAGGTTGAGAGAACTATGAGAGAGATAGTGGGAGAGAGATTAACAGATGGAGAGAGAGAGGAATAGAGAGGGAGGGTAGATAGTGACATAGAGCACAAGAGAGATAAAGTATGAGAGAGTGAGAGAGTGAGAAAGAAATCTAGAGAGAAAAGAGAAGGGAAGGGGGAGAGAGGGAAGGAGAGAGAAAGAAAGAGAAGTATATATAAAGGCACAAACCAAGAGAGAAAGAGAGAAATGAGAGATAGAGAGATGGAGGAAGGATGGACAAATAAAAAAGAAGTATATATCAAAATGAGTGGAAGGGAGAGTAAGGGAGTGAGTCAAAGAGAGATGAGGAGGAAGAGAAATGGAGACATGAATGAAGGAGAGAGAAAACAAAAGAGAGGGAAGGAGAGGGAGAGAAAGTTAAGGATGGAGGGAGTGAGAGAGAAAGAGAAGGAGAGGTAGAGACAGAGAGAAGAGAGAGCAAGAAAAATAGTGTAAGAGAAAGGAGAGTAAAGGACAGTGAAAGAAGGAGATCAAATAAAAAGATGGAGAGAGAGCGAGGTAGAGAACTAGAAAGGGAGCTAAAGATAGTGAAAAAACCTATACGAGATGGAATAATGGAGGGTGACGAAGAAGCAAAGTGAAATAAAGAAAAGAGAGGAGGGAGGGAGAAATAAGTTGAGCAACATTATGGAGATCCTGAGATGGAAAGAAAGAGGGAGTAAGAAAGATCAATGGAAAGAGAGATATAAAGTGAAAGAGAGTTGGGGAGTGAGGCAGATCTAGAGAGAAAGAGAGAGAGAAAGTAAGAAATTAAAAGGGAGGGAGAGTGAGATTAAGAGCAAGGGGGGAGATTAATAATGAGGGAGAAAGGTAGAGGCATAAAGAATGAAATAGTGAGAGAGAGAACAAGCAAGGGAGCGATAGAGGGAAATAAAGAGAGGGGGAGAGTGAGAACAAGAGTATGGTATATGGAGAAAGAGAAAGAGAGGGAATGAGGGAGGTATGAAGTGAAAGAGGGAGAAAAGGAGAGAGAAGTATGAGAGAAAGTGAGAAACATTGAAGTAGAGAAAAGAGGGGGATTGAGAGAGAGAAAGGGTGAATAAGAGAGGAAGGAAGTGCGGGATAGAGAAAAGAGAGGGAGAGAGAAAGTGAGTGAAAGGGAGAGAAATATATGAGAGTTAGAGAGAGGAGAGCAAATGAGAAATAGTGAGGATGAAATCTAGTATTATAGAGAAAGAGAGAGAAGGAGCGAGAAAGGAAAAATAGGAGTGGAAGAGGAAGATATGGGGAGAGAAAAATAGTGAGAAGGTGAAGGAAAAAAAGTAAAAAAAGAGCAAGAGAGATTGAGGGAGAGAAATAGAGAGAAACGAGAGAGTGAAGGAAGAGCAAGAGAGAACGAGCTTGAGGAAAAGAAGGTAGGAGAACAAGGGAAATATTGGGAGAAAGGGGACAAGATGGAGAGAGAGTGAGAAAGGGAAAGAGTGTTGGAGAGAGAAAAGGAGAGAGCGAGGGAGGGAGAATAGTTAGTGAGAAAGAGGTCTAGAGAGAGAGTAAGAAAGAGGGTAAGAATGAGAGTAAAATTCAATAGAGAGGAGCAATAGAGGGCGGTAGAGAGAGAAATATAGAGAGAAGAGAGAGTAAGGGAAGAGAGAACGAGAGTGAGGGAGAAGAAGACAATGAGAGAGAGAGTGAATAAGAGAGGAAGGAAGTACAGGATAGAGAAAAGTGAGGGAGAGAGAAAGGGAGAGAAATACATGAGAGTGTGAGAGAGAAGAGAGAGAAAATGAGAAATAGCAACGATGAAAGATAGTATTAGAGAGTGAGGGAGGGAGAAAGGAAAAATAGAGGAGCAGAAGAGGAAGGGAGGGAGAGAGAAAAATAATGTGAAGGAAATGGAGAACAAGTAAAGATAGAGCAAGTGAGATTGAAAATACGGGTTAAAGAGATTGAAAGAGAGTCAGAAAGTGTAAAGAGGATTGAGATTGACAGAAAGAGGGAGGTGAAGGGAGGATGATCAAGAAAGTAATTAAGTGAGAGTGAGAGTTAAATTAAAGAGATATAGAGAGAGCGGGAAAGAAATAGAAGGAGAAGAGGAGGAAAGAGAGAGAAAGAGAGTGAGAAAGATTGTAAATGTTTGAAAGATAAGGAGAGAGAGGGACGGACGGGGATAGGAGAAAAAAGCAGTGTGAGATGCATGAAAGAAAGTGAGAAATAATTAGAGATGGATGAGAAAAGAGAGTGATTATGAGAGAAAGGATATCTTCAGAGAGAGAAGAGAACAATATTGGGAGAAATAAGTATAGAAAATAGAGTTAGATAATGGATTGAGAGAGGGAATGGGTGAAAAGATAGACATAGAAGGAATGGTTGTGAATGACTTAAGAGGGAGAGAAAGGGAATTAGAGTGGGAGAGAGAGTGTATGAGAGAAATGGGAAAAAGTGATTCAGTGAATAAGAAAGAGGTGGAGAGAGAGAAAGCAATATTGAGATAGCGATAGAGAGAGGGAGGGAGTTAGTGTGAGAGTAATACTAAAGAGAAGAGAGAGAGAGTGATAGAGAAATAGATAGAAGAAAGAGTGAGGGAGGGGAGAGGAAGTGAAATGTAGTGTGAGAAAACACATGAGAGAAAGGGATAGAGGGATAGAATGAGCAAGAGATGAGAGAAATTGAAGAGAGAGCAAGTGACAGAAAGGGAGAGGGTGCGAGTGAAAGCGTTTAAAAAGAGAGACATATTTTAGTGAGAGAGTAATGAAAGGGAGAGAGAATGTGTGTGTGGCTGTGTGTGTGTAAAAAAAACATCGTGAGAGAAGAGTGAGTGTGGGAAGATTAATTGAAAGAGAAAGAGGGAATGTAGAGTGTGAGAGAGTGAGTGAGTGAGAGAATTACAGGAAAAAGAAAAGAATGAGATAGATAAATAGAGAGGATGATTGATAGGAGAAAGGTAGAGTGAGAGAGGGACTTATAGTGAGGAAAGAGTGTTTGTATGATGTGAGTCCGAGAGAAGGAGATAGAGAGGGAAGTGAGAGAGAGATGGAGAGGGGGAGGGAGGGGAGAGAGAAATAAAGAGAGTGAGAGAGTGAAGAAAGAGAGAAAGAGAGAAAGAGAGAGAGAGAGAGAACTAGATAGAGGGATATAGAGACTTTGTGTGAAGTGTGAGAGAAAGAAGTGGGGGCCATAGAAGGGAGAGTGAGTGAGAAAGTGTGTGTGGAATAACAGAAGCCAGAGAGTAAGAAAAGAGCAAGAGAGATAGAAAGCATAAGAGAGCAAGAAAGTGACTTAGAATGGAGAGAGAGAGAGAGCCAAAAGGAAGAGATTGAGAAGAAGAGAGATAGAAGGAGGTGTGAGACAGGTTGAAGAGAGAGTGGTAGAGAGAGTAGGCGAGAAAGAGAGAGTTAAATAGAGAAAGAAGAGAGAGTGAGGGAAGGGGGTACAATACAAAGTGAGTGAGAGACAGAGAGGGAGGGAAAAAATGAGTGAGAGAGAGAGATAGAGCGAGATGGAGAAATAGAGATGGAGGGAGAGAGATGAATGGAAAAAGTGATAGATCGAGAGAGAGAGTGTGGGAAAGATAGAGAGAAATGGAGAAAAAGTGAGCGAGATACAGTTGAGGATAAAGAGAGAGTGAGAGAAGAGTATAGGAATGAGAATAGAGAAAAAAAGAGAGAGAGGGAGTATGAGTGAGTGAAATTGAAGAGAAAGAGAAAAGGAATTTAGAGATGGAGAGAGAAAATGAGTGAGAAAAGTGAGAGTGTGAGAAGAGGGAATATAAAGACGGTGCAATGAGAGAGAATGTGAAGAGAGAGAGTGTGTGTGCTGGATAAATGGATTGAAAGAGTGAAAGGAGCAAGAGAAATAGGAGAGAGCAACGCAAGAGAGTACGGGAGAATGAGAGATAGAGAAATTTATAATAAAGTGAAAGGAGAGAGTAGGAGAGTGCGAGGGTAAGAGTGAAAGTGAATTTGAAGAGTCAGGGAGCGATAAAAGGATATATACAATGAGTGAAATATAGAGAGGAAATAAAGTGAGGGAAGAGAAAGAAAGAGCGGGATGGAGAGAGAATGCCAAAGCTTGCAAGAGAGAGATAGAGAAAGAATTAAGAGGAAGGCTGACAGATAGAGAGAGCAAGATAGATGAAGACAACAAGAAAGAGGTAGAGAGAACTATAAGAGAGATAGTAGGAGAGAGATTGACAGATGAAGAGAGAGGAATAGAGGGGGAGGGATAGATAGTCACATAGAGCGCAATAAAGATAAACTATGAGAGAATGAGAGAGTGAGAAAGAAATAAAGAGAGAGAAATAAGAGCGGAAGGGGGAGAGAGAGAAGGAGAGAGAAAGAAAGAGAAGTATATATAAAGAAAGAAACCAAGAGAGAAAGAGAGAAATGAGAGATAGAGAGATGGAGGAAGGATGGACAAATAAAAAAAAGTATATATCAAAATGAGTGGAAGGGAGAGTAAGGGAGTGAGTCAAAGAGAGATGAGGAGGAAGAGAAATGGAGACATGAATGAAGGGGAGAGAAAACAAAAGAGAGGGAAGGAGAGGGAGAGAAAGATAAGGATGGAGGGAGTGAGAGAGAAAGAGAAGGAGAGGTAGAGACAGAGAGAAGAGAGAGCAAGAAAGATAGTGTAAGAGAAAGGAGAGTAAAGGACATTGAAAGAGGGAGAACGAATAGTAAGATGGAGAGAGAGCGAGGTAGAGAACTAGAAAGGGAGCTAAAGACAGTGAAAAAAGCTAGACAAGTTGGAAAAATGGAGGGTGACAAAGAAGTAAAGTGAGATAAAGAAAAGAGAGGGAGGGAGGGAGAAATAAGTTGAGCAACATTATGGAGATCCTGAGATGGAAAGAAAGAGGGAGTAAGCAAGATCAATGGAAAGAGAGATATAAAGTGAAGAGAGTTGGTGAGTGAGACAGATCTAGAGAGAAAGAGAGAGAGCGAGAAAGTAAGAGATTAAAAGGGAGGGAGAGCAAGATTAAGAGCAAGGGGGTAGAGTAAGAATGAGGGAGGAAGGAAGAGACATAGAGAATGAAATAGTGTGAGAGAGAACAAGCAAGGGAGCGAGAGAGAGAAATAAATAGAGGGGGAGAGTGAGAACAAGAGTATGGTAAAGTGAGTAAGAGATAGGGAGAGAGAGAAAGAGAGGGAATGAGGGAGGCATGGAGTGAAAGAGGGAGGAGAGGAGAGAGAGAGGTATGAGAGAAAGTGAGAAACATTGAGGGAGAGAAAAGAGGGGGATTGAGGGAGAGAAAGGGAGGGAGAGTGAGATAGAGCATTTATGAGGGATAGATAAAGAGAAAGAGTAAGCAAAGTGAGAGAAAAGAGAGAGAGAGAGAGATAGAGTAAGGCAAGCGAGAGCTAAAGAGATGAAGCAAGAGAGAGTTTAAAAGAAGGAGAGATGAAGAGAGAAAGGAAGGGAGCAAATTAAAGGAGGGAGAGAGGGATGGATCGAGTGAGAAGTGTGAGTGAAAGTGAGAAATAATGAGAGAGAATAAGGGTAGAGAGAGTGCTACATAGATGGAAATTGAAAGTGAAAGGTAGGGAGGGAGAGAACATAGAGAGTGATAGATAGAGGGAGAGAAATGGTGAGTGAGGAATGAGAAGTGAGACTGACAAGAGAGAGAGAGAGATAGAGAGAGCAAGAGAACTACAAAGAGGGTTAGCAAGAGAGAGCAAGAGAAAATTATGTGAGATAGAAGTGAGAAAGCAAGGTAGATAAAAGAGGGTCAGAAAAATAAAAAGGAAAGGATGCAGATATATTTAGAGAAAAAGAGAGAAAAGAGTTGAAGAGTAGGGAGACATGAAGAGAGAGAGAGAGAGGGAGAGATAGAAATAAGAGAGTGAAAGAATAGAGACACGAGTGAGAGAGAGAGAGAGAGTGAGAGAAAAATTGAAAGAAGAGAGTGAATATAAAGGAAGTGAGAGAAAGAGGTATTGTAGAGAGAGAGAAGGAGAGAGAAAGGGGAAAGAGAAGAGATATATGAAGTGTGGGAGGGTGATAACGGGGGATAATGAGAGAAAGAGAGTGAGGGGGTTTGAGTGAAAGAGAAACAAGATTGAAAAGATAGAGGAAGAGATGGGGAAGGATGAATGGAGAGAATGAGGGAGGGGAAGGGCACAAGTAAGTGAGATTGAGAGAGACGGAAGCAGAAAAGACCACAAAAGAATGATAGAAAGAAAGATGAAAGGAGAGAGGGATGGAGAGTTTAAGTGTGAGAGAGGCGTGAGAGCAAACAATAGAGAGATAATCAGAAAGAAAAGATAGAAAAGCTTTCTATTTTTTCACTCATCTTTTCTCACTTTCTCCACTCTTCTTTTCTCTCTCTCCCTCTCTCCCCCATCTCTCCCCCTTTCTCTCTTCTCTTTTTTGTTATCCTTCGCTCTCTTTCTTTCTCTTTCTTTCCCTCTCTATCTCTTTACTCCCTCACCACCTTTCTCGCTTTCCCTTTCTCTCTATCTATCTCTTGATCTCTCTCTTCTCTAACTAGCTCCCTTCTTTCTCATTCTAAATCTCTCTTCCTATCTCTATCTCTTGTTTTCTATCCTCTCTCCCACTCTATCTCTTACCATTCTGCCCTCCCTCCCTCACACTCACTCTCTCACTTTCTCTCTTTGTTTCTCGCTCAACTAATCTCTCTCCCTTTATCTCTCTCTATCTCTCTGTCTCACTTGCTCTCTCCCCTCCCTCCTCACTCTTCAATCATTCATTCACTCTCTTTCCTTTTGTATCTCTTTGCTTTTTCTATCTTTTTCTATTCTGTCGCTCTTCGTTACTCACTCTCTCATCAAGCTCTCTTTCTATAGCTCTCTGACTCCCTCTATCCAACTCTCTCCCCCTCTCTCTCCCCTCTCTCCCTTTCTCTCTTACTCTTTTTTTTGTCTCTTTTTGTTATCCTTCTCACACTTGCTTGCTCTCTCTTTCCTTCACTATCTCCTTGCTCTCTCACTATCTCTCTTGCTCTCCCTTTCTCTCTATCTCTCTCTTGATCTCTTTCTTCTCTAACTCACTATATTAATTCTTTTTCTAACTCTCTCTACCTCTCTCCATCTATTGCTCTCTATCCTCTCTTCCACTCTCTCTCTTATCCTCTCGCTTTCCTTCTCTCCTTTCTTCACTCTCTCTCTCTCACTTTCTTGGACTCTCTCTCTCGCTCTATCTATCTCACTCACCCTTTCTCTCTCTTGCACTCTCTCTCTCACTCCTCTCTTTTCATTCATTCTTTCTCTCTTCTCCCATTCTCTCCATCTCTCTCTCCCCTCCCTCCTCCTATCTCACCCTCCCTCCCTCTCACATATCTTTCCTCTCTCTTTCTCCCTCACTTGCTCTCTCTCTCTCTCTTCTCACTCTTGCATACTCTCTCTTATGTTTCACTCAATCTATTATCTTTTTCCCTTTTATTCACTCTTATACTCTCTCTCTCTCTCTCTCTCTCGCTTTCCCTCTCACTTCCCCTCTCTCCCCCTTTATATCACTATGTCTTTGACCTACCCTCTCCCTCTCTTGTTGTCTCTATCACTCTCTTTTCTCTCTCTTCTCTTTACCGTATCTTGGTTGCTCTAATTCCTTCTCTAACTCTTTGCTCTCTCTATCCAATTATATTTTATCATTCTTCTTTTCTCACTCCATATTCTAGCTCTCTCCTTCTATCGGTCTCGGCCTCCCACTCTCTTGCTTTCTCTTCGCTATCCTTTTCTCTCTCTCTCCCTCTATAAGATTCCCTCCATCCATCCATTCCTACTCTCTATCTCTTTTCTTGCTATAGCTTGCTCTCTCTCATCTTTCACTCTCCCTATTCTCTTGCTCCCTTTTATTCTCACTCACATTTCACAAACACTCTTTTTTTCTCTATAGCTCCCTCTCTAGTTCAACCTTTCTCGGATCCATCTTCCTTTCTCTCTCTAGTTATCTATCTCGTTCTCTTCTTTTTCCTCATATTCTCCCTCTCACTCACTCTCTCGCACTCTATCTTCCCTCACACTCTCTCATTTAATCTTCCCTCACTCACTCTTCTCTCTCTATGTTATTCTTACAAACACACACACACACACACATTCTCTCTCCCTTTTATAACTTCTCTCACTAAAATCTATCTCTCTTTGTACTCACTCTCACTCTCACCCTGTCCCTCTCTTCTCTTACTCTCTCTTGAGTTTCTTTCATCTCTCACTCTTTCTATCCCTCTATCCCTTTCTCAATCTTGCTATCTCTTTAAATTTCTTTTTGTTACTCTATTTTTGCTATTCTCTTTCTCAATCTTTCTATCTCTACTCACTTTATTATTGTCCCTATGTCTCTTTCTTGTTCACTGAATCACTCTTGCTCTATCTTCCCCTCACTCCCCATTCTCACACTATTTATCCCTTGCATTCTCTCTCCCACGCCCACTCAAGCTCCGTTTCTCTCCCTCTTCAATCATCCACACCCACTTTCTCTCTCTATCTTTTCACCTATTTCCTCTCTCAATCTCTATTTCACTCTATGTTCTATTCTTATTTCTTCTTATATTACTCTCTTCTCTCTCGAGATATCCACCTCTGTCCTAATCACTCTCTCTTCTCCCATATATCTCAAATTATTTCACTTTCTCTCACACATCTTACCCTACTTTTCCCTCCTTCCGCCATCCCTCCCTCTCTCACTATATCTTTCACACATTTATTGTCTTTCTCACTCTCTCTTGCTCTCTCTTTCGTCTTCTTCTTTTATTTCTCTCCTGCTCTCTCTATATCTCTTTAATTTCACTCTCACTCTCACTCCCTTCATTTTTCTCTCTCATTTTTCCTCACTTTCTTCTCTGTCTTTTTTGTCTCGATCTGTCTCTCCCTTACTCCCTTTATTTTTCCTTTAATTTCATTCTTGATCATCCTCCATCCACCTCCCTCTCTTTCTATGGGAGAGACGAGAGATAGAAAGAGAGAAAGTGCTAGAGAGAGGAGAAACAAATAGTGAGAAAGAAGAGAGTGGGAGTGAGAGGGAGGTGAAGCTAGAGATGAGTGAGAACACATGAGAGAAGAAGAGTTGAAGAGAAGCATAGAGAGATGGAGAGGAAAGGTGGGAGAGGTGGAAAGGGGGAGAGAGTGAGAATAGAGAGATGGGAGGGAGATCAAGTGTGATAGAGAGAGGGAGGTGTGGAAAAGAAAGGCAAAACAATTAAGGGAGAGAGAAAGAGAACTAGGAAGAGAGGGAGGAGCGAGCAAGGGGGAGAGAGCGAGAGGAGTAACAGTTTGTGAAAGGGAAGAGAGGGTAATAGAATAGTATTGTGGGTGAGAAAGGGAGAGGTAACAAGAGCTAGAGAGAGTAAGAATAAGAAAGATATGAATAAATTTAAGAGTTAGACAGAGAGAGGCAAGATAACAAGAGAAGACAAAGTAAGAGGGAGTGAGAGAGGGAGAGAGAAGAAGAGTGTGGGAGAGAAAGTAAGAGAAATAAGGAAGGATATATAGAGAATAAGAGATGAAGAGAGGGAAAATGAAATTGAGAGAAGAGAGAATGACATAAGAGGGTGAGAAACAGTGAGAGTAATGAAGAGAGAGATTATAAGAGAAAGGTAGGGAGAGAGAAAAAAGAGACATATGGGAGGGAGAGAAGGATGGTAAGAGAGATGGAGAGAGAAGGAGAGAAAAAAAGAGAAAGAGACATATGGGAGGGAGGTAGGTAGGGAAAGAGGGGTAGAAAGAGTGGGTAGAGTGGGAAGGAGAGAGACAATAAGAGAGAGAGAGATGGTGGGATGGATGGAAAGAGATAAGAAAAAGGGAAGAGTGAGAAAAGAACTAGAGACGGCGAGCACGACAGAGAATGAGTGACGGAAAATAAGAGAGGGAGTTAAAGTGAGAGGATGATAGAGAGCGAGCAAGAGAGAGATAAAGGGAGAGAGATTGCAATAGAGAGTGAGAGAAAGAACCTGAGAGAGGGAGTGACAGAGAGAGAAAGAGTGAGGAAGGAAAGGTGAGAGAGATTGATTGAGAGATACAACTAGAAGGTGTGAGGGATATTGAGCATGACAATGAGAGGGAGATTAAGAGGGAGAGAGAGCGAGAAAGATGAAGAGAGAAGAGAGATAGATGAACAGAGAAAGAAAAGTGCGAAGAAGGGAAAAAAGATAGAGAGCAACATAAAAGAAGATACAGGGACAGTAAAAGAGAGAGAGATTGAGATAAAGGAGGTCTAGCAGAGATAGAGAGATAAATTTTGAGTGAGAATGTGAGTGAGAAAGAGAGAGAGAGAGTGCAGTAGAAAGGTGAAGCGATTAAGAGAGAGCACAAAGGATGTAGAGCAAGAGAAAAATAGTGAGAGAGAAACAATGAGAGAGGAAAGAAGGGGGAGGGATGGAGAGTATTGAAAGAAAGAGGATAGGGAGAGATATAAAAGAAAGTAAGAGATAAAGAAAGAGGCAGGTAGAGTAAGAGATGAGTAGAAATGAGAGAGAGAGAGAGAGAGAGAAGTTATAATATACGACAAAGAGAAAGATAGAGGGTGGGAGAGTGATAGAGCGAGATCATAGAACAGTGAAAGTGAGTTAAAGAGAGGATGAGAAAGTAAAAGAGATGAAGAGAGAGATTGTGAGGGAGTGAAGAGAACATAAATGGAGAGAAGAGAGAAATTGAGGAAGAGAGGAAGGAGAGAGAAAGAAATGGGGAGGGGGAGAGAGTGTCTGAGAAAGAGATGAAGAGAAAAATGAGACGAGGGTGTAGAGAGAATGATAAGGACGAGAGAGGAAAAAAGTTGGTTAAGAGAGAGATAAAGATGAGGGAGAAGAGAAAGTAAAATAGAGTAAGCAAATGAGACAGAGAAAAATGAAAAGAGAGGGAGAAAGATAGAGAGAATGAAAGAGGGAGATAGCAAGATAAAGCTTGTGAGAAAGAGAGAGAATAAGAAATGGAGAGAGAGCAAGGAAGAGAGAGGGAGTAATAGGAGGTAGAGAGAGGATGATGCAGAGAGAGAGAGTGAAAGAAGAGCAAGAGAGAGAGAGCTAGATAGAAGAGAGAGCAAGAGCAAGAGATGAAGAAAGAGTGAGTGAAAGGGTAAGAGTGCAAGAGAGAGGTGGGGGAGAGGAGAAAGAAAGAGGAACAGAGAAAGTTGGTGAGATAGGAATAAAAAGTAAGAGAGGTAATGAGATGAAAAGAGAGAGAGGGAGAGCGATAGGGTGATAAAGAGAGAAAGAATAACGAGCAAGAGAGAGAGAGAGAGGGAGTAAGAGAGACTAAGGGATGATAGAGAGATAAAGAAAGACAGAGAGAGAGGAAGTGCAACGATAAAGAGAAAGAAATCAAAAGAGGGGTAAAGAGAGATGGGGAGGCTGGAGAGAGGAAAAATGAAGTAAGAAGGGAGGAAGGGAGGGAGATATAGAAATTGAGAGATAGTGGTCAATGAGAGTGAGGGAGAGAGAAAGCTAGAGGGAGGGTGGGAGAAAAATGGACAGAGATAAATAATAGAAAGGAAAAAGATTAGCAAGATCAGAGAGAGAAATAACAGAGTGGAAGAGAGCGAGTGAGTGAGAATAGAAGCTAGAGTGTGATAGAGGGAGAGTAAGTATAGCTATGAAAATAGGAGAAGTGAGAGAGAGAGATAGGGAGATAAGTGATAATGAGGATTAAAGGCTGGGAAGGAGGGAGGGAGAGAGACCATTAGGACGATAGAGCGAGAGAAATAGATGGGGACGGTTATATACAGAGTAAGAGAGTGGGAGAGAGAGATGAGGAGATAGAGAGAGTGGGAGTGAGAGATATACAAAAAAGATAGAGCGAGAAGAGACATATGATACATAAAAGTTAAGAGAGAGTGGAGAGAAAAGAGAGTTATATAAGGAGAGAGGACAAGTGGGTGAGAGCACACCTGAGAGAGAGAGAATAAATGGGAACAAGTGAGAGAGTGTGTGCATGAGAGCAAGCTAGATAGAAAGAGAAGGGGGGAGGAAGAGAGAATGAGAGAGAAAAATAGAGTGAGTAGAGAGAGAAACTAGAGAGGTAATTAGGGATGGATAGAGAAATAGATAAGGAGGTTAAGAGAATGAAAGTAATTGAGAAATGAGAGAGGGAGAAACTAAAGATAATAATAAAAAAGAGAGGAAGCTGAAGATTGAAAAAGGGCCAGAGAGAAAGAACGAAGGAATGATGGGGATAGAGTGATTAAAATTGAGAGAGCAATAGTGAGAGAGATAGAGTGAGAGGGAGCAAGAGAGAGAGAAGAGATTGTGAGAGGAGAGAGAATTGAGAGAGGGAGAGAGGGAGAGAGAGAGAGGTAAATATATAGAGACATGAGAGAGATAAGAGAGTAGGGAGGGAGTGAGTATAGAGAGTGGGAGAGAGAAGGGAATATAGAGAAGAGATTGAATAGAAAGAGAGGGATGAGAGGCAGAGTGAGAGAGGTAAGAGAGTGAGCGAGTGAGTGAGAAGGGAAAGGAGGGAGGGAAAGAGAGGGTACAAGTGAGTGAGAGAAAGTGGAAGGGAATGAGAAAAGAGCACGAGAGAGTGATAACAAGAAAAAGAGACAACGAGAGAGAGAGTAGATAGAGATGGAAGGAGAGAGAGAGAAGGAGAGTGTGAGAGAATTAAAGCGATGTGACAGAGAACGAGCGTGAGATAGAGGTGAAAAAAGATGGAGGGAGGTATTGTGAGACAGAGAAAGGGAGTGAGAGAGGGAGGGAGAGAGAGGGAAGAGAGTAAGATAAAGAGAGAAAACTATTAATAGAGATAAGAGAGACAGGAAGAGTGAAAAGAAGAGAGAGTGAGAGAGATAGAGTGAGCAAGCAAGTGAAAGAGATAAAGAGAGGGAGATGAAGAGATGGAGAGAGGAAGGAGAGAGAGAACATAAGAGGTTAAGAGGAAGAGAGAGATAAAGAGAGGGAGAAAAATGGAGGCTGATATAGAGAGATGTAGGGGAGAGACGGGGAGAGAATGAGGGTGGAGAGATAGTAAGATAAGTACGGAGAGGAAGAAATAAGATGGAGGGTTAAAGATGGAGAAAGAGACTGAGGGAGTAAGACTAAGCAAAAGAGAGGGAGGGAGGGAGTGTGAGGGAGTGAGAGAGGGGGATTGAGAGCTAAAGGTCATGAGAGATGGAATAGAAGGGAGAGATAGGTAAAGAGTGATAAAAGAGGGGTTGCAAGGGACGAGAGAGAGTGAGAGCGAGTGAGAGAGAGCAGGTGAGAGAGAGTGAGCAATAGGGTAAGTGATAGAGAGCTCTCGAGATTGGATAAGTGAGAGGGAGAGAGAGAAGAAGATAGAAGGAGAGAGTGATAACAATAAGGTGTGAGAGAAAGAGGGAAGGAGAGATGGAGAAAGTGGTGAGAGAGGTGAAGATAGAAAGAAAAGAGAAAATGTATAAGAGATGGTAGAGAGAGTAAAGTGGAAGCAAGATGGAAATAAAGAGAGAGAGAGAGGACTAGAGATAGAGAGGGGGAAAAAAGGTTGTAAGGAGGGATCTTTTTAGGATTAAAATGTGGTAGAGATTGAGAAAGAGATAAAGAGTGGGGGAGAGGGCAAGAAAGAGAGAGATGGAGAGAGAGAAAAAGTGAGTGACATTGAGTGAGATAGTAATCGAGGGTGAGAGAGAAAGAAGATAGAGCGAGAGAGAAGATAAGAGAGGGATAGAACAAGAAAGAGGTAAAAGGAGAGGGAGGAAGGGAGAATGAGATAAGGAGATAAAGAAAGTGAGGAGGGAGGGAGAGTGAGACAAAGAGAGTGGGATTGTGGGAGGGAAGGAGAGAGAGTGAAGAGAGTTGGAGAGAGAGATGATTAATAAAGAGAGTAGTAAGAGAGAGAGCAAGATAGAAAAGGAGGGAGAATGTGAGGGATAGAATGAACAAGCTATTGAAAGAGACTTTGATTGGGAGATGGAGAGATGAAGAGAGATGATAGAGGTAAAGAGTGGGGGAGAGATAAAGGGAGGGTAATAATGTAGAGAGAAATGTGGAGACGTAAGGCAGATATGGGAGAAGAGAAAGGGATAGAGAGATTATGATAAGTATGTTGAAAGGGAAAAGAGAGTTACGGTCAGATAGAATGAAAGAGAGTGAGGGAGAGAGTGTGTGAGTTTGGAAAGTGGGAGAGAGTGTGAGAAAGGGAAAGATATAAATGGAGGGATAGAGAGAGGTAGAGAGCGTGGGAGTGGGTGAGAGGGAAGAAAGGATTGAGGTAAGACAGAGCGATAGAAAAGTATAAAGGAAGAGAGGTAGGTAGAGAATTCAAGAGAGTAGTGTGGGAGAAATGAGAGAGAGCAAGAGAAAATAAGGGAGAGCGAGTAATGAAATTAGAGAAAGAGAGATAAAGAGACTAAAGAAGAAGAAATAAAGATGGAAATAGTGCAAGAAAGAAAAATAAAAATGAGAGAGAGAGAGAGAGAGAGAGAAAGAGTTAGATGAAATTAAGAAGAAAGAATGAAGGAGGTTGAGAGGGAAAGAGAGAGAGAAAATGTAAGAGATATCACTGGGAGAGTAGAGAAGGGAGGGAGAGGGGAATAGAGAGAGGAACAGAGATAGGAAGGAGGAGAAACAAGGGACATAAGGAGGGAGCATTTGAGGGTTGGAATGACAGAGAGATAGAGAAAGAGACAGAGAGTGAAACAGAGGGCATGAAAGAGAGAGGTTGGCAGAGAGAGAGTGACAGAAAGTGAGAGAGAAAAAAGATAGAATGAGAGTGATGATAAGAAAGGTAAATAGAGAAGGATGGAGGGTGAGTGAGATAAAGAGATAATGAATGTGAAAGAGGGAGGGAGAGTGAGACAGAGAGAGTAGGAGTGAGGGAGGGAGGGAGGTAGGGAAGATAGAGAGATGAAAGAAAGAGAGAGTGACAGAGGAGAGGTAGAGAAAGAAAGATGGAAAGATAAAGAGAGGGAGGGAAGGAGAGAGAGTGTTATAGAATTGAGAGAGAGTGAGAGGGATTGAGAGAGAGTAGGAGAGATAGAGAGAGCAAAAGTGTGTGGGAGTAAGATAATGATCTGAAGAAGATAAAGAGAGTAGAGGAAAGGAGGGAGAAGGAAATAAAAAGAGGAAGGGGGATAATAAGAGGGGAGAAGAGGGACGTATGATGGGAGTGTTCGAGGGTTGGAATGGAAGAGAGATATGGAATAGCTGAAAAGAGAGGAAGCCGGTGAGAGAGTAAGTGAGAGAGAGTGAGAGAGTGATAGGGAGTAAGAGAGAAAGTAGATAGAGTAAAAGAAAAAGGGTTAGGTAAAACTATTTTACCCCAACTTTCTCCCTTCCCATCTATTTTATTTTCTCTCTCACTCTCTTCCCCTCCTTCCCTCTCACCCCCTCTCTCTTCATTACTTCCTCTTCTATCTACTCTCATATATCTCTCATTATTTCTCACTTTCTCTATATTCTTACCTCATTCGCTTCTCTTTTAATCTTTCTCTCCCTCTCTCCTCTTTCTTTCTTGCTCTCTATCTCTCTATCTCACTCTTTTCCCTTCTCTCTGGCTCCCACTCTACCTTTTACAATCTCTCTTCTGCCCTCCATATTTATCTTATTCCCTCTCTCCATTTTGCCGACTTCTTCTTTCACTCTTCTTTCTCTCTTTCACTTATCATCTTTGCTCTTTCCCTCTTCCTAGCTTTCTCTCACACCTCCTTTTTAACTTTCTATCCCTCTCTCTCCTACTCCCGCTCCCACTCACTTATCATCTTTGTTTTCCTTATTTCTATCTTATTCTCTCTCTCCCACCTTGTTTGCTATCTTCCTTGCTCTTTTACTCACACTTATTATTTTCCTCCCACTCAATCTTTTCATTTCATTCTTTATATCTTCCGTCACACCCTCTTCCCTCTATATTTTTCTCTCACTCTCTATCTCACAGACCATTTCCTCTCTCTTTCTCACACTGTCTTCTCTCTCTTTCTCTTTATCTCTATCTCTCTCCCTTTCTCTTACACTTATTTTTTCTCCCTCTATCTATCTCTTGCTCTCTCTCCTCCTCTCTCTTCCCTGTCACCTCTCTCTTTTTTTCTCTCTCTATCCATCCATCCCTTTCTTTCTCTTCTCTATTTATCACACCTACCTCTCTTTTTTTTTTCTTTTCATCTCCTTTTGTCTCTTTATCTGTCATTCTCTCTCTCATTATCTCATTTCATACGTTTTTGCCTCTGTCTCTTTCCCTCTTCTCTCTATCTCTTCTCATTCTAACATTTATATCTATCAATCTCTCATTATCATGCTCTCTGCCTCACTTTATCACTCTTTCGCTCACTCTTCTCTTTCTCTCCTTCTCTTATTCTCTCAATATATATCCCTCTCTCCCACTCAACATTTCTTATCCTATTTTATTCTTGAAATATCTCTCACACACACACTCTCTTCCACATACATTCTTCTATTTTTACCTTAACCTCTTTCACTCATTTCATAATCTTTGCATCATTTTTGCTTTATTTCTCGCTCTCTTGTTGTTCCCCATCTTTCTCCTCTCCCCCTCTATTTTATTTTCATTCTCTCACTCTCTTCCCCTCCTTCCCTATCATCCCCTCTCCCTTCTCTTGCTCTCTCTATCTCTTACTTTTCTATCTCCCACTCCTCTCGTTTGTTCTCCCTACTCTCACACACACTCTGTCATACTCTCTCTAACACACACAGACATACTATCAAACTTTTCTCTCTCTATCCATCCTAATCTCTCACTTTCTTTACCTTTCTTTCTCTCTCTTTCTCATACTCTCTACTATATGTAACTCTTTCTCTCCGTCATGCTATCTATCACTTGCTCTCCATATCACACCCTTGCATGCTCTCTCTCTCTCTCTCGCTTGCTCTCTCCCTCTCTCTTGAGCTCACTTCCTCTCTCTCCCTCCCTCCGGCAATCTATGCCTCTTCCCCTCCCATGATCCTCTTGCTCTTTCTCCCTCTATCATTCTTTCTCTTACTCCCTCCTCCCTCACTTTCTCTTTCCTCTACATTTTTGTCTCGATCTCTCTATTTCACTTCCTAATATAACTCTTTTTACCATTCTCTTGCTTTAATTTTCTACTCTCTTTTCTATCACAATTTCTTCTCTATCCTTATTTACTTTTTCTCTACCTCTATCCTCACACACACACTCTCTCTCCCTCTCTGCATCTCTAACTCTTAACTCACCCCTCACCTCTTGTTCAATCAATCTCTTACAATCCATTGCTCTCTCTCTCTCGCGCTCATTCTCTTTTACTCTTTCTTCCCTCACTCTATCTTCTCTCATTATTTCTCTCTAGGTCCCTCTCCCTCTCTCGCTCCCTCTATCTCATCATTATAATTATCTCTCTCTGTTTCTCTCTCTCTTTATGTTCTATCTAACTTTGTGTTTCTCTTGCTTTCTCGCTCTCTTCCTTTCTCATTCTAACACTCATTCTATTCTATCTCACTTTTATCACTATTACTTTTTTCTCTCTCTTCTTTATGTTTACTCATTCTCTCTCTCCCTCTATTCTCTTCTCTCTCACTTCCCCGCTACCACTTCCTCTTACTATCTCTCATTCTTTCTGTCACAATTTACTTCTTGCTCTCGCATTCTTTAACCCTCTTCTCTATCAATTTCTCTTTCTCTCTCTCTATCTCACCTCCATCTCTCACTTTCTCCCACTGTCTCCATCTTTTTGTTCTTATAATCTCTCTTTCTCGTTTCTCTCTACTTTCTCTATCTCTGTCTCCCAACTCCCTCTCTTTCTATTATCTCCTTTATCAATCCCAACTTATTTTTCCTGCTCTCCCTCCCTCACTCCTATCTTTATCCTCTATATCCCTCACTCCTCTCTTTTCTATACATCTTTCCTATCCTTTCTCTCTCTCTCTCTCCACCTCCATCCCTTTTGTTCACTCATTCTCTCACACTCCCTCACTCCTCGCTCCCTCCCTCTTTCTCTCTCTCCCCTCTCTGTTACGCTCTCTCCCTCTCTTTCACACTCACTCACTTTCCCTCTATCACACACACTCCTTGCCTCTCTCACTTCTTAATTTTTTCTCTATCTCTCTCATGCCCCCTCTATCATTCTCTCTCCATACCATTATTTCTTTCTCTTCCCTCACTTTATTTCTTATCTATAATATTCTCTTTGTATCTCTCCCTTTATTTCTTCCTATCACTTCAAATTCACTTTCACTCCCCCTTCCTCCTTCACACCTTTATCTCTTTATCTCCCTCTCCCTCCATCTTCTATTTTTACCTCTCTTGCTCTATCTCTCTTTTATCTTCTCTCACACTCTTTCCTCTTTCTCTCTTTCTATCACACTCTCACTCTTTGTCACTCACTTTTTTTTTCTCTCTCTCCCTATCTCTCTCTATTATACCCTCTCTCTCAGTCTATCTCTATCTCATTACAACCCTCAAATGATCCCTCTCTACATCCCATTTTTCTTCCCCTCCCTATCTCCTCTCCTCTCTCTCTTAGTATCTTTTCTTCCCTTCTCTACTCTCCTTAGCATCTCTCATACATTTTCTCTCTCTATATCCTTAACTCTTATATTCTCTCTCAAAATCTTGCATTCTTTCTTCTCTCACTTCTTTAACTCTCTCTCTCCCTCCCACCCTCACTTACTCTCCCTTTCTCACTCGCTTCTCCCCTCTCTCTTTCATTCATTCTAACCCTCCCCCTCTTTATCGTACTCTCTCTCTCTTTCTCTCTTCCCATCTCTACCTTACCTCTCTGTATATCCCTCCCTTTTTCTCCCTCCCTCTATCGCTCTTATACTTTTTACCTCTCTTATCTCTCTCTCCATCTCTCCACCTCTTAATCTTAGTCTCTCTCAATTGCCTATTCATTCTATCTCTCTCTCATCCCACCTTTTTCGCTCTCTTGCTCTCTCTCTCTCTTACTCTTCTCTTTATTAGTCATCTCTCATTCACTCTTAGTCTCTTCACACTCTCTCCCTCCCTCCCTCACTCCCACTCTCTCTGCCTCACTCTCCCTCCCTCCTTCACATCCTTTATCTGTTTATCTAACTCTCCCTTTATTTTTTCCTCTCTCTTGATCTATCTCGCTATTATCATTTCTTGCACTCTATCTTCTTTCTCTCTCACTCTTTGTCAATCACTTTTTCTCTCTCTCCCTCCATTTTTTTCTTCTCACCTAGTCTCTGTCACTTTATCTATTTCTAACTCATTCCAACCCTTAAACTCTCCCTCCCTACGACCCTTTTTCTCCCCCTCCTTGTCCATTTCCTCTCTCTTTATTATCCTATACTTTACTTCGCTACTCTCTTTATGATCTCCCATACATTTTCTTTCTCTCTACCTCTTATATGCTTTCTCAATCTCTCTCGTTCTTTCTTCTCTCTTCTTTAATTCTCTCTCTCTCTCTTTTTCTCTCCCTTTTCTCTCTCTTTTCTTCTCTATTTCCATATTTCTTTATCTTCCTCTATCCCTCTCTCACGCACATCTCTATTTTTCCATATCTCCCTCTCCCATTTTGTCTATCCCTCATCTTTCTCCCTCTCTCGACCTAAAGAGGGTGTGAGAGATATGGAGTTTTTAATAAAATGAGAGGGAGGGTAAGAAGGAGAGTGAGGGAGAAAGATGAAGAGAGAAGAGATATAGAGTAAGAGAGAAGGAATGGAGGGAAGGAGGGAGAGAGAAAAAAAGCAACAAAATAGGAAGATATAGGGAGAGTAATAAAGAGGGAGATAAAGGTAGAGATGATGAGAGAGAGAGGAGGCCTAACAATGGTAGAGAGATAAAGTGGGAGTGAGAATGGGAGTGGCAAAGAAAGTGAGTGCAATATAATGGTGAAATGATTAATAGAGGGTACAAAGGATGTAAAGCAATAGAAAAATATTAAGGGAGGGAATAAAGATATTGTAAGAGAGAGAGAAAAGGAGGGAGGGAGGGATAGAAATAGAAAAATACAAGCTAGAGAAAAGGACAGAATGAGAGAGGAAAGAGGGAGGGAGGGATGGAGAGTAGAGAAAGAAGGTGGATAAGGGGATAGAGAGGTTGATAGTGCATGAGATATAAGAAAGAATAGAGCACAAAAAAACAGAGAAAAATGAAAGCAAGAGAGATAGAGGAAGAAAAAATGAAATGGTGAGAGAGTGAGAGAGTGAGATAGTGATATATTGAAGGATTAGAGAGGGAGGAGAGGGATAGAAAGAAACATGATAGAGAGATTAGAGAGGGAGGAGATTGAGGGAGAGAGTGTTTTATAGTGATATATAGAGGGGCAAAGAAAGAAAGAGATGAGAGAAAGTGAAAGATGAATAAAAAGGTAGATATAGTGCAAGTAAAGGAGAAAGAGGGAGAAAGAAGGTGGGAGAGTGATAGAGCAAGATCGTAGGAGAGAGGGAAAGAGGTAAATAGTGAGGGAGGGAAGGAGAGTGAGACACAAAGAGAGGCAGTGAGGGAGCGAGGCGTGAGAAGAGAGTTGAGAGAGTGAGAGAGAGAGGACTGGTGGAGAGAAAATTAAGAGGGAGATTATAAAAGAGAAGAAGATAAAGTGAGAAAGATAGAGTGCTCAAGCAAGTGAGAGAGACACAAAGAGGGAGGTGGAGTGATGAAGGGAGAGAGATAGAGTGGGGGAGAAAAAGGGACATGATAAATGAGGATAGAGAGAGGGATATAGAGAATAAGATAAGTATGGAGAGAGGGATAAAAAAAGCTGGGGAGAGAGAGTGAGCAAGAGAGATTGAGTGAGGGAGGGAGTGTGTGTGTAAGAGAGAGGGAGAGAGAGAAATAAGGAGATGGAGATAGAGAGAGTGTGTGTGTGTGAGTGAGGGAGAAAGAGGTGAAAAGTTGCTTAAAACGTAGAGAGATAGGTAGAGAATGCAAGAGAGAGGGATGGGAGGGATGAGACAATGTGAGGGAGAGTGAGGAAGAGTAAGTGGGAGAGAGAGAGGATAAGAAATAGAGTAAAAGTAAATGAGAAAGAGAGAAAGTATAAGAGATAGGGAGAGAGCTTAGAAGAAAGGGAGAGAGAAATATAATTAAGGTGTTAGAGAGAGCTAGGAAGAGGGCAATAAAAGGCTGAGAATGAAAGGTTGTGGGTGATGAATAGGCCAAGTGGGGGAGGGAGGTATGAAGAGATAAAAAGACAAGACTTCAAGAGAGAGATATAGGGAGAGTGAGATTGATGGAGGGAAAGAGAGAATGAGAAAGAGTGAGAGAGAAAGAGGGAGAATTAGAGGAGAGAGAAGAGAGAGTGGGAGAGGTAGAGTGAAAAGAGTGGGAGGGAGAGATAAATAAATGTTTGAGAGAATAAAGTGAGAGAAAAAAAAGGGAAATAAAGAGAAGAATCGAGAGGGAGAAAAAGAGGGACGTGAGGTGGGAGTTTTTGAGGGTTAGAATGGGCGAGAGATATATAAAGATAGAGAGTGAGAGGGATAATAAGAGAGAGATAGAGAGAGAAAGAGAGTGTTATAGAGGGATAGGGGAGAGAGAGACGGTGAGAGCCAGTAAAGGGGAGCAAACAAATAGATTCAAAGCATGAAAATATAGATAGAAAGAGGGGTGTGAGTGAAAGAGAAACTGACTACAAAAAATAGATAGAGAAATACCAAAGAGTAATAGGGAGAAGAGAGAGACCAGTGAGAGAGTAAGAGAGAGGGAGAGGTGGGGAAAGAGAAAGAAACATTGACAAAGAGAGAGAAAGAGAGAGAGACATATAGAGAAAGAGAGAATAAAGATAGGAGAGATAGGGAGAGAGAGAGGGATAAAGAGATAAAGAGAGCAAAGGAGGGAAAGGAGGATGAAGATAGGAAGAGAGAGAGAAAAGGATAAAGATAGAGTGATGAAACAAGGGAGGGAGAGGGAGAGAAAGGACTAAAGTCACAAAATTAGAAAGGTTGAAGGAAAGAAAGGTAGGAGAGAGAGAAAGAGAGTGAGACAGGGAAGAGGAAAGAGATTGAGAGAGAAAGAAAGTAAGAGAGGTAAAGAGAGCAAAAGGAAACGGGAGAGATAGAGAGTGATAGTGTGGAAAAGAGAGCTAGTGAGAAGTAGAAAGAGAAGAGATAGAGAGAGAAATGAGACAGAGTTGGAGAGGGAGAGGGATGGAGTAAAAGATAGAGACAGATAGAGATTGTAAGAGATGGAGTGCGAGAGAGGAATGGTGAGGGAGAGAGAGAGGGATGGAGTTAAAGAGAGAGAGAGAGTGCAAATGATTGAGAATGTGGGAGAGATATAATGAGAGGGGCGTAAAAGAGAGAAGGTATATAGTGACAGAGATTAAGAGAGGGAGAGAGAGGGTGAGGGAGTAAAAAATAAAGATAGAAAAAGAATATTGAGAGTAAGAGATTTATATAAATAGTGAGAGTGAGAGAAGAGAGGGTAGATGAGAGAGTGAGAGAGAAGCAAAATAATCTAAAAGAAAGGGGGAGAGAAAGCATGAAGAGTGAGAGTAAGAGCTTAAAGAAATAAAGGGAGTGAGAGAAGAGAGAGAAGCAAGAGAAGACTCAGAGAGTAGAGAGAGTCAAAATAGATAATGTGAGAGAGAGAGAGAGAAGAAGTGGAAGGGAGAAGGGGAGGGATGGAGATAGAGAGCTAGGAGTGGGATAAAGAAGTGTGAGAAAAGGAGAACAAAAAGAGAGAGAAAGAGAAAAAAGTATGAAGAGATAAAGAAAAGTGAAAGAAGATATGGAGTAGAAGATAGAGTGTGTTAAAAGAAGAGGGTAAGAGAAAGGGAGAAAAAATTGGAGAGAGAGGGAGTGTGATATTGAAGAAGAGCGAGAGGAAGAGAGAGAGAGGGAGAAATTGGAAGGAGCGAGAGAATAAAGAGAGTATAGAAAAACAAAGATCTCACTAGAGTGAGAAATGAATATAGAGATATGGAGGAAGAAAAGAAAGATATAGAGAGAAAGAGAGCAAGAGAGTGAGGAAGCGAGGTGAGAGAGGGTGAGAATGGGATAGTGGGAGGGAAAGGAGAGAGTGTGAGAAGAAATAGAGCATAAGTGCGAGAGGGAGAGAGAGAAAGGGATTAAGAGAAAGATAGGCCAAGAGAGGAGAGACAGAGAAAGGGATTGAGAGCAAGATAAGGTAAGAGATAATGAGATAAAAGAGAGAGTAAGAGAAATGAGTGAGGATAGAGCGACAAAAGAGGAAACGAGATAGAGAGAAGGGGTAGAGGGAGAGAGTGGGGCACAGAAATGGGAGAGATAGTGGAAGGGAGAGAGAACGAAGAGAGAGAGCAAGGGAGGAAGCAAGAGAGAGAGAAATGGAAGGAGGGAGAGAGGGATATGAAAGGTGAAATATAAGGAGATAAATAGATGGAATTGAAGGTGGATAGAGGGGAGCGAGGCGAAGAAGTAGGGAGTGGAAGAGAGGGATGAAGATCGATAGAGAGAGCAAAAGAAAGTAGAAGTGAGAGAGTGAGGGAGGGAGTGAGCGATAGTGAGAGAGGAAGAGAGCAATCAAGAGAGTGAGGGAGAGGGCATGAAAGGGGAAAAGAGAAAGAATAAAGCCAAAGAAGAGAGAGAATTGCGATGGAGATAGTTCGTGAGATTAGAGAGCTTAAGAGAGGGAAGAAGGGAGGGATTAATAACAAGAGAAATAGAGCAAACAAAGTATTGAGAGAGAGAGGTGAAAAAATTAGAGTAAGTTATAGAAATAGTAGAGAGAAGGTCAGAACAAGGTTGAGGGAGCATGAAAGAGAGAGAGATTGATAGTGGAAGCTATTGTGTGAAGGAGAAAGATAGAGCACGAGAGAGATAGAGGGTGGAATGGGATTAGAGATAGTGAAAGGGAAGGGGAGAGAGAAATATGAACAATATAGAGGGAGTAAAAGGAAAATATAGGGTGAGGAAGAGAGATGGTGAGAGGATCGTAAACTAGAGAGCTTGAAAGAGGGAGGAAGGGAGGGAACAAATGAGGCTGTGATAAAATAGAGAGAAGATGGAGAGAGTTGTTAGAGAGTGAGAGTGAGAGGGAGATAGAATGTAAGGGTGAGCATGAGAAGAAAAGAAAAAAGGGATCGGTAAAAATTATAAAATAATGGAACGTGAATATAGGAGAGGTATCCAAATAAGGGATGGACAGTAGGTGACTAGAAAAGCAAGTGTGCGTGTGTGTGTGAGAGAGAGAGATTGAAGAAGTGAGATAGATATAGAATGAGTGAGAGAGAGTGCAGGGGGAAAGGATAAGGTAAGCAACCAAGAGAGATAGTGAGAGAGAGATGAAGTTAATGAGAGAGAGAATGAGAGAGAGTGAGAGAAAGAGGAAAGAAGAGATAGTTGGAATAGAGAAAGGGAGATGTTGGGAGAGAGAGAGAGTGATAAAGCAAGAAAGAGAGAGATAGTGAGAGGGAGAAGAGAGAGAATAGAAAGAGAAAAAGAGAGATTGAGTAAGTAAGAAAAAATGATTGAGAGAATGAGGGAGATAAGGGAGGGAGAGTTAGAGCAAACAAGAGAGGGAGAGGGAGAGAGAGTTAAAGAGAGGATTAAAAAGGCAGATAGAGAAAAATGATTGAAGATAGAAAGCAAAGAGGAGAGAGTTAAAGAGAGGGTGTGATGGGAACAGAGAGAAGAAAGATTAAAAATTGGAAGCAAAGAAAGGGAGAGAGGTGTTGGGAGGTTTTGGAGGCATGTATGGAGCTAGAGTGGGCTAATGATAGAGAGATAGAGAAAGAGAGAGTGAGTGGGAAGAGAGAGATAGAACAAGAAGTGAAATTGAGAGAGAGCGAGTGACAGAGAACTAGAAAAGAGAGTAAGAGTGCTAATAAAAGAGAGGGAGAGAGTGAGGGTAAGAGAGCAAAATAGAGAGAGATAGAGCGATAAAGTGAGAGGGAGAGTAATAAATAAAGGGAGAAGATAAAGAGAGGGAGAATTAGAATGAGATAGAGAAAGAGAGGGAGAAAGAGTATGAGAGATAAATAGAAAGAGTTAGAGAGAGAAAGAATGGGGGAGAAAGGATTGGAGAGTGATAGAGGGATAGAGAGAGGGTGAGAGAGAGGGAGATGGAGTGAGAGGAAGAGGGAGGGGAGAGAAAGAAAGGGAGATGGAGAGATATATAAAATTGTAGAGTAATAGAGTGAGAGAGATTGAGAGATAAATTGAGAAAGAGTGGAGTAAGAGTGGGAGAGATAGAGAGAAAAGGATAGCCAGATGTAGATGAGAGAGAGAGAGAGGAGCAAGATTGAGAGAAATAAGGAGGGAGTGAGCGAGACAAAGGGAAGAAAAACATAAAAATATAGAAGGATAAAGGCAGAGAAGGAGGGAGAATGAGAGAAGACGAGAAAGGGAAAGAGAGAGGAAAAGAATAAGAATGAGACTTAGAGAGTTGGAGGAGAGATGGAGGGAAGATAGAGGGAGAGAGATACAAATAAGGAAAAGAAAGGATGGGAGAGAGGCAGAGAGTGCAAAATTGAGAGGAAGAAGGGGTTATGGAAAGTGTGAGTGAAAGATCAAGAAAGAGAGTGACAGTTTTTTAGAGAGGAAAAGGAGCGAAGAAGAGAGATGAAGCTAGAGTGTAAGCATTAAAAGGAGAGAGATAAGTAAGCAAGAGAAGGGAGACGGAAAAAGAGAAAGGGGGGAAAAGAGAGAGATAGAGAGAACAAAGGAGGGCAAAATATAAAATGGAGAGAAAATGATGAGCCGACTAGGGATAGAGAGAAAGAAAGTAATAGAGCAAAATAAAGGAGAGATAGAGAAGTGTCAAAGGGTGAATGAGAGTGATAGGGAGAGAGCGACAGAGGGAGAAGAGAGAGAAAGAAATAGAGGAGAGAGGGAGAGATGAGAGAGAAATTGAGAGAATAGAGAGGGAGGGTGAGATATATAGAGAATGTGAGAGAGAAAGAGGAGATAAAGAGAAATATATAAATATTGCAGAGAGGTTGAAAGAGAAATGAAAGGTGGAAGGGAAAATGAAAGAGAGTAGAGAGAAAGAGAGATCAAGAGAGAGAGGGCGAGGAGATTTAGAGAGTGAGAAGAGAGAGAGTGTTGGAGAACAAGAGTGAAATTATAGAGAGGGCAGGAGACAGTGAGGAAGAGATAGAGATGAAGAGTAAGTGAGGGGGAGAGGGAAGAGGGGAGATTGAGATTGTGAGTGCAAGCAAAAGAAAGCGAGAGAGAGCAAGATTGAGATGGTGCAAGCTAGAAAGAAGGAGGGAGGAGAGAGATATTAGGGATAAGGGGGAGGAAGGCAAGAGGAGAGATACAGAAAGAGAGAGAGAGAGAGAGAGAAGGAGGGACATAGAGAGAATCAGATAGAGGGAAAGAAAGAGAGAGAGTGTGTGTTAGAAAGAGGGAGAGCTGAAAATAGAGTGGGGAAAGGATGGATTAAATAAGAGAATATATAGAGAGAGAGATGAAAGGAGAGAGAGGTGATGAGAGAGAGGGGAGAGGAAGAGAGAGAGCGAGAATGAGGCGAGTTATAGAAGACAAGATGGAAGGAGAGAGATGGAGGAGTGAAGGAGAGATGGAAGGCATGATTGAGGGAATAAGAGAGAGAAGGAGAGAGAGAGAACATACGAAAAGAGAGAAAGTGAGAAATGGAAAGGCTAAGAGATGTTGAGAGAGAAGAAGAGAGAGAAATATAGTTAGAGATAGAAAAAAGGATCGAGCAAGAAACAGTAAGAGAGATAGAGATTGATGGGAGTGTTAGAGAAATTACTGAAGATAACGACAAAAGAGAGTGCGCGATAGTGGGAGAGAGAGAAGAAAAGTTAAAGATAAAGTGACAAAAAGGAGATGAAAAGTGAGGGGTGAGAGGGATAGAAGGGGAAAGATATTAAGTGAGAGAGAGAAAGGGAGGATGAGAGAAAGGAAGGGAGGGAGATTAAACGAGGGAGATATAATAAAGTGGGTAGAAGTGTTAGTGGGAGGAAGAGATAAGGGAAGGGAGAGGGAAAGGGAGGGAGAGGGAGTGGGTAGGAGAGGGAGAGGGATAGGGAGTGGGGGAAGAGAGAGTGAGTGGGAGAGGGAGAGTGTAAGAAAGTGTGAAGGAGAGTGAGAGAGAGAATAAAGAAAGAAGAGACAAAAGGGAAAAGAGAAGAGAGAGAGAGTTATTATAGGAGGGAAGGTGGGATAAACACAAAGAGAGGAGAGAGAGAGAGGAGCTAGATAGAGTGAAGGAGAGATTAAGAAGGCGAGAGAGGTAAAGAGAGAGAAGAGATATTGTTTGAGAAAGAGGGAAAGAGTAAGAGAGAGAGAGAGAACAAAGGAGGGTGGAGAGAAGTAGGGAAGAAGGGGGAGGTGGGCAAGAGTTAGATAGAGAGAGTGGGAAAGAGAGAGAGGAAGAGAAAGAGAGAGAGAAAAGAAGAAGCATTAAAATAGAGAGAGCATGCATGCGTAAGAATGAAATAGAGGAAGATAAAGGGAGGGAGAGGCATCGAACATGAGAGAGAAAATGACAGAGATAATAGTAATGAGAGAAAAAATGACAGAGATAATAATAGTGAGAGAGAAAATAACCTGAGTTATTTTAAATTTTCTTAGGTTATGCAATGATATTTAGTAGACCAAAATATGGAATTCTAGAAGTTAAATTTTTTACTATAAGTCATGTTTTTATGTAGTAAAAGAGTTACTTGAGGACAAGTAACATTTATGTTTGGGGAATTTTGATACATAGAAAACCAATATTTTTTACTCATTATTGGTGACATTGCACTTTAAAGGAAGTTATTTTTCATGTTTTATTGCAGGTTGAAGATATTTAGCACTTGAAGCAATAAATGAAGCAAAAGAGATGAAACTTAGAGTCAAAATGATGTTTTGGAAGAAAAACTCAGCGCCGACGGCACCAGCAATGATTCATACGGTGCCAACATAAAAGAGAAGTCCACATAGTGGGGGCGCGTGTGTCGCCATTTGATAGGGAGAACATAAATTAATTCGGGCCACGTGCGCTGACGACGCTAATGTCGGTGTTGGGCGAATTGCTAGAAGATTTGATGAATTTGGATGCTTTTTGACAAGTTATTCGATTGACTTCTTGGAAAACTGACGTTATGCATTATTTAGAGAAAATATTGATTAGAAAAAGGGGGGAGAGTGTGTCATTGAGTCTTCTTGAGTGTTCCATTATGTATTGTTTAGTGTGGTGAGTCTAAGTGTGATTTCTCCTAAGTGTTATTAGAGAGGGAGAGAAGTTAGAGATTTTTTTTCCTTACATATTTGAAAGGAGAATCAAGAGTCTTGTAAAGAGAGATAGAGTCCAAGAGAGGTTACAATGGATTTTCTTTGAGAAACAGTTAAAGATACGTAGTGTTTGTTTATTATTGTTATATAAACTTTATTTTATATATAAAATTCGTGTTTTATCATATCTTCCTCATGAGGTATGAGTATTTTTCTTTGTCTTTCTCCCAACTATGACATATGGTGAAATGAAGAGATAATTTTCATGTGTCAATTTTAAAATAGAAAATGAATTGTGATGATTTTTCACTCTGTTTTAATATACTTTTCGATTTGGCCATTTGAAATGGTAACATCTTTTATGAAACATACTATCTAAGAAATGAAGTATGTGTTTTACAATAAAGTGGGAATCACATTCGATTCCATGAAGGAGTGTTTCGCTCATTGAATTGGGTGCGAATAAACAGGGAAATATATATTACTGGGTGAAGAATTGGAGATTCTTGGGAGATAGAATAAAATACCCAATTTGTTCTTAGTTTAAGAACTAAAGCAAGCGTTAATCTTCAGGGGAAGAAAAGTTGGAGCTCTGGAGTGAGAGCTAGTATCCTCCCGGCCTAACCAAGGATTTAGAGAATAAACCTGAGATTAGCCAATAAATCTCTATAACACTTGAATAAGAGTAGAGAGTTAAAATCACTCAAAAAAACTCATTGTAGTGGGAAAGAAGCTTTTTCTTATTAGATAACTTCATCACAAAAACATAGTTTGGTAATTATTGTTTAGTTTTGCTTTACAGTTTTACTAGTAGTTGATAATTTTGTTCTGATAGTACCTTAAATATTTAAAATTAGTGTAGTAGATATTTTTTATTGTTGTGACTTTCTTAATTTAAATTTCCATTTTAAATTTAAACCTTCCTCGTGAGATCGATATTGGTGGCTTAATCAAAAAGTCTTGTATTACTTGATAACGATACAAATACTTGCATAAAATCCAAACATAAATTACTTTAATTTCTTATTCATAAAATAACACACCAAGTTTTTGGCAACGCTGCAAAGTAGAGTCAAATTTATTAATCTTTCATAACTATAATTTCAGGGATCACTGATTGACTTCTCAAAAAGCTAGTTGTTGTGTTTAAGACTGTCGATTAATTATAGCAATGGAAGTAGCCATCTCTTCCATCCTTTTCTCCATTTAGTTGATTTGCCCATCCCTTAGTAGAATAGCCCAACACATATCATCTACAACATTCCCGTCAATGAGAGGTTGGTCAACGTGCACATATACAACAGCTCTGGTTTCGATAACATGAATATCCATAAAATCTTCATTGAGATAGTTATTTAAATCAAAATTTTCACCATCATCATCAACAAAAACTCCATTGTTCTCAGGAAAACTCAGAGATCTCAACCCTGAGCTTCTCAACCTTTTCTTCAATTATTGATTCTTGTATCATCTTAAGTTCTGGGGGACTCTACTGAACTACCTCCACTTGTTCATCCATCTCGGTAACAATAGCTGCGATAATGTCAGATACTTCAGACCCTTGCTTCATTCCATGATTCTGCCCTATGGACTCACTGAAATATATTGGTATGGTAACCTTGAGTACTCACACCTTTTTCTTCAACAGTGATCACTTAAGACAGGGTGTCTCAATACAGGCATCGACATGTCGAAGAGAAGTATGCTTTCCATGGTGCAAACCAGATACAATGTCGGGTAATGTCTTCATCTTTTCCTTTGGGACTTCAGAAAGATCATTATGGCTGGTAACTGACATAATTCTCGGACCCAGACATGACTTAACCAGTTGACGACCTGCAGGTCTCAAAGTAGCAATGGTAGAATTGGTTGTGTTGATGGTGGTATAAACTTTGCTTCCCAGATGAAACGTGACGAGAATGCGAGCATGCAAAGTTTCGAATCTTTCAATTGCAGTTTCTCTTTTGAAACTGAGTTAATGGCATAGACTTTGAGCATAATCTGATTTCAAACATTAAGGGCGGAACACTAAATCCTTCAGTTGTATCCTCAACAATCATAACCTCCTTTCCTATAGCAAAACATGAACAATAAGTTTAACAGGTGCTGGGGCAGTAGTCTTCACCTTCTAATAAAAAGGGAAATCTTGAGGCAGTTCAATTTAAACTAAATAGACGACACTTGAACTTCCAGAGCGATAACTTTCATTATGACGAAGGGAGCTTTTCCAAGCTTGACTTCAAGTTCATCGAATCCAGCTCGAAACTTGCTGAGGGGAGGGATATTGCAAGCATCGCAACTTGTCAGGAGGTTGCAAGAGAAAGTGAGCGTGGGAAACACCATTACAACAACTTCAAAAATAAAGCTCTAGGGTTAGTTATTTGGCCAATTCATTGTAACTCTAGTAAAAACACTAAAATTTATGAAGGTCATTCTGTAGAGAGGGCAAGTCTTTTATTTTAATTTTAGTTTATTAAAAATATTTCAGAATTTAGTAAAAATAAGTTTGAAAATAGAAGAATTTAATTAATTACATATAAAATGTTCAAAGGGCAAGCACAACATGCACAATTCAATTTAGTTTTTCAAATAACAAACAAAAATTGAATGGGAAAGTGAACTTTAGGACTTGGTGCGGGACCGACTTCACAGAGCGCATTGCCCAGGAGGAACTAGTACACAAACACACCAATTAGGGGTCCGACCCCACACAAAGATTAAAATTCCTAATGAACTCTTGAACCTAGCTGTTCAAAGTTGTTCCATATGGGGTCCTTAAGTCTGACAGAGTTGACCGTACTCACTTGAGAGTGAAATGGGAAACACATGCCATTGGAAGAAAGGTAATTTAATCCATAAGGGGCATAGACACATTACCGATCTATGAAGATAATATTCCCTAATTTGAATGGAGAGAGAAACATAACACTAGTAGAGTCTCAAGAAGTTATAGGAATTATTTACTTAACGAGTAGCTCGTTAGAAGTTGTCGGACACCAGAATTAGAATCTTGTCGCACGCTTCGTAAAGGCATTTTTATTTACATATGTATATATATTTTTTAGAAAAGTATGAAAACAAACTAACCTCATATCTTTCAAAGTTTAGATGAAAGACAATTACACCTACTGCTACGTATCTATCTAGAATGATAAACAAAAACTTGAGGATGAGGCTCGATCAAATAAATTATGAAATATACGACGTTCATTTAGTCTGTGAAAATCATTTTTTTTAAGCCAACAAGTTCCTCTATTTAATATGAAAGACTAAATAAGATTTATAATAAGCTGGGTTTGGAATGGTTTTTATATATGCAAGTCCTTATAGTTAATTAGATCCTAGACAACCAACTCGCCTAAGAAAACTCTCCATAGAAATTAGGAGATATTGTCTTCAAAGAGGTCAAGGGAATAGGAATTTTCAATGAAATCAGACAAAGACGTGTGAAGGGGTAATGGCTAAAAGTTGGAACATTTTACTTTGGGAATCCAAAGGAAGAAGAACTAGGAGATGTCACGGATCCTAAGGAGAACCCGGTGACTTCCCAGTCAACCGGATGGTTTAACTTCAATTTAGAGGATAAATATTTATATGCTTCATCTTCCTAATTTTATTTAATTTGGGCTTACGTCCATTTGAAAAGATCACACTAATAGCCTGGAAGATGTGAGGATTTAGGTCATGACGAATGACAATCTTTGAATCCTAATGCGAGTTAGAGCTTATATTATATAGCAGAGCCATACAAAGGCCTAAAGAAATGTTGAGGATTTATGTCGCACTAGGCGGACAATCTCAAAATCCTATGGGTTATTATATAATTCTAAGAAATGGTTTAGCTTATGTAAAGATGTTCAGCTATTGAAGATGGTTGTGCTGCCCATAATGGTAGCTCTAAGCTCTTTGTTGTGGCGAGTTTAAGTTCTTGAATGTGTCAAGTCTTGATGTCAAATAATATGTTTCCTAAAGTTATGGTTATTTAAATGTCATGGGGAAATTTAAAGTTGATTGGAGTGACACCAGTTAGGATCCTGCGGTCCCTCATTCCGACACCACTATTTTCTTTTAGGATTCTCTTAGTGCAAATGAACTTACAAAACCCAATTTAATAAGTTCTGTACTTTCATTTAGACCATGAGAAATCTCATTAGCAACCAAATGTTATCTCGTCCGAGGGATTCCCGGTTATCCAATTGAAACGTCTTAATTTACTTGAAATTTTTGTTTTGTTTTCCTTGTGATTAAATTTTAAGTTGCCCTATATTTTAATTGTTGTGGCAAAAAATTTTATCTTATTTTATTTTTAAATTTTAGTTTTGGTTTTTCGATTATCCTAACAGTTTTGGTTTTGACATGTAGGGTGGCATTCCTATTTAACATGCAAATAAGGAACAAGAGATACATAAAGGTAAATGCAATAACTTAAAAGTGTGCCTGTTGATTCATCTCGTTCCTTCCACCTGAAAGCTTAGCTTTGGCAACAAATATATAATTTTTCAAAGAATTTAAGGAGTAAATAAAGGTGGAGCTACCAAACCCCAAGTTAGGACTTTATTGAGTCTCATAAGCTCTTATTGGATGATTTTAGAACAAAATATAGCAAGCCCAATTTGCTCTTCAAAATATTCAAGAGACTTAAAAGTGCTCGGAGCATGACCGTGAACCACTTTAAAGATTTCATGAAACATTTCGAGTTCATTTAAAACTTATCTTATCATTCTATTAATCATCCAAGGTTAAACTAAGGCTAGCCCATTTCTCAATTAAACATTATTTTTTATTTATCCTAAGACCACGACATTCCATTAATCAATTTGATGTTTTATTTAAGAATTATGTGGGTGGGCGCCTCTAAGGCAGGTTTGAGTCATAAAATATTTTGGTGCCCAAAATTAAAGACAGGCTTGTAGTATTAAAGATGTTAATCACCAATCATATTATCTTCTAAATCCAATCAATTGAGTTTAGACATCAAGCCTAGTTCACTACCAACCCCTTAATAATCATATCGGGGGAAATTAATGGTGGTTAAAAATTTTGTTTAAGTGACATGTGGTCTTATTGAAAGATCACATCTTTAAGAATTTTAGGCCTAAGATAAGTAAATAATCATCTTCCTAGCTTAATCCCATCACCTTGAATCATTTGATCTTAATTTTCTTCAAAGTCATGATGATTAAGGAAGTTAGGATTTTCTTCATATTATAAAAAAGGTGGAAAGTGAGTTTCTACCATTTAATCCCATTGTATTTCAATCTTCCAAATATGTTCACTAGAACCAAAATTACCCATTTTCCCCTTTGTTAAACCTAAATTTTGATTAAGGCACCAAAATCTAAAGTTACCCCTTTGCCTTTGGGGCTCTTAACCTCATAACTCGTTAATCAAAATTCAAACAACTTTGAGAATTCAGAGTGTCTCATCCATGGGTTGATCAAAACATCAAAGGAGAAAATGTGGGTTTTCAAAATTTAATTTAATTTAAATTATTATTTAAATTTAGAAAATAGTATTTTAAAAGTTGATTTTACTTAACTATCCAAAATAAAGTCTTTATTCATGAGAAAATTGCTAAAGGTCCCTTAGGTCAGAGAAACACTGGACAAAATTTGATGATTTTTTGAATTAAATTATTATTATTATTGTTTAATTATTAACAAATTTCAATGATTTAATTAAATGGAAAATAATGTTTTAAATACAAAAAAAAATATTTTTATATTCTTATTAAACTTTTATGAGTTTAGAAGACTTTGAGAATAAAATTTTATATTTTTAGGGTTTTTAATGTATTTGGTATAAATATTTTAATGAGAAAAATAAAGAAAAATGTATTTTTAAGGATTTAAAGTTTATTTTTAACTTGGAAAAGTTATGAAAACAAATAATTTAATGAGTTCTAAGTGATCAGGAGATCATTAGACACATTTTAAAATATTTATTTATTTTTGGGATATTTTAGTTTTTTGTATTTTTTTAAATTTAAATTAAGGCTAAAAATCAAGTTTTTTCTAAAAATTATCTTTTATTTTTTGTATGTGCCCCTAATTAGAAGGAACTCAGAAAACTACTTTTCATAATTTTTCCAAGTGTATTTTATTTATTGTAGTTATTTTTGTACAAAAGTACAATGTTTTATAGAAAATTAACTTTAATGCTTAAACTTAGCCAAATAATTTTTAGATTTTTACATAGAATAAATATGTTTTTTATACACAATGTGAAATTGATTTTGTAAATTTTTTATTAATATTTAATTTACATATATTAGAACAAGCTATATGCATTTAATTAATAATAGAAATGTACAAAATGATTCAAATCATTATATAATTTTTCCTAAGCTTCTCTAACCACAGGAAACCTACTAAAATTATCTTCATAATTTCCAAGTAACACTTTAGTTTATAGGACAAAATAACCCTCCTAACTTGAAAATTAAGGTTAGAAGCATAAAGATACTCTCTGACCTTGGAAAAATCCATGAACATCTCCTCTATCATAAGAAATAAATCCTGAGAATCTCAAGCTATGATGAGCATTGCTTGATCATAATGAATTAAAATACTTGAGTAAGAAAATAATTTCTATATTTAGTCTACATTATTCTCCTTTTTCCACTAAGAAAGAGGATTTTTTTTCTTTTATTTTAATGATTTTTCTAGTGAAAGATATGTATTTTTGAAGTTTAAGAAATTAATTTAACTCAAATAATCCATATTTTTCTACTTAAACACTCGTCGCCAACTCATCCTACGACAGCTCCAAACTCCCACGCGGCGCTCTGCCATTTGACGCTGTAATCCAACTCAGCTGCCACGCGGCCTGCCTTTTCACACCAAGGGTAGGACCAGCTCCATCTCGTTAGTTCATCAAATAAATGTGTGATAGGATGGCTCCCCGTTATCGCTCCAAATGACCTAACCGGAGAACCGTTCACCCTAAAATCTTAAGAACTTCGTTTAAACTCAACCAAATCGCATGGGGTTTGTTTATAAACCTTCATCTACTTGAGACAAGCATATCTATATGTCTTATACTATATGAAATATAGTAAATACATATGTAGAATCAAAATAGGCTTGGATTAAGATTGAGGTTCAATACCATTATTTGAGATGGGAGCCCTTAATAGGATGGTTGTGGTAGCTATGATTGGTTCTGATGAACCTTTAAATGAAGTCCTAGGTCCTGGTGATTTGTCAATATATGATTTTGACCAAGCTCAATTTTAGGTGTTGGTCTGGATCTATGTTAGAGGCTGCTTAAGATGGCACTTTTGTGGGGGATCAACTCCTCTCATTGTGGTGATGGTGTGGGCACAGTTTATTGGAGTTTGGTGGACTAAAGAGGTGTGAGGGACTACGTCCTGGTTTGAGTTGAACTTTTGAATTCAAAATTGAGCTCTCACAGTGGGAACCAGATGGGGAAAGTGGTGGAATTGAGCTGATGAGTTTCTGGAGAGTCTCTGGAAGCAAATGGGTAGAGTTTCCCATAGAATTTTGCTACCCTTTTGGCTGTAAAGGGGTAAATTTAAAGCCTTTGCTGCCTGGTGGAATTCAGAGCTTGACAGGCGCTATTAAGGCTTGCTCAGGTGGAGTGAAGAAACACACAAGAATCCAATTTGAGTGAGCCAAGTTAGGTAGTTCAAATTTAGGGTTCTAGCCATTTGGGCTCCTTTAGGATGACTACTCCCAGTGGCTGGGGTGTTGACTAGCAAAGGTTCAGTCACCTCTTAGTTTAAGGAGATCAGGAGATGGTTAATTATGATTTATTCCCAGTGGAAAGAGATGAGGGCACAATATTTTCAAAATAAGGCTAAATATGGCTATAATCCCTTAACTTAAGGGACCATTGGTCCATAGCTCACTTAAGTGGTTTAACTGGGTTTAGGCTGGTTAATAAAGTCCAAACGAAGGCTGTTGTGACATTAATTTTTTCACTTTGGCATGGAAAAGTAAATTTTTGTGAAGGGGTTCAACTTGGGTCAAATTGTCTTTAAGTTAGGTTTGGGTTAGGCTAGCCATGACATTGAGGCCAATTAGTTGATCAATTTTGTGTCGTTGATTGTCAGGAGAAGTTTAGAGAAGAATTGAAATGGTTTTTAATGGATTTGGTGGATCAATTTGAAGGAATTTGGGCATTTAGTCAATTTGGGGAAGTTGGGTTAGACATGAGTGTTCAAAATGGTTTTGAAGATTGTCATGAAGTGTTTTGAACATTAATTGGGCGCGAAATTTGTGGTTTGGGCATTCAATTAAGTGGGATTTGGGCACATGGCTAAATTTTGGCAAATTTGGGAATTTTTTATTGGGTTGAAATTGAGTGAAATTGAAGCTTGACCAAAGATAATTGAGTGTTCAATTTGATGTGTGGAGATGTTTCAAAGAGTTTATGATGCATAGATTTTGGGCCAAATTGGGTATTTTTAATTTAGGTTCAAATTGCACTCAAATATGGGTAAATTGGACTTGGATTCGGTTTAAATTGAGTTTGATCATGGTGAATTTGAATTTAGAATTGAAATAAGTGGAATTGGGGCAATTTGATAGACATCTGGGGTGAATTTGGGGAAATTGAGCCTTTGAAGGCAATTTGGGGCTTTTGGTCAAAGTTGGTCAAATTGAACAAATTGGGTTTAATGGAAGGGTTGAAATTGATCTTGGAGATATTATGATTTTGAGGGTTTTGGGAAAGTTTTGGTCATCAAGGTATTTTTGTAATTTTGACCAATTTGGCGGTATTTTGGAGAATTTGACAAATTTGGGACGTTTTGGGCAATTTGGGTAGTTTCAAATGGTTTGAGATGATTTTTGAACAAATTTGTGTGATTTGGCCAAATTTGGGAATTTCGATCAAATTTGGGATTTGGGGGTGTTTTGGTAAATTGGGAAGATTTGGCGTCAAATGGCCAAGTTTGGTATTTTGGTGAAATTGAGGTGCCAACCACCCTATTTTAGCCATGGACTAATAGAATCCTATACCTTGGGCCTTCATGTACTGGTCTGAGCTAGACTCTAGCCTAGGGCTAGTGGGTCTAAGGGACCATCTACATGAGTCTCTCAAAGGGTTAAGGGGTCAAAGCCAATAAGTTTGGATTTAGATTTCTGGGTAGGATGTGAGTGAATGTGAGTGTAGGTGGGTGACCTAGCTCTAAAACAACACCCAGGGTCAACCCTTAAGGCCAATCAGTCTTATGGGGATGCCCCTTGAGCTCCTCTATATTGAACCACATACAAATTGTTAGAGGTTAGGACCAACATGTGAAACTTCAAGTTGAGCAAAGGAAGGTTTATAATTTCTAATGGTGAGGGTTCCCTTTCTAGTTCTCTATGAATAGTCATTAAGAAAGTCCTATGGCTACATCCTAGGCTACTAAAGAGGAAGCTAGACCTCAACCAAAAGTGAGGTCAACAATGACATCTCCTATTTTGGCAGTCACTATCTAGGGAAAACTGTTGTTGCTTTATACCACGGCCTTGGACGACTCTCTCGGAGCCCTGTTAGCTCAAGTCATTGACAAGTGTAAGAAAAATGAGCTTTATTACTTGACCCGGTGTCTAATACCGACAGAGGTAAAGTATCCCTCTATTGAGAAGCATTGTCTAGCTTTAATTTTCGCCACCTAAAAGCTTAGGCATTACATGCTTTCTCGTAAAATTATCCTTATTTCAAAAGTTAATCCATTTCAACATTTGATGACCCGACCAATACTTTCTAGATATTTAGCAATATGATCAATCATTTTATTGCAATTTGATATAAATTTTGTTCCCCTTCACGCTATCAAGGGAGAAATTTTAGTAGATTTTCTCACAACATACCCACTTCCAACTGGGTCCCCTCTTAATGGTGAGTTACCAGATGAAAAAATATTATAAATTGATTCTTCAGTGCATAACACTGGGAAATGTACTTTGATGGAGCTTAATCAGTCAAAAAAGACAAAGGATCAGGAACAGTTATACCGGGAAAAGTAGGAATGGGTCTGATTTTTATCACCCCAAATAAGGGCATGTTGAGATTCTCCTATCACTTGATAGAGCAGTGCATAAACAACTAAGCAGAATATGAAGCACTAATCACCGAGTTAGAGTTGGCAATCTCAATGGACATAAGAAATATTGTCATTTATGGCGACTCACAGCTTGTCATCCAATACGTTTTCGGGCAATATAAGATTTTAAAACTAAGGCTAGCAGAATGCCAACGGTACACAATGATGCTGCTCGAACAGACTCCCAGTGTGACCCTCAATTGGATTCTTTGAGGTGATAATGCTCATGTCAATGCTTCAGCAAAACTTGCAAAAGATCCGACAAGTCCACTAGAGGATTCCACTGACATTACAGTACAAGAGTGACGAGTTTTGTCTCGGATCGACCTTAATAATTTAAGCTCAAAAAAGAAGAAGGAACAATGATTGCAGTATTGACATTAATGAAGATTGGTGTAAGCCATCAATAGAATATTTGTCAATTGGAAAGTTGCAGGAGGACATGTCTGAGGCATATACCTTTACAAGAAGGGTTATGTCATATGCTCTAATGGGTGATGTCGATTACAAAATATCCTTCGACCAGATGTGGTTGCAATGTCTAAGTAGAGCAAAAGCATAGAGTATCATCAAAGAAGTACATGCCCAATTTTTTGAAGCTCACCAATAAGGGCCGATGTTGAAAATGAAGATCAAGAGACTCAAATATTATTTATCAGCGATGATGTCTGATTGCATGGATACAACTAGAAAGTGTCACCTTTGTCAAGTGCATAGCGTGGTCTTACAATAACCTCTGATTGTGCTACACCCAACTATTGCCTCGTGGCCATTCGAGTGTTGGGGCACATACATAATAGGTCAAATAGACCCTTCATCCTCTAAGAAACATAGATTCATTCTTGTCGTTGTGGACTACTTCTTCAAGTGGGCACAGGCAGTGTCGTTACGAGAGGTTACAACACAGTTAGTCGTTCAATTTTTCAAAATTCAAGTCGTATACCATTTTAGAGTTCCGTGCAAAGTAATTTTCGATAGTGGGACAGCCTTCAAGAACACAAAGATGAACAACTTTGTCAGATGACATGTGATAGACTGGAGATACTCTACAATCTACTATCCCTGGGCAAACGGACTAGACGAGGTCTTCAACAAGATGCTCATGAAAATCTTAAAGAAAACATTGGACAAAAACAAAAGAGATTGGAATAACGAACTATTAGAAGCTTTGTGGGTACACAAAACAACGTTTAGGACTCCCACTCAATGTACACATTATGAAATTGTATACGGGTTTGAAGTCATACTGCTGCTGAAAGTTCAAACACCGTCTCTCAGATTTGTCATTGTAAACCAAATTATAATCAAAGAAAGTGTAAAATTGTGACTTTAAGAAGTAGAAAGTCTTGAGGGAAAACTACTAGGAACACAACAACACTTGGAGCTTTACCAAGTGAGGATGGTACAAACTCATGACAAACTTGTCCGCCGAAGGATGTTCAATGTGGGTGACCTCGTTCTTGCTCTCAAGAGACCCATTCTTGCACGTTACAAGATATGTGGAAAATTTGAGCCAACTTGTTAGGGACCATTTTTAATGGAAATAGTCCATTAAGGAGGAGCCTCTAGCTGGTGAATTTACGATGCGAAAGACATTGTCGGCGTTATTTCGGGGTTGGTTTGTGGGGAGTTGCCCGTAAGAAGCTGTTGGTCGTTGGAATCAAAATCCCCTCACCTGCTTCGGAAGAATGTTGAAGTATGAAATCAAACTGACCCCATGTTTTTCATAGTTTAAAATGAAAGAGCTTTGTACCTCAACTCCTGTATCTATCCCGAAGTATAAACATAAGACTTGAGGATGAGGCTCAATCAAATTAACTAAGGAAAGTATGAAGTTCGTCTGGTCTGTGAAACCTTCGTATTTACAGACAAGTTCCCCTATTTAATATAAAAGATTAAATAAGGTTTATATTAAGCTGGGTTCGGACATGCTTCCTATAAGGGCAAGCCCATATAGTAAATTACATCTTAAATGACCAAAGTCATCTAAGAAGACTCTCGATAAAAATCAAGAAAATATTATCTTTAAGGGGTTTCAAAGGGTAGGACTCTTCAATGAGACCGAGCGTAGAGTTGTGAAAGGGGATTGATTTGAATTTGGAACATTTTATTGTAGATTCCAAAGGAGGAAGAACTAGGGGATGTCATGGATCTAGAGGAGAACCTGGGTGACTCCCCAAGCTATCCTAGTGTTTGGCTTCAGTTTTGAGGAAGAAAAAAAAATTAAGTATTTCATCCTGCCAACTTTATTAGTTAGGGCTTACATTTGTGTGAAACGATCACGCAAATAGCCTGGAAGATGTGAAGATTTAGGTCATGAAAAATGACAACCTCGGAATCCTAAGGCGAGTTAAGGCTTATATT
>NEWO01000220.1:474188-514126 GCA_003013225.1 Phalaenopsis aphrodite
AAAGGCCTATAGATAAGGTGAAGATTTACGTTGCATAAGCGAGCAACCTCAAACTCCTATGGCTTTGTTGTTTAAGTCTAAGGAAGGAAGATTGGTTTAGCTAGGGAAGACAGGTTTTGCTGTTGAAGATGGCCGTGCTGCCCACCATGCTAGTCTGAAGCTCCTTACCGTGACGAGTTCGAGTTTTCTAATGTGTCAAGTTATAATGTCAAATAAGATCACCATATGGTTGAAGTTCTTTAAATTTTATGAGGGTACGTGAAAGTTGATTAGAGCGACAACGTTAAGATCCTATGGTTCCATTGTTCCGACACCACTATTTTCTATTGGATTCACTTAGTCCAAATGAATTCCTTAATTTCATGTGGGAAACATTAGCAATCGTAGGTTACCTCCTCCGAGGGATTCTCGATCATCCGATAGAGACATCTTAATTTAGTTGAAGTTGTGGTTTTGTGTTATGTTTGTGATTAAATTTTGAGTTGTTTTATATTTTGAATGTTGTGGCGGTGAATTTTATCTTGGTTGCGGGTTATGGTTATGGTTAACATGCAAGTTTATGTTGTTTTCATACATGCAAGTATAAAAAGAAACAATGTAAGCATAAATCATGTAAGGAAAAAGGCACAAGAAAGACGGTGCTATAAACTATAAAAGCGTACCTAGCGAGTCTTCTCGTTCCACCACCTGAAACTTAAAAATGCATGTGAGGGCATTTATGAAGAGCAGGAAAAATAAAGTTTTGGTGGTTTTCCTAACCCTATGTCATATTTTGGTGAGTCCTTAGAAGTTTAACTAAGGACGATTTCATTGAGCAAAGTATATTAAGTTTAACGGCCCTCTGAGGTATCCAACAAGTTAGGGTGAGAAAGCAGGTCCATGCCTCCCTCTCACCAACTGGGGAAAAGCCTCGAGTCCATTTAAACATATTATGTTGCTTAATGGTTCATCCTGTAAATACCCTTATTACTCAGTGAGCACTGATGTCTCAATTATCACTAAGAAGAGGTTAATAATCATTTATCATTTAATTTGAAAATTTTGTGAGTGAATTACCTTAAAAGGGAAGTTAGTGTAATTTGAACACTTAGCCAAATTTTTAATCCTAATTGGGCTTAGTGGTGCTTCAAGGATGTATGATTTAATGATTTTTATTTCTCTAATCCTCATTTAGTCAATTTTTATTTAGCCTAAGTCACCACTAAGCCCTTAAGACCTAGGTGAGTGTCTTAATTAGTTTTGAAAAGGGTTAAGCCTTATGTGGTCATGATTCATGATTTAGATTTTATTTGAAAATAAAAATAGGGGTATTAAATTGATTAATTATTGACTTCAAAAGTCATACCACTAAGTCCAGGATCATTTGATTTTAATAAACTTCCAAATTTTAATAATTTAGAAATTTATTAACTTAATTAACAAAGTGAGATTGGTTTCTAGCATCCTTGATTAAGCCTAAATGAATTGATTAAGATCAGAGGTCACCCACTCCCCTCCAATTGACCCTTGTGTTTCAAGCATCAAATAAATTGATTAAGATCAGAGGTCACCCATTCCCCTCCTTGACTTAAGCCTAAATGTTAATTAAGACTAAATTTCAAAAATTACACATTTGCCCCTAAGGCTCTAATACTTCATAATTTGTCAAATTCAATTCAAATGACTTTGAAATTTTTATCCTACCTCATTCATGGGTCAATTAAGACAATAGATTATAAAATGTGATTTTTCATAATTTAATTTATTTTATATAATTATTTTCATGCAAAAATAATATTTTTCAAAGAAAATTCCTAACTAGAACAAAGTAAATTCTAATCCTTTTAAATATTTACTGGAGGTAGACCTAAACTAGAGACACCTTTGGACTAAATTTTATACTTTTTTGAATTCTTTGTGATTTATAAGAATTATTTTAAGTTCTGGGCTTTTTAATAAAAATAAAATATTTTAGGTGGTGAAAATTAAGTTTTGTATTTTCAAAAAATCTCTCTAAGGTTAGAGAAATTAGAGGAGAAAATTTTATAATTTTATAGTTTTTCTTTGATTTATTGGAATTATTTTAGTGAAAACTCATTTTTAGCTTTTTTTTTTAAATTTTAAGCTTTGAAATTCAATATCTTTATTTAGAAAGTTAGAAAAAATATTCTAATTGTTCCTAAGTGATTAAGAAGTAATATAGAACATTTCCATGAGTTTTATTATTTTTGTGATTTTTAGGAATTTTTAATTATTTTAAATATTTAAAATAGGCTAAAAATCAAGTTTTTATTTTAAATATAGTTTTATTTTTATAAAATATCCCTGATCATTGAGAACTCAAAAAACTAAGTTTCATAGTTTTTTTATTTTTATTTTGATTTTTAAAAATCATTTAAGTGTCAAAAGTGGATTTATCTTTGAAAATCAAATTAACTTATCAAATGAACTTAAAATATTTTGAACTTTTTATGATAAGTTCTATGGATTATAAATCACAGAGGAGATAAAAATCAAGTCATTTAAATGTTTATATTTTGCAAAATTAATTATTTTGGTGATTTAGTGTTTGTACAATTTAAGGTTATTTTAAATCAATTGACCCATGTAATTATTTCCAAAGGCTTCTCTAGTCATGCTGAACCTTCCAAAATTTTCTTAGAATTTTCTAATTAATATGCTAATTTCCATGATTATTTTAAAGAAATAATGTGGAAGACTTTGAAAAATATGGATCTCTGTATAGGAACCTCCTCTAACTTTGAAAAAATTAGAAAATGTTTCCCCTTACAGAGGCTACAACATGCCAAAATTTTAAGACATGGTGATGTGTCAATTTTCATAGAGAATCAAATGATCCCAAACAGTGTTTAATTAATTAAAAATATTTTATGAATCAAATGGACTTGAAATTTATTCCACATCATTCTCCTCTATTCACTGAGCACGAGGGTATTTTTATTTTATTATTGTGATTTTCTTACACAAAGTTATGAATTTTCTAAGTTATGGGTATTTAAATAAATAAGAAAAACCCTATTTATCTTTTTAAACCGCACATGCTGACTAGATCCTAGGCAGCTCCGAAGGCATGCGTGGCGCACTCTAGTTGGATGTCGTCATCCACATAGCTGCTGACTCGGCCAGCAGTTTATGTCCTGGAGCGCTGTCCGGCTCGATCTCCTCCGTCTGTTTGATACATGCTCGATCGACCGGCTCCCCGTCATCGTCCCCGATAGAATGATCCCGTGATTGTCCACACTAAAACCTTAAGATCTCAGCCTAAACTCAACCAAATCACCTCGGGTTTGATCCTATGGACTTGTCTAAGTGAGACGAACATATTCATATAGTAATCATGCAATTAAATTAAGCATAATTAAATGGAGAATCGAAATAGGCTTGGGATGAGGTAAGGTTTTATACCTTTGTTCTGAGAAGTGAAGCTTCGATCAGAGGGGTTTGACACATTCGTTGGGGTCCAAGGAGGCTAGGGATTGAGTCCCTGGTCTTGGTGTAAGGCCTAAGTAGGAATTCGATCATGGTCAGATTTGGGTGTTGGTCTAGAGCTATGGTAGAGGCTCTGTAGAAGGGGAATCTTATGGGGTTTTGGCTTCTTTCACTGTTGTAAAGGTGTGGGTGAAGTTAATTTGAGTTTGGTGGCCTGTGGAGGTGTATTGGTTCTGTCCTTGTTTCCGGCAAGGTTTCAAGCTCAAAATGGAGCTCCGGAAATGAGAATTGGTTGGGAAAAAATAGTTGGAATGCACTGAGGGGATCTTAGGAAAGGTCTGTGAAATGTTTGGAGAGTCCTCTCTAAGAAAATTTTCAGCACACCTCCCATGGCCGTGGAGGTGAGTTTTAATAAAATTTGTCATGGGGTGGCTCTCATGGCACAAGTTCGTGTGCATTGTGGTGCTTAGGTGGAGGGCAGATGAGCTCTTCAATTTGATTTAGATGAGTTGGCTACTAGGTTTGATTTGGGTGAGGTGCCATAAGGGTGGCTCTCGGTTTTGAGCTTTTCTAGCCAATTGGCTGGTCGGCCGGCAAGGGAGAGGTGGCTAGGAGCTCAGGAAGCCCAGAGGAATCCATCACAACAATTTAATGCAAATGTGCTTTGATTTGGCAAAGATATCTTAAGCATGTGTATTTTTGGAAATAATATCCCTTAATTTGGAGACCTTTGGTACATGGCTTGATTTAGGTGGTTTCATGGTGTTTGGACGGGTCACTAAGTCTAACTAATGCCTGGGGTGGAGTTAATTTGGTGACTTTAGGGTGGTTAGGTCACATTTTATAATGGGTCCAAGTGGGTGCGAATGACCAAAACTTGGGTTTGGGCTAGGTTAGACATGTCAATTGTCCAAAATAAATAAATAATTTGGTGTAGATGATCATAAGGAACAACTTCGGTGAAGAATGGAAGTGGTTTTGAGCTCAATTGAGGGGTCAATTTGAGGGAATTTTGAACCTTAATCAATTTGGTAATGTTGGGCTATGCTTGGGTGTAGCTTGGGTTAGCCTTGGGCTAAGTCCAAATTAATTGTTGTAAATGGTCAATAGGAACCTCATAAAGAGTGTTCAACATGAATTGGATGGCAATTTGGAGGTTAAGTCAACCAATTGGGTGAAATTTTGGGACTTAGCCAATTTGGGCAAAATCATGGAATTTTGGATTTAGGCCAAAATCAAATGGATATGAGGCTTCACCAAGGCCAATTGATGGTTTATTTTGATGTATAGGAATGTTATAAAGATTTTGCAACATTAATTGAGGCTAATTGACTAGGCTATGGGTTCAATTTGGTGAGATTAGGTCATATGATCAAAATTGGGGCTTTAACCTAACTCAAAATTTGGCTCAAATCATGGGCCAATTGTGCTTGTATTTGGTTTAGTTTGGTCATATAAAAAGTGAATTTGAGTTTAGGATTGGAATTGGGGTTGATTGAGATCAAATTGATGGACATTTGAGTTGAATTTGGGAAAATTTAGGCCCTTAAATGCAAATTTGGGGGTTTTGGTTAAAGATGGTAAAATTAGTCAAATTGAGTCATGTGGTAGTTAAGAGAAATGAAATTGGTAATATTTGGGATTTATTGGGATTTTCTGGGAATTTTTGAAATTTTGGGCCTAAGAGGGGTATTGAGGTATCAACCATTACCAACGAGCCATGGACCAATGGAAACCCCTTTTGGGTCCTCCACATCGTGGTCTTAGCTAAACCATAATCATAGGGCTAGTGGGTTTAGGGGACCATCTACATGAGTATCCCAAAAGATCAAGGGATCTAGGCTAGAAATTTGAGTTTAGAATTGTAAGTGAATGTGGGTGTAGATGAGTGTAGTGAGTACCCTAGTTTTAGACCAACACCTATGGTCAACCCTAAGGTCTAGCAGTCTTAAGGTTGACTCATCTTGAGTTTCCCCCATAGTGACCCTACCTACTAAAGTGCTAGAGATTAGGACCAATATGTGGAACTTCAAGTTGAGTAGAGATGAGTTTGGAATTTCTAGTGGTGAGGGTTCCAGATCTAGTTTTCTAGGAATAGTCAATAGGAAAGTCTTATGGCTAGAACTTAGGCTACTAAAGAGGAAAAACTAAACCTCAACCAAAAGTGAGGTCAACAGACATATGCTGTCAATCAATGGAAAATATTTGAAGGCATACTATGAAACTTGATACTTCTTGAAATTGCCTTTTTGAGACTCTAATTGTTCTGGGGTTAATTATTTTATCAAGCATCTGTGATTGTGTCCAAAATTTTGTAATAAATTAACCTCAATAAAATAAAAACTTTTAATGTCGAATACTTTCATGTTCTCCTTTATAGTTTTATGTTTGATATTCCAGTAAATTAAAAAATAATGTATATATATAAATAAATGAACAAATAATCTTCTTGCTAAATTTTATCACACTGATGTTTTTTCTATTGTCTACAGAAAAAATAATAGGACACAAGCTGATTTTTTTTTTAAGGATGGCTAAAATCTTGCACTTAACAAGGAAAGGACTCCTTAGGGTGGCATCATAGACTTTGATTGGGACTTGGATCAGACCGACGTGAACTATGAGAGTACTCTGATAGACATAGTCAGTCGTCGAGAGAAGGAAGGACTACCTTCACTGTTAAGGATCAACACTAAAGAAGATTCCTCACTGAGGAGCAAGAAAAATGATAGCACACCAAAATCCAAAGGAAGGAACTAGTCGCCTGCCGTCCATGATAACTTATACAACAGGACATCTAGTCAGTGCTGATGAAAAGAGACTGCTAGAAACATCGTTAAGAAGAACTGACAATAGAAACACCAATCGCTGAAAACATAGTGCTTTCCAACGTTAAGAGAAAAGACACCTGAAAGTGGCAGAAAACTGACCCCTATTACTTGAGGGGAAAATTTATGAACCTACATGAGGGAGACCTCTACTAGTCCTCCTACTAAAGAGGACGAGTCCAAGTTTTCTACAGAATAGATTCTACCAGCAGTACCAGATGAAGTTTACAAGGGTTGCCTAATGTGCATCATCGAAGTTCTTATTCAGGAATCACCCAGAGGAGCATTCGTGGAATGCCCAACATGTAATGTTCTCCACTTAGACCACTACAATGTTTTTGAGGAGTTCATAGACGCCAACATGGGATGTTAGGAGCCAATTTACATGGATGTTGAGCCATATATTCCTTTACTTACGGAGGTAAGTGAGACATGGTATCCTGCAAATGTGGAGATGACCAAGCCACTCAATGATCTCAGAAGGTCCCCACGTCAGAACTAGAAAAAGATGATTAGAGTTAAAAGATGAGAATTTGAATTCTATAAGGAAATACAACGAAATTTTGTCAATATATTGGAAGGCCTTGAACTGTGCACCAAAAGAGTCTTTTCTAAATGTGAACAAAGAAGCATTCTTAACTATTTTTTTGACCTAAGAGATAGAGGTCGAGCTGGCCTTCTAATGTAAAGAGCCTATTCAGATCCACGAAAGTGGATGCATGGAAAAGGTAGGATAACCATTCAATGTGTTTGTTGCTACAATTTTACCAAGGATAGGCAAGGGAACCCCTTGGGAATCTTAAGATACGACGAGGTGAATCCATTGCCTCCTACAATAAAGTGGATGATAAAAATGGATGGTCAAATGGAGCGTGTTGCCAGTGGACAGCATTTCAAACAGTTGTATCATCAACATTTATGAAGAGGGAGGTTGTATTCTCCCACATATAGATCATCATGATTTTGTCATACATTTCTGTATGGTCTTGTTCATGAGTAAAAGTGACATTTTATTCAAAAAACAAATCGACGTTGTCAGACTCACTGAGTTTAAAAAATTAGTGGTAATTCCGCTGCCGGTGGGTTTGATATTTTTTTTAAAGTGAAATTGAGCCGACCTCGCAAACATTACATTCCAAGGGTACCACACCATAGAGTTTCCATTACATTGAGAAGGATGGATGACAATAAGATGTCGTATGGATTCTGATCGGATCCAGAATTAGAGGAGCTATAGCCATACGAGCTATGAAATGGTTCTACCTCTAAGTACATGTATAAGGAATTCTTGTCCTTGAGCGTGACTTAGTAGGTTAGATTAATCAAGAGCTCGTCCTACAGAGGACAGACAGATGTTTTTTTTCACCTTTTGTACTACGCCAGAGCACCACATATGATATGTATGTAGCATGCGATGTTTCAAATGTATTCAGCATGATTGTCTCTTTTGATGCTCTCAGCTTGGATTAAGTCTGTAACACCTGATTTGAAGAAGATTAATGAAATTTCTTTAAGATTTCAACATGTTTGTCAAATTGCCTTTTTGTGCAATGGATAAAAGCTACAAAACCATATGTTCGTACTGAATTATAACGAAAAAAGAACCAAACAATAAAAAAAATTGATGATAAAAAAATTTAAATAAAATATCCTTTTAGAAAATCAACCAATGAAAACTAGATTGTCAAAAACCTACTTTGATAACTAAACGTGATAAAGGCAACTAGAAAAGAAAATAATAATTTTGTTGAGTTTGTTTTGCTTGAGTTTGAGGTTTCTTACTCTTTGTTTGCACAACTCGATTATCTTGGTCTGCACCAATTTCCTCACATCCCACGGAGTTTCACACTCTACACAAAGTATCATAAATCTTCCTCACTAATGTTAATCTCATATGTCATAAATTTATGAGCTTAACGCCACAGACTCTCCACACTATCTTCATGTTATTTTTAGGGTCAATACATAAATTCTGATTCCCTTCTTTCGAGGTGGCACCTAAATTTTGATTCTCTTTCTGGGATTGATACCTAAATTTCAATTCACATCTCAGGGTCAGTATCAAAATTTTGATTCCCTTATTTCGAGGTCAGTACATAAATTTTGATTCTCATCTCGAGTATAGTGGCTAAACTCTAATTCCCTTCTTTCGAGGTCGATACCGAAATTTCGATTCACTTTCTATGATTGATACCTAAATTGCTATTCCGATCTCGGGGTCAGTATCTAAATTTTGATTCCCTTCTTTCGAGGACAGTACCAAAATTTTGATTGTTATTCTGGGATTGAGACCTGAACTTCAACTCTCATCTTGGGGTCAATACGTCTGATTCCCTTCTTTCAAGGTCGGTACCTAAATTTTGATTCTTTTTCTAGGATTGATACAAAAAATTTAATTCCCATCTAAGGGTCAGTACCTAAATTCTGATTCCCTTCTATTGAGGTTGGTACCTAAATTTTTATTCCCTTCTTACGATTGATACCTAATTTTCAAATCCCATCTCGGGGCCAGTATCTAAATTCTGGTTCCCTTCTTTTGAGATTGATACCTAAATTATGATTCTCCTTTTGGGGTAGGCTTAGACATCCTATTCCCATTTCCACGTTCAGTGTAGGCTTTGACATCGTATTCTCATTTCCACTTTTGGGGCAGGCTTAGAGTTCCTATTCCCCTTTTCAATTTTGGTTTAGGCTTAGACGTCCTATTCTCATCTACACCTTCAAGGTAGGCCTAGATTTCCTATTCCCATCCTCACTTTTGAGGTTGGCTTAGATGTCCTTTTCCTATTTCCACCTTTGGGGTAGGCTTAGACATCTTATTCTCCATTCCACCTTCAGGGTAGGCTTAGACGTCCTTTTCTCATTCCACCTTCGAGGTAGTCTAAGAGGTCATATTCTCATTTCCGCATTCCAAGAAGGCTTGGATGTCATTTTCCCATCATCACTTTGGGGGTAGGCTTAGACATCCTATTTTCATTTCCACCTTCGGGGTAGTCTTAGATGTCCTATTCTCATTCTCAATTTTGGGGTAGGCTTAGACATCTGATTCTTATTTCTACCATTGGGGTAGGCTTAGACATCCTATTCTCATTTCCATTGTCGGGGTAGGCTTCGAGGTCCTATTCCCATCCTCACTTTTGGGGTAGTCTTAGACGTCCTATTCTCATTTCTACTTTCCAAGTATGCTTAGACGTTCTATTCTCATCTGCACTTTCAGGGTAGGCTTAGATGTCTTATTCCCATACTCACCTTCGGGATAGGCTTTGACGCCTTATTCCCTTTTTTTGATCTTGTGTTTTCCACTTAATATGATTTCCTCATGCATAGTATCATCTCTTTGAAATTTTTAAGTGAAAGCTAAACATTCATTGATAAATTCAATTTGAATCGAGTCTTCATTGGCATAGTACCAATTTCCATTCTAAATTCAAATTCATCATGATAAAACTCAATTTAAATTAAATCCAAGTTTAATTGACCCAAATTTGAGTTCAATTTAAATGAAAATTAAAAGACCCCAATTTGGCCCAAAATCTAAATCCCACCCAATTGAACCCCCAAATCTATCCAATTGCCCCAATTATGCATCATAAACTTTTTAAAACATCTCCACATATCAAATTGAACACTCAATTAAACTTAAGCTTCAATTTTACACAATTTCAACCTAAATCTAAAATCCTCAAATTTGCCCGAAATTAGCCATGTGCCCAAATCCCAACAAATTGAATTTCCTAACCCCAAAATTGGAACCTCACTAATGTTGAAAACTTTTCATGACATTTCCCAAGACCATTTTGAACTCTTAATTTGGAATTATCCCAACTCTAGCCCAACTTAAACCCAAGTCTAACCCAACTTCCCCAAAATGACTAAATGCCCAAATTCTTTTAAATTGACCACCAAATCAATTCAAAATAACTCCAATTCTTCTCTAAACCTCTCATGACAATCATGCACACATGATTAATCAATTAATTTAGCTCAATATATTGGATATCCTAACCTAAGCACAACTTCAAGATAATTTGACCCAATGAACCCTATTACCAAAATTGACTTAGCCATACCAAAGTGACAAAATTAATGTCACCACAACAACTATTTGGAGTCTACTGACTAGCCTAAACCCACGTATACCACCTAGGTGAGATATTCATCAATGACCCCTTGATTTAAGGGATCTTAGCCATATTTAGCCTTCTTTTGAAAATACTTTGCCATCATCACTTACAATTGGAAGTAAATTAACCCTCCCCTGACCTCACTGAGCCAAGAGGATACTGAACCTTGGCCAGCCACCACCATAGCCACTCGAAATAGTCCCCCAAAAAAGCCCAAACTGTTCAAAACCAAAATTTGAACTCCCTGATTTGGCTCACTCCAATTGGATGCTTGTGCTTTTCTTCACTCCAACTCAACAAGCCTTAGCACCCGCTGCCAATCTCTGAGCTCCTTGGGAAAACTCTGCACATTTTCCTCTAGAGACTCTCAAATAACTCTTCAGCTCAATCCCACCACTTTCCTTCTTTGGTTCCCACTGCAAGAGCTCAATTTTGAGTTCAAAAATTTATCTCAAACTGTGACATATTCCCTCAGACCTCCACAGTCCACCAAACTCCAATTAATTGTGCCCACACCATCACCTGAAATCGAGCTTTGTCGAAATCATATCTAAATAATTCTCCAGGACCTAGGACTTCATCTAAAGGTTTTTTAGACCCAATCAAAGCAACCACAACCATCTGATTGAGGCCTCCCCTCTCAGACAAAGGTGTTGAACCTTAACCCTAATCTGAGCCTATTTTGATTCTCCATATATATTCACTATAGTTCATACCCCATATAGATATGCTCATCTCGAGTAGATTAAAGTTTAGAAACAAAACCAATGCAATTTTTTTGAGTCTAGACGAAGATCTTAAGGTTTAGGGTGAACGGTTCTCGGGTTAGGTCATTTGGTGACGATAATGGACAGTCATCTGATCGCTCGTATTTTTGTTGGACTGAAGAGATCGAGCCGGGCCAATACTTGGTACGAAAAGACGGGATGTGTGGCAGCTGAGGAGGATGGCAGAGTCAAATTACAAAGTGCCACGTGTGAGTTTGGAGCCGCCGGAGAATGAGTTGGTGCCACGTGTTTAAGTTGAAAAATATGGATTATTTGAATTAAATTAAATGCTTGAACTTAAAAAATCCATATCTTTCACTAAAAAAATCAAAAAATAAAAGAAAAATATTCTCTTGATCAGTGAACAGAGGAGACTAATCTGGACTAAAAATAAAAATTAATTTCTTACTCTAGGATTTTTAATGTATTAAATACTCTCTGATATATTTTAATTCATTATGATCAAGCAATGCTCAACATGGCTTGAGATTTTTATCATTTATTCCTTATGACAGAGGAAATGTTCTGTGATTTTTCCAAGGTCAATGAGTATCTCTATGCTTGTATCCCTAATTTTTAAGCTAGAATGGCTATTTTGGCTTTTTTTAATTATATAAATTAAAGTGTTACTTGGAAAACTATGAGGATAATTTTAGTAGGTTTCTTGTGGTTAGAGAAGCTTAGCAAAACTTATATGATGATTTGATTCATTTTGTAAATTTCTATTTTTAATTAAATGCATATAGCTTGTTTATTTTATGTAAATTAAATATGAATAAAAAATTGACAAAAATCAATTTCAAATTGGGTGTAAAAATCATATTTACTTTATGTAAAAATCTAAAAATTTATTGGCAAAGTTTTGACAATAAAATTGATTTTCTAAGAAACATTGTACTTTTGTAGAGAAATAATTATAACAAAATTAAATGCAATTGAGAAAATTATGAAAAGTAGTTTTGAGAGTTCCTTGTGATCAGGGGCACTCATGAAAAATAAAAGTTATTTTTGAGAAAATACGTGATTTTGGAGCCTTATTTTAATTTAAAATAATTAAAAATGATTAGAAAATCCCATAAATACAAAACAATTTTAAAATATGCCTAATGGTCTCTTGATCACTTGGGACTCATTAAAATATTTTTTTTCGAACTTTTCTAAGTTAAAAAAAAAATTAAACCTTAAAAATACATTTTTCCTTATTTTTCTCATTAAAATAATTATACTAAGTAAATTAAAAATCCGTAAATAACAAGATTCCATTTTCTAAGTCTTCTAAACTCTGAGAAGTTTAATAAAAATATAAACATATTTTTTTTAATTAAAACATTAATTTCCATTTTATTAAATCACTGAAATTTGTTAAAAATTAAATAATAATAATGATAATTTAATTCAAAAAATTATGAATGTTGTCTAAGTGTTTCTTTGACCTAAGGGGACCTCTAGTAATTTTCTCATGAAAAAAAACTTTATTTTGGATAGTTAAGTAAAATCAACTTTGAAAATACTATTTTCTAAGTTTAAATAATTATTTAAATTACATTAAATTTTGAAGTCCCACATTTTCTCCTCTTATGTTTTAATTGACCTGTGGATAGGTCAATCTAAATTCTCAAAGTCTTTTGAATTTTGATTAATGAATTATGAGGTGAAGAGCCCCAAAGGCAAAGAGGTAACTTTAGATTTTAGTGCCTTGATCAAAATTTAGAGTTAACAAAGGTGAAAATGGGTAATTTTGATCCTAATGAACATGTTTGGATGATTGAAATAAAATGGGATTAAAAGGTAGAAACTCACTTGCTACCTTTTTTATAATATGAATAAAATCCTAACTCACTTAATCATCATGAGTTGGAAGTCAATTAAATCTATTGGTTCTTAAGTGATGGGCTTATGCTAGGAAGATGATTATTTACTTATCTTAGGCCTAAAATTAATGATGATGTGATCTTTCAATAAGAACATATGTCACTTAAACCAAAATTTTTACCACCATCAATTTCCCCCGTAATGATTACTAAGGGATTGGTAGTGACCTAGGCTCGATGTATAAAATCAATTAATTGTATTTTGAAGATAATATTGGTGATTAACATCTTTAGACACTACAAGCCCGACTTTAATTGTGGGCACAATATTTTTTAAGATTCAAACCAGCCTTAGAGGCACCCACACACATAATTCTTAAATAAAACATCAAATTGATTAATTGAGTGTCCTGGTCTTAGGATAAACAAAATATTAAGTTTCATTGAGTAATGGAATAGCATTAGAAAACCTTGGATGATCAATATAATGATAAGATAAGCTCTAAATGAAGTTGAAATGTTTCAAGAATTCTTCAAAGTGGTTCAGGGTCATGCTCCGAGCACTTTCAAATCTCTTGCATATTTTGAAGAGCAAATTGAGCTTTCTATATTTGGTTCTTAAATCATCCACTAAGATCTTCCGAGACTCAATAAAGTCATAACTTAGGGTTTTGTAGCTACACCTTCATCTACTCCTGCAATTGAATTTCTTGCAAAAATTATATACTCAATACTAAAGCTAACCTTTCAAGTGGAGGAGCCGGAAGATTTGACAGGTACACTTTTAAGTTATCACTGCATTTTACTTGTATTTACCTTCCTTCATCTCTTGTTTCGTACTTGTAGACTTGCATGTTAAACAACAAGGTCACCTTGCATGTCAAAACCAAAACTGTTAGTATAGTCGCAAAAGGAAAATTAAAATTAAAAAATTAAACAAGATAAAACTCAACACTACAACAGTAAAAATATAAAATAACTCAAAATTTAATCACAAACAAAATAAAACAAAAATTGCAACTAAATTAAGACTTTTCAATCAGATGATCGGGAATCCCTTGGAGGAGGTAGCCTATGATTGCTAACGAGATTTCCCATGTTCTAAATGAAAGTACGAAACTCATTAAGTTGGGTTTAGTAAATTTATTTGGACTAAGTGATTTCGAAGGAAAATAATGGTGCTAGAATGAGGGAACCGTATGATCCTAACTGGTGTCCCTCTAATCAACTTTAGCATTCCCCACAACATTTAAAAAACCATAACTTTAGGAAATATTTTATTTGACATCATGACTTGACACATTAGAAAACTTAAACTTGCCACAACAAGGAGCTTTAAGCTAGCATTGTAGGCATCACGACCATCTTCAACAGTAAAACATGTCTACATCAGCTAAACCATTCCTTAGAATTAAACAACAAAACATAGGATTTTGAGTTTGTCCGTCTAGTACGACATAAATCCTCAAATTTTTTTATGCATTTGTATGGCTTTGTTATACAATAAAAGCCCTAGCTAACTTTAAGATTATGAGCTTTTCGTTCATCATGACATAAATCCTCGCATCTTCCAAGCTATTCATGTGATTGTTTCACACGGTTGCAAGCCTTAATTAAATAAAATTGTCAAGATGAAATATTTAAATATTTCTCCTCTAAATTGAAACTAAACTATAGAGTTAACTGGGAAGTCAGTGATTTTCTTCTTAGGATCTGTGAAATCCCATAGTTCTTCTTCCTTTGGATTCAAAAAGTAAAATGTTTTAAATTTGAGCCATTCTCCATTCACATGTCTTTGTCTGATTTTCTTGAAAATTTCTCTTCCTTTGACCTCTTTGAAGACAATCTCCTCTGATTTTTAGCGAGAGTTTTCTCATGCAACTTCAGTTCCCTAAGATGCAATTAACTATAAGGGTTTGTCTTTATAAGAAACTTTTTCAAATCAAGCTTATTACTAACCTTATTTAATTTTTCAAATTAAATAGAGGAAATTGTCGACTTATAATAAAATGGTTTCACAGACCAAATGAATGTCATATATTTCTTAGTGTATTTGATCAAGCCTCACCCTCTAGTCTTATGTTTATCTTTCGTGATAAATGCATAGTTTAAGGTATAGTTCTCTTTTATATAAACTTTGAAAGAAATTGGATCAATTTGATTTCATATTTCTCTAAAACTAAATTTATATATGAAAATTAAATTGTCCCTCTGAAACGGGCGATGACATTTCATTTTCGACAATCGATAGCTTCCAAAGGAAGACCTCCCCTAAAAATAGTGCCAACACCAATCAAAATTTGCCTTCCCCAAAAGCTCTAGCCTACTCCATAGTGAAACTGTTACCCCTTTTCATTGAACTCATGCTCAGACCCATTTCAACTCAAATTGAGTCAAGAGCAAGCTTACTGAGCTCAATGCCAAGCTTTAAAACCATTCTAATCAAAGTTCCATCCACTGAGCCCAAGGTATGGTGTTAAGCCTTAATTTTGTCTCAAATTTTAGACATTGTGAAGGAGATCTTCATTCTATGGCCAAAAATCCATATATATATTTTCACCATGTCGATATGATGCTTTAGAAACAAAAATTTTTAATTTTGGTTAAAGATCTAAGAAGATCTCAAGCTTAGACAATAAATGACTCTTAATTCATCTCCCATTAGGATGATGAACCAATGTCATCCATTTCAGTGTATTAGCAATGGATGGCCCTGATCGAGTCGAACCACGCTTCTGTCCATATGAAAAAAGAGAAGAGGAGGCCAGCTCAATGTCCACGAGTATTCTTCCGCAAATCATGTAGCGCCTCGTGCGCTTGTGACAGATCTGATGCACTAGTGAGCTGTCGTGCTAGATAAAAAGCAAATTAGGGATTTTCTATTTATTTAAATTCAAAAAATGGCAAAAACCTTCAAAATTTCATACCTTCGCAAAGAAATAAAGAAAATGTTACAGTAATACCCCTGAGTCAACAAAAATGAGGAGAAAATTATGGAAGTGAAATCAAAATTTAATTAGTTTTATTTATTTTTTAATTAATTAATTACTCTCTTGATTAATTTAATTATTATAAATTTTATATAATTCCATTAAAAATCTGAATATTTTAAGGATTAACCTTCAAGTCCACAAGAACATCCTTTAATTTTTTTAAGGTTAGGAAAATTCCTTAGGATCCAATTTTCTAAATTCTATCAAATATTATAATTATCTCTAGAACAATTATAAAAAATTTGAAGAAATAGGAAATTTAATTTTAAAATGGTTAGAAAATTTAGAGTGACACTTTTAAACTCTATAATGAAGATTTCTATCCATTTAAAATATTAAAATGACATCTTCATCACTTAGAGTCAAAAGTGTAAATTTCAAATTTACATTTTAAACCCTAGAATTTCCTAGGCTTCAGCCTTAGCCTTGAATGACACGTAGGATTGACCAAATATTGAACCTTAGCTCTGATTCATAAACTAGATCTAGGGTGAACTTAAACCCTAGCAGACATGGGGTTTAGTCAACTTCTCAAAACTATTGGGTCTAACCCTTACAGATTCAAAGTCAAAATCCCTTAGGTCTAACAAACATAGACTTAAGTTTTAACTTGAATCCAATCGCCTAGTGGATTCAAACAAGACACAAACATTTATTTTTAATCTATGTGAACCCATACTTCACCGAATTCCTAATTAGGTCTAAATCACCTTTAGACCTAATTACAACTCGTTAAAACCTAGCTACATTAGTTTTAACACAATAAACCATAATTAGATCTAAACCACTATTATAACTAACTAATCCTTGTTAAACCTTAACAACATTAGCTTGAACACAATAAACTATAATTAGGTTCAAACCATAGTTAGAGCTAGTTAAATCTTATTAAACTTTAACTATATTATGTTTAACGTAATGAACCCTAATTAGGTTGAAGCCACAATTAGACCTAATTAAAACTTGTTAAAACTTAACAACATTAGGGTGAACCTAAACCCTAGCAGACATGGGGTTTAGGTTTGACTTAAAAACTAGATCTAGAACATTAGCAGACTTCATGTTTATTAATCTTCTCAAGATTATTGGGTCTAACCCTTATAGACTAAAAGTAAAAATCCCTTATTTCTAACCAAGATAAACTTAAGTTATAACTCGAATCCAATCCCCAAGTGGATTCAAACCATACACAGACTTTTTATTCTAATCCAAATGAACCCATACTTCACTGAAATCTTAATTTGGTCTAAATCACAAATAGACCTAATTAAAAACTTGTTAACGCTTAGCTACATTAGGCTTAACACAATAAATCATAATTATATCTAAACCCCAATTATACCTAATTAATCCTTGTTAAACCTTAACAACATTAGGTTTAACATAATAAACCATAATTAGGTTTAAACCACAATTATACCTAATTAAACCTTATTAAACCTTAATTTACATTAGGTTTATCATAATAAACCATAATTAGGTCGAAGCCACAATTAGACCTAATTAAAACTTATTAAAACTTAACTACATTAGATTTAACGCAACAAACCCTAATTAGGTCTAAATCAAAATTAGACCTAATTAAACCTTATTAATCCTTAACTACATTAGGTTTAACATAATAAACCATTATTAGGTCTAATCCACAATTAGACCTAATTAGACCTTATTAAACTTTAACTACATTAGGTTAAACTTATTAAACCCTAATTAGGTCAAACCACAATTAAACCAAATTAAAACTTCATTAGGTTTAACATAATAAGCCCTAACTAAGTCTAAACCATAATTTAATCTAATTAAACCTTGTTAAACCTTAATCACATTAGGTTTAATTAGGTTAAAATCACAATTAGAACTAATTAATCCTTCTTAAGTCATAATGACTTTAGGCTTAACACAATAAACCCTAATTAGGTCTAAATCACAGTTAGACCTAATTAAACCTTGTGAAGCCTTAATCTCTCTAGATTTAACTCAAGAAATCATGCTTAGGTCTAAACCACACTTAGACCTAATTAAACTTTGTTAAGCCTTAATCACATTAGGTTTAACACAATAAACCGTAATTAGGTCTAATAATTAGATCTAAAACACAATTAAACCTAATTAAACCTTATTAAACCTTAACTACATTTGGTTTAACACTAGAAACCATAATTAGGTCTAAACCACAATTAGAATAAATTAAACCTAGTTAATCCTTGAGCTCATTAGGTTTAACACAACAAACTTTATTTAGGTCTAAACCACAATTAGACCTAATTAAACAATGTCAAACCTTAACTACATTAGGTTTAACACATCAAACCCTAATTAGGTCTAAAACACAGTTAGACCTAATTAATCCTTTTTAAACCTTAACTACATTAGGTTTAACACAACAAAACCTAATTAAGTCTAAACCACAATTAGACCTAGTTAAACATTGTTAAACCTTAACTACATTATGTTTAACACGACAAACACTAATTTTGTCTAAACCACAATTAGACCTATTTAAACCTTCTTAAACCTTAACTACATTAGGTTTAACAAAACAAACCCTAAATAGGTCTAACAAATAGTTAGACCTAGATAAACCTTGTTAAGCCTTAATCAGATTAGGCTTAATACAATATGCCCTAATTTGGTTTAAACCACAATTAGAAATAATTAAATTTTGTTAAGTGATGCTGGTGGATTTTGTTTGTTAATTTTGCAAATCTTTTTCGATATTACAAAATACACATGACAGATACAATAGTAAATATGCAAATTAATCCCAACAAAAATAATTTTATTGAAAAAATTTTTATCTTTTAAAAAACTATAGACTGTCAAATCCTCTAAAAATAATGCAAGTAAATGTATCACTCAAGTAATCAAGGGCTCTAATGGAGTCCTAGATATTGATCCCACAAGAAAGTTGGAAATGTCTATAAGTAAATTGTTAAGATTATAATGTAAGCTACAATTTAAACTACAAAAGTCAACTGCTAAATTTAAATATAAAGTAGTAGAGTGAATGCTAAATAAATTGCAGTATATAAGAAATTTTAATTAAACTAATTGCTAAACTTTCAAAAGGAAAATTTACGAAAACTAATTAGTGTTTTTGTGAAGAAGAATTCGAATTTAAGAATACCTGCTTTTCATTTCTAATGAGTATAATTGTGAAGAAATTAAAATCATTTTAAAGTATGTATATATATATATATATATATATTAAGGAAAAGAGCAAAGCTATACCTCCATACATGTTAATGTGAAAGTTGGATTACATAATGAGTGAGCAGATCACTCAAAACAACCCTTCCCATCTGTCTAACTAGATCGTACAAGTAACTATACAAAAAGTGTGGGACATATCTATGATAGACACAAAAGCTGACCTAGTGTGAAAATAAAAAATCACCCCTTACAATTAATATAAGGAATGTATAAACTTTCCCCATGAAGAAGTATTTCAAGCTGAGTGGAAGGTATAGTCCCCTATAACAATTTCTTCATTATCCTTCTCCCTAGCTGCCAAACTGTGTGCAGGGGTGTTACCTTCCCTTAAGATATGCTGGAAAATCACTTCAACATTGCTCAACATGCTCTGGATCTTAGTAGTCCACCTAGCAACATTTCATCGAACAGTCTCTTCCTGATTCAGAAATCTAATACAACTAAAGGAATCTGTCTCAACTATCAATTTTATGATGTTGCAATGCTTGGCAAGGTAGATATCCCGATAGATAACAATCATTTTAGTTTCTAGTGCATCAAATGCCCAAGTTGGAGAGGAAAAGTATAACATGCACTTCCCTAGAGAGTTTTAAAAATTCCACCCACACCAGCAGCCTCCTTACAAAAGCTTCCATCAGTATTGGCTTTCACCCACCCTTCAAAAGGTGGGTTCCAGAGAACTAAAGTAGGCACTTTTAGTTTCTGCACACTGGGCACCCAATTCAGGAAAATATTGGGAAAATTCTAAAATTTTATTATCTTTCGCAAATAAGAAGTACAATTCAGCACCACATCCATCTCCTTTGGTTTGCTATTTTCATTTTTAAATTGGTTCCTGCACATCCAAAGGAACCAGAAAATAATACAAGGAATGATTATTAAGTTGGCATCTAACCATTCCATCCAACACCCCAAAAAGTATTGTCAGATGGCTTTCAGAGTGTCAATATTCAGTTGTATATATATATATATATATATATATATATATAAAGGAAATTATATTAATAAAATTAAAAGGTTACAAATCTAAGATATGGGCCCAAAAGATGGTCTCCCAGTAACAAATGAGAAAGGGGAAGGGGGGGGGGGGCAGAGGAGACTAGAGCACCATCAATATTTGAGGCCAATCTTGCAAGCCAATTGGCAGGTTTGTTTCCTTCTCTGAAGTTAAAGTTGAAGGTAACATGGCATTCTTGTTGAAGAGATTTAATGGCTTTCAACCATTGTAATACATGCCAAGGAGGTAGGGTGGTGGCACCTATCATCATTTGAATAAAGGTTTTGGAATCAGTTTCCATAAGCACATAATATCATTTAATCCTCATAGTAATCTTGACAGCCCAAAAAGCAGAAGTAGCTTCAGTCTCCAGAGCATCTTGAGTAGTGATAGGTCTAGAGAAGAACAATTTACATAAAACATTTATATCTATAAAGATGCCACCAAAATCTGTTATGGAATTATTATAAATCCCATCAGTGTTTACTTATATATAAGGATGTGGAGGCTTGAGCCAATAACTTTAGAAATAGTGAAAGAAAAAGGGATGTTTTGAGACTGGTGTAGGGAGCTCCAAAGATCAGGGAAGCCCTTAAGTGTTACAAATTTGTTTATGAAGGCTTTGTAGTGAACAACAATGTGATCCACCTTAAGGATGATGCTTTCATACTTAGCTTTATTTATGGCCATCTATAGAAACCAAGCCATAGTGCAAGGCGCAGTAAACATTTTGAGCTTCTTCCAGTCCTTTCAGTAGGATTGCAATGTATGCCAACTCAAGGAAATCAGGTTAATTTTCAATTCTTGCGTGAGTTCCTGCCAAACCTGTTGAGCAAACTTACAACTGAAAAACAAATGGGAGATAGATTCAGTTTCAGGAAAACTCTCCATATGAAAAGAGACATAGAGGAGATTAGGAACTTATTTCAGATGTGTTTTCCCCACAATATAGTCTCCCAATTGAACATTTTATCATATATAAATTTGGACAAGGATTGTAATTTGCAGTTCTTTAACACTAGATTGTCTTTAGTGTCTCTATTAAACTGAATTTTGGAGATGCACTAAACAGCAGTGGGACGTAGCATAGCCTTGAGGGTATCCAAACACCAAGAGTTGTCAGTCCACCATTCAAAAACTAGAATGTCTTCATTAATATTAGATGGTCTGGGTTGTAGCAGGTCTTAAGGGTACCATATGTCCAACCAAAAATAGATTCTGCCATTACCCAGATCCCAGAGAAATAGATCCCAGCTTTTTGTCTAAATTTCAGCATTTGTCTCCAAATTCTAGAGTCACCCAACTTCTTGCTGACTAAGTTGGGGTGTGAGTGTCTGCAGTACTTACCCTTCATATATAAAGCCCATAAAGAGTGTTGTTGCATGAAAATAAACCATAGTTTGCATAAATTTACCTCTGAAGGTGTAACAGATCTTTAATTCCAAGCCCTCCAGCCAAGGTTGGCTTAGCAGCCTTTTGCCAATTAACCCAATGAAGTTATTGTCTTTGACCTGACCAAAGGAATCTATAGAAGCTTCTCTACAATAGCAGTAGTGTAAATTTCTTCATAACTGAAACTTGCAATATGTAGGAAGGAAAGGTTGTTAAAATGCTTTTTAGAAGAGTAACCATTCCTCCATTTGACAGAAAGGAATTGGTCCAACAGTTGAGTTGTGTATCAAATTTATAGATTATATCATCAAATTGAACCACTTTATTTCTTCCTTTAACAATAGAAACCCCCAAGTTTTTGAAGGGAGGGAAGGAAGTTGTAAAACCAATGGCTTGTGATATCCAATGTTTGACTATAGGATTAGAATTTTTACCAAAAAATAATTGGCATTTAGAGGGGTTAAAAAACATACTAGAAACTAATTGGAAATGATTGATGCTATGTTGTATTAGCTTGACAACAGCCTTGTTTGATTTAGCAAAAAGGATGAGATCATCAACATAGATTAGATGTGTGACAGCCACATTTGATTGTGATTATCTCTAGCAGAACTTTATCCATAATTCTAGAGAAATAGTCCATAGCTAGTATGAAGATGGATGAGGATAGAGGATATCCCTATTGGAGCCCCCTAGAAGCTATGAGATAGCCAGTGGATTGACCATTAAGCATAAGTGAATGGCCATTTTGCTACAACCATCTGGATATTAGGTTGCTGAAATACAATGAGAACCCTCTTGCTTTGAGTACATCAAGTATAAATTGCCAGCTAATTGTGTCATAAGCTTTTTTCAAGTCCAACTTAATATCATGTTTCCCCCTCTACAATGCTGATGAATATCAAGATAGAGTTTCTGAGCCAATAAAACATTAACAGCGATAAACCTTCCCTTAACAAATGTAGTTCGATTAGGTCTTATATGCTGTGGAAGATGAGGCTACAGTCTAGCCACAATAATCTTACTAATTATCTTACAAAGGACATTTGTAAGACTTATAGCCCTGAAGTTCTCGCACTTATTGCAGTCAATGGTTTTAGGTATAAGGACATAGGTAGAGGAGCATAAATACTTATGAATAGGGTGTCCCAAGAAAAAAACTTTGGACAACAGCAGCTACATCCTTCTTGGTGATTGGCTATAATTTCTTATAGAATGATGAAGTAAACCCATCTGGCCCAGCAAATCTACCAGTGTTATCTTGTAAAGCTTTCCAGACTTCAGTATCAGAAGGGGGTCAGTGAGTTGGAGATTAGTAGTATAGTTTAGTTAAGCTTGGAAGACTTGTTGATCAAGTGGAGTAAATTTCAAAGCAAAAGTAGTGAGAAGTTCCTTAAAGTAATTCACAACACTATCAACAAGACTCCCGAATTCAGTAAGCTATTTTCCATCCTTATCTTTGATTCTATGAATGGTATTGCATTTCCTTCTGTACTTTATACAAGAATGATTGTACTTGGTGAGATGCTTTAGAGCTAACTCCATATTCTCAAAAACATTACCAAACTTATTCTTGTTCCAATGCTTTAGAGCTATAACTACTTTTTTTGGCAGAAACTAAAGATTTATGAGGGGATCAGTATGACTAACTCCACCCTGGTTATGTTTAACAAGGTTAAGGAAATCAGCATGGTCCACCCACATATTTTGAAATCTAAAAAGAGATCTGCCAGTGGGTGGACTGCTGTAATGTTGACCAAAAGAGGTCTGTGATCAGATCCAACTAGGCTGAGATGTGTAACATAAGTATGGAGCTAATTCTGAAACCATTGGTTATTTACTAGAAATCTATCCAATCTCTCCCAAATTTTCCCCCTTCTCCATATGAATGCAAAACTATGATAACCAAGATCAAATAATCCAGCTTTGTGAATATTATCAGAGAATTTTGTTAGCTAGTGAAGACTAAGAGATCTCCCCCCTTTTTTCAAAGGTTTCTGTAACATTGTTAAAATCACCCCCAACCAACCAAGAGGAGGACATTGACTGACCTACATCAATAAGGCCCTTTTAAAGCTCATTTCTAGCATTTTGGGTGCACCCAGCGTAGTAGCCAATCCACTCTTCCCAGCAACATCAAACTAAAAAGGAAGATATTGTGGCTCGTTGATAAGAACAAACCAAAATATTTCTTTTCTAGAAAGTAACCAAATTTTCTTGTTGACATTGGAAAAGTATGAGAAATTATAAAATTTGGAAAGAATTTTTTGTGGGTGCTTGTGAACCATAGGTTCTAGAAGGGCTAAAAAAAAGTTTATGCTTTCTATTGAGATGAAGAAATCTTTCAAAATATAGGGGGTGGGCCACTCCCCTAATGTTCCAATATAGTACATTAATCATGATGGAAATTTTTGGCTTTCCCTCTTGTAAGTCTGGTGAGGGAATTCCTCTGAGAATAATAAGAAATTCCTACTTCAATCCCTAAATCATCCCTGGGTGGGTCAATCATTACATTCTTTTTCCTTTTTCTAGTTTTCTGCATCTGCCACTCTTCTTCTAGTTCAGCTTGTATATCCTCTATGAAATTAACATTCAAAGGGTTCATTGGGAGAATTATGGGAAGAGGAACTGAGGGGGCCCTTTCCAATTATGGTACAACAGCAATTTGTTCCACAACATCTTCCACCAAAGTAATATTTTTAGTGTCAGAAAGAGAAGGTGAAAAATCCTCCCTCACGGGATGATCATCAGGGTGAATAGTAATGAGAGGATTTTTTGCCTATATTTTAAGAATCAATTGTGATTGTTGTTTTTGTGTAAGAGGAACTTCCATAAGATCAGTAGGATTAGTATTAGCTTCTAGATTTGATAAGGAACAATTGGAATAGAATTAGGAGGAGTTTTACTTTAAGAGGGAACTTCCTGTCTTTTATTTGGTTCGAAGGCAAAAGTTTGGGGGGTTAAAACACTAGAAGTAGGAGCCTCTGATGTGGGTTATAGAACAGTAGCAGTCACAGTTGAGGAACCTTTTGGCCTGGATTTGATATTTGTAAGTAATCTATTGCAACTTGAATTAGTATGGCCAAATATTTTGCAGTGAGTACAGTAGTAAGGCCTTTGCTCCATAACAATCTTCTGCCAAGAGCAATTATGGGCAGTGCCCAACCAAATTTAATCAATATCATGTAGTGTGATGTCTCTCTCCACCAGTATTCATGCAACTAGGGGCTGGATAGGTTGTAAGTTGGAACATCTTGTTTTATGGGCCTTCCCAAAGCAGTACCAATAGGAAACAACACTTGATGATGGAAAAAATGAAGTTTCAGTCTTGGTAGCTTAAACCAAATATGCACAATGGGCGGCTTCTGGTTTTGGATCAAAATTAGGAGACCATTTTAGAATTTTCATAGCCATTTCTTCATTATATAATATCTATTTGGAAAAAAGTCTTGCATAGTCCACCTCGCTAGAAAGGTGGATGGACATATGTCTTTCATCCACTAACCCAACCTTCCAATCACTAGGCAGCTTTAAATCTTCAAAGTGTTTTCTCACAGCATCCATATTTGTGTGCCCATATTGAAATTTTCCAATAAGTGTAAACTTGAAAAGTGAAGATAAAGATGAAATATCAGAATTTGAAAAAATAGCAGCAACTTTACCAACCTTCCTACTAAGAAGTCTAATGAAGGGGAACTCACTGTCCCCAACACCTTCATGGTAAGAACTGGGGAACACCATACATTCAACATCATTTTAAAAGTCAAAGCTTTTCCCAAAAACATCAGCAAAGGTGTCCTTTTCCCACTGAATGTTAGTATTAAGATCAATATGATTTTCCATTAAGAGAGATTATACAAAAGCCCTCTTAAATCGGTAATGGAATAGTAACTTTTTGAAAAATAGGAGCCCGGGAAGAAGAAAAGATTAGTAGAAGATTCTATAAGCTTAGAAGGAGCTCCAAACTTACACCACAACTATTCCACCAAGCAAGAAGGAGTGTCCAGGAAGGAGTGAAGGAAGGAAGGAAGCCAACGACATTCATGGTCGCAGAAACCCTAGCAGAGCTTCAACCGCCACTATCATGATTATATATATATATATATATATATATATATATATATATATATATATATATATATATATATATATATATATATATATATATATATCTTATTTTATGTCAAATAGGAGAATTTCTATTCTTTACCCTCTTCTGTGTGCATAAAGAACATTTACTAATCTAGAGTTTGGTCCCTAATATTGTGGTTAGGCTGTGAGGATACTAGCTGCTACTCTAGAGCTCCAACTACTCCCTCACCTGAGGGCTAAAAATTTCACATCATTTTCCAATCATATGGAACAAATTGGGAATTTGAATCTGTAACCTTAAAATCTCCATTTCTACATCCAACAAAGTTTATTTCCTTATGTTTTTGCACTCAACTCCATGGATAAAATCCACTCCCATAAAATCTAATGGGATTATCACCATGTTGTAGAAATCATAGCACTTTCGGAACATATGCATCTTAACACATTTTAACAAATTCAATTGCAACATCAAAAAGTAAATGAAGATCAGAGTTTAAATCATCACAAATTATTGTCATTTTAAACCTTATAAAATAAAAAAAAATCTTCACAAAACCATGTATCAAAGTAGAGAGAAGGATAAAGAAGACAAATAAGAATTCATGAGAAAGATAACACAAAAATGGATTTCATATATAAAAACAAGTTTACAAAATGAAAGAAAAAAAAGTCACACTTTATCTCACAATCGTTCCCAAGAAAATGCCTAGAAGTCCTCTTCAAGGCTTTCTCCCTTTACAAGCACTCTCAGTTCTCTTGTAGAAGTGTAATGAAGAAAAAATCTCTCACCTCCCTCTCTTATTACAATCCTTGAAGAAAATCTCTAAGCCCTTGAATTTCACTCTCTCTCAAACACTTTTGCTGCCCCTCACATGCCACACTCTTACACTCTCCAAAACCTCTCTTTTATTTAAGGCTGCCTCCCTCCAAAAATAATTTAAAATTCCCTTCAAAATTTTATTCAAAAGTTAACCTTTTTGAATTTAAAAGACAATTTCATTGATCCAAGAGACATATCCCTACATATAAGAACCTTCTAAAGTGTCTAGATGCATTGAGTCACTCCATGGGGTGTTGTGAACAAGTCTCCCTTTCGAATTTTGTTCAAAATTCATTACAAACTGCCTTAAACAGTAAAAAGTCATCTTTTTTGCTTCTATTTTTGATTAGGCATCTCCTCAAGCTTCTCCTCACTATTTTTTCTTTTGTTTTCTTTTCTTTTTTTCCCCTTTTTTCCTTCTTTTATGATCTTTTCAATCCTTTCATTTTTTCTATTTTTCTTTTTTGATTGAGGATTACTATATGTGGATAGCCTTTAATAATTTGGAACTTCACTATCCTCTTCTTAAGGCCAAACTCGTTACCGTTCTTCACTTTATAAATTCATATTAGTTTAATATTTTTTATGAAGTTTCATTATTTTCTTCTTAAATAAAACTTTGAAATCATTAATACTTCAAAAATACAATTTCCTTTACTTTAAATAGAAAAACATAGTCTTATCCTTTCAATATCTTTAACTTCGAAATTGAGCTTCATTATTAAAAACATTTGACCTAATTCACCATAATATTCATAAACATAAGTATAGTCATTTAAAGTTAAATCCTAATATCCCAGGTTAAGTTAAATAATTTTAAAACTAAAGTTGACTAAGAATAAATAAAATTTAGTTTACTTCTTTTTTTCAAAAGAAAATTTTCTTTCCCCTAAAATTAAATTTTTAAGAAATTTAAAAATGTGTTAGCACAAAATTTAGTTGGTGAAAGAGAACAATAAATGCATAAAAAATAAAAACTAACCTGTCGAGGATTTCTTAGTATGAAACTGGGCTTTGGTATAGTGTAGGTACTAAGTTTAAAAATACATACAGGCTTTAAAGCATTAAATGGAACATAATATATTGTAAAGGATTTGCTGAAAATTAAAAACATTAACAAAAACTGAAAATACTAAAAATCCAGAAAAAAACTACAACTCTACTTTTATTATTATAATTTAGGTTCACAAAAAAAAATGAAAGATTTTACCACCACCGTTTCAAATGACATGAAATAACAACATATTAAAAAATAACAGACAAGCAAACTAAACAAACTAAACTTCTAAGAATATAAGTGCTCATCACCTTCCTCATCATCATCATCTTCTTGAATTTTTTCTTCTTCATCATGAAAAGGAGCATAAGGAATGAAGGTGGGGAAAGTTGGAAATTCCATATTGTATTCACCCCTAAGATATATAATCACGGCTTCCTCAAAAGCTATATTATGTTAAACTCTCCTCTGCTTATAGTAATGATTATAACCATTTCTTGCTCCAATTTCTCCAATCTAATTCTAAATATTAACTATATCCATTTATTGAATCATAAGGTGCTCCATAATATTCTTAAGTGTGGCAGAGTGAGATGTAGATGCCTCCACAGCTGATGTAGAGGCTCTATCAATACCTCCACTCCTAAACTCATCAAATGATTCAACTCTTTGAACTATATGCTTCCCCATAGGATTTTGTGGTTGCAGCCTTTCCTCATTTCTATGGGACTCTACTCCTGATTGCTCACACAAAGTGAAAAATAGGGCAGGGTAACCCAAACCATCAGCTTTAGCACTACTAGCTATAATACTAGCATGATGAACTTTGAGAGCACCAACAACTACTGCCTTCATCTTTTGAACACAAAAGTTTAGCATAGATCTATCCTTTGTTACTTTGGTCAAATAATTTGTTGGTAGTAATAACAGAGATGAAGTGGTTCTATATCTTTGATTGAATGGTCATGGAAGCAAAGAAGTTAACTTTCTTATTTGTTTTAATCTTCCATTCTCCTTTCCATCAGTCAGAAAAGCAGTCACTTCATCTAGTGATGAATCAGTCATCACGAATGCAACGTATTTGCAATAGAACACATTTCTTAGCCCATAAAAAGCATTGATCTTTTTCTCTAGAAAACTCAACTTACTTACCTCTCACAAGGATGTGATTGTTTGTGGTAAACCTCAAGTTCACATAAAAATCTCGAATCATTGGTGCAATTGCTATGACAGTAAAGTAGCAAAACCTTTCCCAATTATTTGAATTGATCTATCTCTCAATCTCGCCACCTGACAAATTTCCGTTCTTAGAGCAATTTTCATGTTTCCATTTTAGTGTTATAACAATGTTGGGCTTTGATATTCACAAATCTCCTTACATCAAAATCATCTATCGGCTTTCCTCTTATTACTTGTGGAACCATTATAAAATCTCTGAAAATCGAAATAAAATCTAAACAAATTACAAAAAAAAATCTAACTCCCCAAGTAAGTTTATTTGGTACAAAACATTTCACTATGAGTTTTCTTCAATCTTTTCCCTAAAAAATCTCAAATTTCACATCTTCCATAATGTTAGAAAAATCCATGATAAAAATAAAAAATTTCAGGGCTAAAGTTATGCTTTTACCGATGAGAAGCTGAAATGTATGATCTTTGGCCTCCTAAAGCTTCTCTAACAGGCACAATATGAAGCCCTAGGTCACAGTCTAGAGGTAGAAGATGACCCAAGAAGAAAAAATGGAGTTTTATGGTGTGATTTCATGGTTTTTTAGGCAATCTGGTGCTTTTGTGAATTTAGCACTGGTAGCGCAAAATTTGGCGCATCATGCATCAACTCACTGTAAACTAGCGCATCTGGCGCCAATTTTTCACATCGAGTGCCAACACCTTAATTTTCACAGATTTCATTTTCTGTGGAAATTAGCTGTGTACCGCTATACATGCACCTCTAACTAACTCAAACAAACATTTTTAATCTTATATTAAACACTACTCTAATATCAAACATTGATAAAAAAACACAAAACTCACTTTTATAAATAATCTATTTTATTACAACTAATAATTTTCAAGCCAACAAAATATGTACTTTAGTGTCTAAAGCAAACCAAACATCTTAACACTAAAATCTAAACATCAAAATACTAAACAAAAAAATAAATAGAGTTAAAAATAAAAGCAAATACACACTAACACAAACAAGCAATACTAAATTTAAAATATTTCATGCATAGATTAAGTTTAAACATCTTCTTATTTCTCATCCTCTTGGATATCTCCCATACATTGGTAATGTACATACAAGTTGTAGAAGGGTTGATAAGGAAATTCATCAGTTAAATCTTCCCCAATCAAAGCTTGTTTCTTGAACATACGTACCAAGCCATCTTCAATACGACTAGTATGTTAAAATGTTCCTTCAGTCTCCAATCCCAATGATCCAACATTTTAGAAACATTGTCAATTGCATGCATAAGGTTCTATACCTCTTTTTCTACCTTCTTAATCCTTTTCAAAACTACGTCTGAACTGAAGTAAGGATGAATAGGTGATGAGATTTGTAATTCTTGTTCCATAAGTACATTCATATCTCTCATTCAAATACAGTTGCAATAGACTTTTGGATCCATAGGCTTCCAAGGAAGAAGCACTTTCTCCCAAATCTCATTAGGTACTTGATGCAATAATGAAATGACAAACTTTAGAAGCAGGATTTAACAATGATGAAGAAAAAATTACATTTCCATCATCTCTGGCCTCTCAATTTTCATCTTCATCCATAAAGTATCGATGGAGTTCATTCATATTATCTCTCTAGGGGTAAAATTCATGTAGTGGCAAAAAGGCACAACATCATAAGCATCTCGTTTATTCTTGGAGGAGTGAATTGCATAAACCTGCCTCACACATGTACATTTCCTTGGTTCTTTCCATGAGGATTCGCATAAAACTCTTTCACCACAGGGATAACTACGGCGATAGTAGTGTAGCAAAACACTTCCTAGCAACTCTGTGCAATAATTTATTTCACATATGTATTCAGTGCGTTGAATCCTTGATTCATAAACCCCCTTTATTTTATTAACCTCTTCTTCACAAGAAAACATTCTTGTAACTTTCTGCATCAAAATTAATGAACTTTCTCTGGTTGAAAATTCCAAATCTAGAGGAATTTTTAGAGTGGAAAGCCATATGGATTGAAAAATACAGACTCTTCCCTCGTTTCCCACCCTAAAAATGACTTTAGAATCAATTTTTAGGAGTTATAAGGAGAAGAACCCACCAAAAAACTGCCAAAAACCACCTTTTGAAATATTTTAAGTCATTTTCATTACCGCAATGCTTCTTGTGTCGATTTTGGAGCTTTAGGCGCCAGCTCTCTGGAATGTGGCCCTACAGACGCCACTATGGCGCATCATACGCAAGTTCCAAACAAGTTCTCCTTTTTAATTTTGATCTAATAAATTATCAAATATTCCATAAAATTAGGTAAATAAAGATGTTTCTAAATATTTTTTGAATGTCAAATTTCTCAAATACACGGAATATATAGAAGCAACAAAATGTTAATATAGATAAAATTTATGAATAAGAATATAAAAACAAAATAAAAAATGATAAATATAGGTTGCCTCCCATAAGGCGTTTAGTTTAAAGTCACCAGCTTGACCCAACATTACAGTATTTTTAGAACCTGGTCTTTGACCATCAAAATTCAGTTTTAATCTTTGTCCATTCAGTTTAAATAATCTTCCAGTCTTGGGATATTCTATATTAATAGCTCCATAGGGATAGACTTTTACAATTCTGAATAGACCTTTCCACCTAGACTTCAACTTTCTATTCCAATCTTGTATTGTATAATAAAATTTCTTATCCAGCTCAAATTCCTTTTTTATTATCTTTTGATCATTTCATTCTTTCATTATTTCCTTATAAATTCGAGCATTATCGTAAGCCTTACTCCTAATTTCATCAAGCTCATTCAATTACAAAAATCTTTTCTCACCAGCATCTTTCAAATTAAAATTGAATTAGTTAATAGACGAGTAAGCTTTGTGCTCCAATTCTACTAGTAAGTGACAAGTCTTCCATAAAATTAATCTTTACAGGAACATGCCTATATGCATCTTATAAGCTATCTTGTATGCCCATAATACAATATATAATCTCATAGACTAGTCCATTTTATTAGGATTCACACTTTTTTTCCAAAATTCTTTTAATTTCACGATTAAATATTTCAGCTATATCACTTATCTATGGATATTAAACAATTGCAATTTTATGCATTATATTATATTTTTCCACCAATCATGTAATAGTTGCATTCCTAAAATGAGATCCTCGGTCGGTAATGATTACTCTCTGCATTTCATATCTTGTAAAAATATATTTAAATAAAAATTTTAAAACACTTTGAGCATCACACTGATGTAAAACAATTGCTTCCATCCATTTTGAAACATATCCACTGCAATCAATATATATATATATATATATATATATATATATATATATATATACGAATGAAGGTAGAAATGGTCCTATAAAATGCAATCCCTACGTATCAAAAATTTAAATTTCCAAATTAAAATTTAGAGGCAATTCAATTCTTTTTAAAATATCACCTACTCTCTCACACCGATCACATGTTTTATATATATGTTAACATCTATAAATAGAGCAGGCAAATAAAATCCAGATTGCAAAATTATATGGATTGTTCTGTCATTCCCAAAATGACCTCCAAATTCAGAATCATGTCATTTTTGGATGATTTCTTGAATTTCTTTGTAAGGCTCACATCCTCTCATTAATAAATCTTTTCATTGTTTATAAAAATAAGGGTCATCCCAAAAATAAGATTTTGCTTGATGAATGAAATTCTTTTCCTATTATTTGGTTAGTCCATATGGTAAACTACCACTAACAATATAATTTACAATATCAGCATACAAAGGTATTTCCCATCTTTTTTAGCTTAAAGTTGTTCATCAGGAAATTTTTCATTTATTTATTTTTCCAAATCAAGTTTTTTTTTCTAGCCTAGATAAATGATCAGTAATTTGATTATCAGTCATTTTATTTTCGACTACTACAAAATCAAACTCTTGCATAAAAAATACTCATCTAATTAATATTAGTTTCAGATCCTTCTTTTGCATTAAATATTTATTAGCCGAGTGGTTAGTATGCACAATACAATTAGCTCCAATCATATATGACCTAAAATTATCAAAATCATAACAATGGCTAATAACTCTCTATTAGAAGTGATATAGTTAATTTGAGCATTCTTAAGAGTCTTACTAGCATAGTATATGTCTTTAAGAATCTTTTGATACATTTGTCCTATAATAGCTCCAGTTGCATGATCATTTGCATCACACATTAATTCAAAATGCTTCTCCCATCAGGTGATACAATTATAGAAGCAGTGATAAATTTTTCCTTTAAAGTTTCAAAGCCCTTAAGGCAACTATGGTTTAAGTCAAAATTTTTATCGTTTTCTAGAAGTTGGCGTAAAGGCTTAGTAATTTTTAAAAAATCTTTAATATATTGCCTGTAGAATCCAACATGTCCTAAAAAGTTCCTTACTCCTCTTACAGTAGTAGGTGGAGGTAAGTTTGATATAACCTGAATTTCTGCAAGATCTACCTTCATGTCATTTTCCAAAATTTTATGAATAAGCACAATTTGTCCTACAACCATAAATTAACGTTTTTCCCAGTTTAATATGAGATTAGTCTTTTCACATTATTCTAGAACTTTCTCTAAATTATTTAAACATATTTCAAATGAAGTTCCAAATATTGAAAACTCATCCATAAAAACATCAATCCTTTTTTTTCAATTAAATCACTAAAAATTTACATCATACATCTTTAAATTTTTGTAGGTGCATTACATAATCCATAGGGCATTTGCCAAAAAGCAAAAGTTTCATAAGGAATAGTAAATGTTGTTTTCTCTTGATCTTCTAGAGTAACAGTTATTTGATGAAAACTAGTATATCCATCTACAAACAAAAATAGCTGTGCCCAGCTAGCCTATCCAACATATGGTCCAACAAGGTAAAGAAAAATGTTCCTTCCTAGTGATAGAATTTAATTTTATATAGTCTATTGTCAGCGTTATTTTAGGTTGATTTGTGGGGTTGCCTGTAAGAAGTTGTCGATCGCTGGAATCAAAATCCCGTCGCCCACTTCGGAAGGACATTGAAGTATGAAATCAAACTGACCCCATATTTTTCATTGTTTAAAATGAAAGAGCACTATACCTCAAATCCTGTATCTATCCCAAAGGATAAACACAAGAATTGAGGATGAGGCTCGATCAAATAAACTAAGGAAAGTATGACGTCTGTTTGGTCTGCGAAACCTTTGTATTTTTCGACAACTTCCCATATTTAATATAAAGGAGGGTTCGAACATGCTTCCTATAAGGGCAAGCCCCTATAGTTAATTATATCTTAAATGACCAAAGTCACTTAAGAAGACTCTAAAAAAAAATCAAGAAAAATTATCTTCAAGAAATTTCAATGGGTGAGACTCTTTAACGAAATTGGATGTATAGGTGTGAAAGGGGATTGATTCAAATTTGGAACATTTTATTGTAGAATCCAAAGGAATAAGAACTAGGGGATGTCATGGATCCAGAGGAGAACCTCAGTGACTTCCCAAGCTATCCTAATGTTTGGCTTCAATTTTGAGGAGAAATATTTAGGTGTTTCATCCTGTCAATTTTATTAGTAAGTTGAAGCTGTGGTTTTTCTGTGATGTTTGTGATTAAATTTTAAGTTGTTTTATATCTTGAATGTTGTGGCGGTGAATTTTAAGTAGTTTTGATTTTGGTTATAGCTAACATGCAAGTTTAAGTAGGTAAATGCAAGCAAGAAACATGTAAGGAAATGACAGAAGAAAGACGGTACTATAAACTGTAAAAGCGTACCTAGCGATTCTTCTCGTTCCACCACCTAAAACTTGAAAATGCATGTGAGGACATTTTTGAATAGCAGAAAAAGTAGAGTTCTGAGGGGTTTTCCTAACTCTATGTTGTATTTTGGTAGGTCCTTAAAAGTTTAAATAACGATGATTTCATTAAGCAAAAAATATTAAGTTTAATAGGCCTGTGAGGTATCCAACAAGTTAGGAGAGGGAAACAAGTCCATGCCTCCCTCTCATCAACTAGTGAAAAGCTTCGAGTCCATTTAAACTTATAATGTTATATAATGGTTCATCCTGTAAATATCCTTAATGCTCAGTGAATATTAATGTCCCAATTATCCCTAAGAATATGGTAATTATCACTTATCATTCAATTTAAGAATTATGTGGGTGAAGACCCCTGAAGGGGCAAGTGAGTGTAGTTGGGACAGTTACCCAAATTTTTAATCCTAATTGGGCTTAGTGGTGTTTCAAGGATGTTTGAATTAATTATGTTTATTTCTCTAATCCTCATTTAGTTAATTTTTTAATTTAGCCTAAGTCACCACTAAGCCCTTTAAGACCTAGGTGAGTGTCTTAATTAGAGGGTTAAGTTTTAAGTTGTCATGATTCATGATTTGATTTTTATTTGAAAGTCAACATAGGGGTATTAAATTGATTAATCATTGGCTTCAAAAGTCATACCCCTAAGTCCAGGATCATTTAATTTTAATAAGCTTCCAAATTTTTATTAATTTAGAAATTTTATTAATTTTAATTAAGAAAGTGAGATTGGTTTCTACCAATTAACCCATTTGTATTTCAAGCATCAAATAAATTGATTAAGATCAGAGGTTACCCATTCCCCTCCTTGAATTAAGCCTAAATGTTAATTAAGGCAACATTTCCAAAATTACACGTTTCCAGAATAAATGACTTTGAAATTTTTATCCTGCCTCATTCATGGGTCCATTAAGACATCAGAGGAGAAAATTTGATTTTTCAAAATTTAATTTAATTTATATAATTATTTTAATGCAAAAATAAGATTTTTCAAAGAAAATACCTAACTTGACCAAGGTAAATTATAATCCCTTGAATTTTTTACTGGAGGTAGACCTAAGCTAGAGAAGCCTTTGGATCAAACTTTACAATTTTTTTGAATTCTCTCTGATTTATTAGAATTTTTAAATTCTGAGTTATTTGATAAAAATAAAATATTTCAGGTGGTGAAGATTAAGTTCTGTATTTTTGAAAAATCTCCCTAAGGTCAGAGAACTCAGAGGAGTAAATTTTATATTTTTTTGATTTTTCCTTGATTTATTGGAATTATTTTAGTGAAAACTCATTTTAGCCTTTTAAAAATTATTTTTAAGCTTTAAAATTCAATATCTTTATTTAGAAAATCAGGAAAAATATTCTAATTGTTCCTAGGTAATTAGGAAACAATTTAGAATATTTCCATGAGTTTTATTATTTTTATGATTTTTATGAATTTTTAATTATTTAAATATTTAAAATAGGCTAAAAATCAAGTTTTTATTTTAAATATCATTTTATTTTTAGAAAATAGCCCTGATCACAGAGAACTCAAAAAACTAAGTTTCATAATTTTTTAAGTTATATTTTTATTTTTAAATAATCATTTAAATGTTAAGAGTGATATTTATCTTTAAAAATCAATTTAAGTTGTTAAATGAACTCAAAATATCTTGAAAGTTTTATGATGAGTTCTCTGGATCATAAATTACAATGGAGATAAAAAATCAAGTCATTTAAATGTTTATATTTTTCAAAATTAATTATCTTATTGATTTAGTATTTGGAAAATTTAAGGATGTTTTAAATGACTTGACCTATGAAATTATTTTTAAAGGTTTCTCTGGTCATGGTGGACCTTCCAAAATTTTATTGGGATTTAATAACCAATATGCTAATTTCCATGATTATTTTAAGAAAATTATGTGAAATAACTTGAAAATATAGATCTCTATATAGGAACCTCATCTAACTTTGAAAAAATAAGAGAGTATTCCCCCTTACAGAGGCTACAATATGTCAAAATTTCAAGCCAAGGTGATGTGTCAATATGCATGGAGAATCAAATGATTCCAAATAGTATTTAATTAATTAAAAATATTTAATGCATCAAATGGACTTGAAAGTAATTTCACATTATTCTCCTCTGTTTACTGAGCAAGAAGGTATTTTTATTTTTTTTTTTGTGATTTTTCTACACAAAGTTAGGTATTTTTGAAGTTAATGGTATTTAAATAAATAGGAAAAAGCCCTATTTATCTATTTAAACAATGCGTGCTGACTAGATCCTAGGCAGCTCCGAAGGTGTGCGTGGCGCGCTCTGGTTGGACATCGCCTTCCACGTAGCTTGCTGACTCGGCCCGCTGTTTATGTCCTAAAGTGCTGTCTTGCTCGATCTCCCCCGTCCATTTGATACACGCTTGATCAAACGACTCCCCGTCATCATCCTTGATAGAATGTTCCCGTGCCAGTCCAGACTAAAACCTTAAGATCTCACATAGACTCAACCAAATCACTTCGGGTTTGATCATATGAACTCGTTTAAGTGAGACAAACACATCCATACGGGTAAGGTAGCATGAAATCAAGCTTAAGTAAATGGAGAATCAAAATATACTCGGGAGGAGGAGGAGTTTTATACCTTTGCTCTGAGAAGGGAGGCTTCAATCAGAGGTGCTCTGCACGTTTGTTGTGGTCCAAGGAGGCTAGGGATTGAGTCCCTGGTCTTGGGGTAAAGCCTAGGTATGAATTTGACCAAGCTCGATTTCAGGTGTTGGTCTAGAGCTATGGTAGAGGCTTTGTGGGAAGGGAATTCGATGGGGCAATGGCTTATCTCACTCTTGTGAAGGTGTGCGCACAAGCAATTGAAGTTTGGTGAAGTGTGGAGGTCTATTGGGTTCTGTCCTTATTTCTGGCAGGATTTTAAGCTCAAAATTGAGCTCCGGCAATGGGAATGGATGAGGGAAAATGGTTGGGATGCACTGAGGGGATCTTAGGGAAGCTTTGTGTGAAGTTTGGAGAGGCCTCTCTGAGAAATTTTTAGCACACATCCCATGGCCATGAGAGGTGGGTTTTTATAAAAATGGCCATGGGGTGGCTCTCAGGGCATAAGTTTGGGTGCATTGTGGTGCTTAGGTGGAGGGCAGAGGAGCTCTATAGTTTGATTTGGATGAGCTAGCCTCTAGGTTTCATTTGAGTGAGGTTCCATGGGAGTGGCTCTCTGTTTTGGGCTTTTCCGGACACTAGGCTCACCGGCCGACCAAGGGGAGGTGGCTAGGAGCTCAGGGAACCAAGAGAAATCCATCACAGCAATTTAATGCAAATGTGTTTGGATTTGGCAAAGATATCTTAAGCATGTGCATTTTAGGAGATAAGATCCCTTAATTTGGGGGACCTTTGGTCCATGGCTTGATTTATGTGTTTTCATGGTGGTTAGACTGGTCACTAAGTTCAGCTAAAGGCTGTGGCGGAGTTAATTTGGTGGCTTTAAGGTGGTTAGGTCACATTTAGTGTATGGGTCCAAGTTGGTGCAAATGACCAAAACTTGGGTAAGCTAGGTTAGCCATGTTAATTGGCTCAATTTATTATTGCATTTAGTGTATATGATCACAAAGAACAACTTTGGTGAAGGATGTAAGTGGTTTTGAGTTCAATTGAAAGGCCAATTTGAAGGAATTTTGAACTTTAATCAATTTGGTCATGTTGGGCTAGGCATGGGTCTAGCTAGGGTTAGACTTGTGCTAAGTCCAAATTGATTGTTGTAAAAGGTCAATAGGTACCTAATGAAGAGTTTTAAACATGAATTGGATGCCAATTTGGAGGTTAAGGCAATCAATTGGGTGAAATTTAGGGACTTAGCCAATTTGGGGCTAAGTTTGAGAATTTTGGATTTATGCCAAAATCAAATGGATTTGAGGCTTCAAAAATGCCAATTGATGGTTGATTTTAATGTATAGTAATGTTATAAAGATTTTTCAACATTAATTGAGGCCAATTGACTAGGCTATGGGTTCAATTTGGTGAGATTAAGTCATATGGTCAAAATTGGGGCTTTTACCCAAATCAAAATTGGGCTCAAATCATGGACCAATTGAGCTTGGATTTGGTTTAGTTTGGTCATATAAGAAGTGAATTTGAGCTTAGGATTGGATTTGGGGTCAATTGTGACCCAATTTATGGAAATTTGAGTTGGATTTGGGGAAATTTGGGTCTTTAAAGGGAAATTTGGGGATTTTTGTTAAACATGGTCAAATTGGCCAAATTGGGTTGTGTGGTAGTTGAGAGAAATGAAATTAGGAATATTTGGGATTTATTGGGAATTTCTAGAAATTTTTGGAATTTTTGAGATTTTGAGTCAAAGAGGGGTATTTTGGTAATCTGGGGGTGTTTTAGGGGTAAAAGGCCAAGATGGGTATTTTGGTAGAGTTGAGGTACCAACCATCACCAACAAGCCATGGACCAATGGAAATCCCTTTTTGGGTCCTCTACATAGTGGTCTTAGCTAAACCATGGCCCTATGGCTAATAGGTTTAGGGGACCATCTACATGAGTATCCCAAAAGATCAAGGGATCTAGGCTAGAAATTTGAGTTCAGGATTATGAGTGATTGTGAGTGTAGATGAGCGTAGTGAATGCCTTAGCTCCAGACCAACACCCAGGGTCAACCCTAAGGTCCAGCAATCCTAAGAGTGAATCATCCTGAGTTTCCCCCACAGTGACCCTACTTACTAAGTGTTTAGAGGTTAGTACCAATATGTGAAACTTCAAGCTGAGTGAAGAAGGGTTTGGAATTTCTAGTGGTGAGGGTTCCATGTCTATTTTTCTAGGAATAGTCAACAGGAAAAGTCCTATGGCTAGACCCTAGGCTACTAAAGAGGAAAAATTAAACCTCAACAAAAAATGAGGTCAACAAATGGACCCCCAATAGGTGTGGTGTGCTCGGCAAGCACACCGCGCGTATTGGCGTTGACTGATGAGATCAACCAAAACCAATATAGAATTCTAAGTCAGCAGACCCAGAAGTATGTGTAGAGTTGTGTGTGTGTGATTTGTTTCTGCTGGAGAATTAGCAGTTTGTGTGTTTAATCAAGTCGAGAAGTAGGGACTCTCGCTGGGGATTGGAGAGTGGACTTTGATTTATGAAATTTCAAAGATTTCCAAAGGATGGGTGTCAAAAAGTAAGTGTTGACCGCGAGGTAGGAATTGAAATTCAAATATCGACTCAAAAAGAGGAAAAGAGAGAGAGAGAGAGTCGAAGCGTAAGGACTGACCTCGAACGTAATGAATCAGAGATGTAGGATTGATTCAAAAATAAGAATTAAAATGTAGGTCAATTCTCAAAAGGAAGTGTCGGAATGTAAGGACCGACTTCAAATGTAAAGAATCAAAAATGTAGGATTGATTCAGAAATGAGAATTGAAATGTAGGTCAATTCTCAAAAGAAGGTGTCGGAATGTAAGGACCGACCTCAAATGTAAGGAATCAAAAATTTAGGACTGATT
>NEWO01000220.1:514865-527448 GCA_003013225.1 Phalaenopsis aphrodite
AAATGTAAAGAATCAGAAATTTAGGACTGATTCAGAAATGAGGATTGAAATGTAAATATCAATTGTGAGATGAAAGAATTGGAATGTAGGTATCAATTCAAAAATGAAAGAATTGAAATGTGAGTGTCAATTTTAGGAGAGAGTCAAAATTTAGGTATCAACCTCATAATGTGAGAATTAGGAATTAGGTACTGATTTGAAGAGGTGATATGAAATTTACCAAGAGCTTGTAATGTTGAATTTGCAGTAGTGTGTCACGTGGAAATGTTGATTTTGTTGAAGGAGATTTGTAAAGTTTTTTGGAGTTATGTGCAGAATGTGAAATTCTGCGAGGATGTGCAGAGAGTTAATGTAGGTAACGATGGCTGTGCTGTGCGCACAAAGAGCAGGAAATCCCGAAAATGAAAGTATCCACTCAACATGTTTGTTTTATTTTCTTGTTGTTTTCATCACAATTGATTTTTAAAAATTTGTTTTTAAAGTTTTAATTTTAATTGGTTGATTTTTTTTAAAGAAATTTGTTTTGTTATTCTCTCATTTATGATTATCTTTCATTTGTGTTTCATTTATTGTTGAAAATTTATCGTTTCGTTCTTTGTTCGTTGGAACTCTGAACCATTGCATGGTTCATGACTTTCATCCATCACACAAAAAGGCAATCGACAAAGAGGCACAACTTGAGAGAAATTTCCATTAATCTGCTTCAATAAAGATCTTACAAATCAAATATAGGCTAATGGCTCCAAAAGGAGTACATCATGTAATACATGCTGAAATGCATTGAGAGTCATCTTAAGATATGAGTACATCATAGACTGATTACATCAGATACATGTCATGCTTGTTAAAGGAAAGCAAGTGAATCCTCTGCGGTTGGTATATCGAGCTCCTGATCAAGCAGACCTTCTGAGTCATGCTCCAGGATAAGAGTTCCCTTTGCATGTATTCAGAGGTACAACCTTCTTATAGCTCATAAGGAAACAGTTCCTCTAACTCCGGGTCTTGCTGGAATCCATATGGTATCTTACTGTCATCCATTCTGTGGAAGGTCACGGACACCCTACGGTGTCGTACTCCTGGAATGCAGTGCATGGCCACGTCTGCACCGTTGTCGTTGAGAACAAGTACTGAGCCAACTGGGAGAGGAATCTCCACAACCCCTCTGAATTCACCAGGGCCGATTACATTAATTTCTTTTCCAAACAAAATATTGCTCTTACTCATGAACGAGATCGTGTAGAAAGGCCTCACAAAGTTATGATGATCAATGTGCGGAGGAATGCAGTCACCTTCTTCATAAATGTTGATGATGCAACTATTAGGAATGCAAGTGGCGGGTATGATATTCCACATGATCATTCTCTTCATCATTCACTTTATCATAGGGGGTAACTGATCCACTTGGCCTTATCTGAGGATCCCAGGCAGTTTCCCCTGTCTGTCGTTTGTAAAATTGTAGCAACATCCGCACTGGATGGTAATTCTTCCCTTTCCCCGCATCCATTTCTTCGGCTTGGAGTACGTCCTTTCCATGAGAAGGCCTACTCGACCTCTATCTCTTAAATCGAAGATGTAGTCCAGGATGCTTCTTTCATCAGTTTCAGAGAAAACCCTGGTATATAGCTCCAGGCCTTCCAATATGTTGATAAACTTTCCTTGAACCTCTTCCATAGAACTCAAATTTTCTTTTGTTTACCTTGCTTATTTTGTAGTATTCTACCATTCCGGGAGTTGGCAGTTGCCTGGGGCGTTCCTTCCTCCGGGCCTCGGTGGGAATCCAAATTGGCGTTGGATGATCCGGAATAAGAGATTCAGTCTCAAGTGGGATGTATGATCCTGGGCTCTGCGGTGCGCATTGATCCATCCCCAGTGGGACATACAGGTCATTTGCCACAAAATCTGGAGTATGAGACTCATTGGTGCTTGCAGTGTATTCTTCTAAGGTACTGAAATGCTGTAGATGTAGAACGTTGCAGTCCGGGCATTCTACAAATGCGCTCGTGACTGATGTCTTGGCTGGTATCCTGACGTTGCATGTTGGGCAACCTCTGCACAAGATATCTGGGACCGGGTTTACATCTAATCCTGTTAGAAATCCTGACTCTTCATCTGTAGTGGGCAGGCTGGCAGAAGTCTCTCTCATATCTGGATCGTAGATATGTCCCTTAGGAATGGGGTTAAGAAAACTGCTCACGTTTCTTTGGCGTTTGCGTTCCTGTCGCAGAAAGGCTCTCTGTTTCTTTCAGCTTGCATTTCTGCATTGCGATCTGCGGAGTTGAGTATTTGGTAGTTGTTCACTGTGGGCAGCTATTAAGCTCCTTGCTGGAGTAGCTATCATGGAGGGCAGTCGGCTGGGCCACTCCGTCGGATCTTGTTCTGCTATCACATTTTTACCCTTACGTGACACGTCGTCCTGAGTGGTCACCCTCAATAGTGAAGGTAGTCCCTTCTTTTCTTCATTGCTGACTACGCCCATTAGAGGACTGTCGTAGTCCATATCAATCTGGTTGAAATCCAAGTTGAAATCTATGACACCTCCTTGTGGCGCCATCTCTTCATTCAATGCGAGGTTCCAGCCGTCTTGGAAGGCAAAGATCAACCTCTGTCCTGACATTTTTCTGCAGACGACAGAAAGAAACGTCAATGGGCCGAAGTTTGGCATGAACAAGAACAAAATAGAGTATTTATTAAAGTAAATTTTAGTTTATTTTGGTGAAAATGATTACTCATTTTATGTGTGAGTTTTGTTTTAATTTAATGGAATTTTTTAATCCAAAAGTAGAAAAGAGAACGTGTGAAGTTCAAAATAAAAAAAAATTTTGAAAATTTTCATTATATATGAGATTAAATACAAAATTTGAACCTGGTCCTAGATATATAGCCATATAGATAACCCTAAAAAAATCAAATTTTCAAATTTCAAAGCAAGCAAAGGCAAGCGGAGGCAGGCAACATCAGGTTGCGTAATAGGTTTTCAGGTATCGTCCGTTTGTTGGTAACATGGGTCTTTCACCCCGGAAGTCCACTAACTGGTAGGCTCCTTGTATATAAACCTTCTTGATGACAAATGGTCCCTCCCAAGTTGGCTCGAATTTTCCACCTATTTTTCGGCGAGCAAGAATAGGTCTTTTGAGCACGAGTACGAGGTCACCAATTTTGAATGTCCTTGAGCGGACCAATTTGTCATGGGCTTGTACCATCTTTGCCTGGTAGAGCTCCAAATGTTGTTGTGCTTCCAATCATTTTCCCTCGAGACTCTCTAGTTCTTCAAGCCTGAGTTTTGTGCATTCTTCTGTTGTAAGTTGGTTGGCAATGGTGACTCTGGGAGATGGAGTCTGGATCTCTAGCGGTAGCACAACCTCTGTCCCGTACACGAGCATATAAGGTGTACACTGAGTGGGAGTTCTGAAAGTCGTCCGGTAGGCCCATAGGTCTTCTAACAGCTTGTTATGCTAATCTCATTTATTTTCATCCAGTATTTTCTTCAAAATCTGTACCAGTGTCTTGTTGAAAGCTTCAGCCAGAGCATTTGCTATGGGATAGTAAATTGTAGAGTATCTCTAATCTATCCCATGTCTTCTGACGAAATTCTTGATTTTTCTACTTTTAAAAGTTGTCCCATTGTCAGAGATTATTCTTCTTAGTACACCGAAACGGTAGACGATTTGGTTTTTGAAAAATTGAAGGACGTGTTGTGCCATAAACTCATGTAACGGTACTGCCTCTACCCATTTGGAGAAGTAATCTGTAGCGGCAAGTATGAACCTGTATCCTTTAGAAGATGGAGGGTCTATCAGACCTATTATGTCTGTGCCCCAACACTTGAATGGCCACGAGGCAACAGTTGGGTGTAGCACATTCGGAGGCTGGTGTAAGACCACCCCATGCACTTGGCATTGGTGACATCTTCTAGCGGTATCCACGCAATCAGACATCATTGCTGGCCAATAATATCTGAGTCTTTTAATCTTCATTTTCATTTTTAGTCCCGACTGGTGAGCGCCACATAATCCGGCATGTACTTCTTTATCAATTTTTTTGTGCCTCGGCTCTGCTCAAACACCATAGCCACATTTGGTTGAACGATCTTCTGTAGAGAGCATTTCCCACCAGGGAATAAGACATGGCCCTTCTTGTGATGTGGCGTGCCTCAGACTTGTCCTATGGCAGCTTTCCAGTATGTAGATATTCTATTAATGGCTTGCACCAATCTTTGTTGATGTCTGCAACTGTATTTATTGTTTCTTCATTTCCAAGCTTGTGTAGAGTTTCAAATTCGCTTCGAGACAAGACTCGTCTTCCTTGCATCGTGACTTAGATGGAATCCTCCGGGGGACACGCCATTTCCTTAGCGAGTTTTGCTAAAGCGTTGGCACGAGAATTATCTCCCCGAGGAATCCGGTAGAAAGTCACCTCAGGAATCTGCTCTAGGAGCTTCATCGCATACAGATGGTATTCAGCTAATCTTGGATTCAAAATTCTGTATTCTCCGGCGACTTGCTGGATGACAAGTTGAGAGTCACCATAAATGACAATGTTCATTATATCCATCGAAATTGCCAATTACACCGCTGTGATTAAGGCTAATATTCTGCTTCATTGTTGGTACATGGCTCCATCAGGTGGTACAAAAACCTCAACATACCGTTATCTTGCGTGATAAAGATCAAACCAATCCCTACCTTACCTGGTATAACTGTGCCTGATCCCTTGTCTTTCCTGGCTGACGAGGCACCATCGAAGTACATTTCCCAGCGTTGCACACTAGAAAATTGCATTTATAGTATCTGCTCATCTGGTAACTCGTCATTGAGAGAGGACCTAGCTGGCAGTGGGTGTGCAGTGAGAAAGTCTGCCAAAATTTGTCCCTTGATAGCATAGAGGGGCAGAAAAGTTATGTTAATTGCAATAAGATCATTGACCATCTCGCTAAACGTCCGGAGAGTGTTGGTCGGGTCATCAAATATTGCAATGGATTAACTTTCGAAATTAGGGTAATCTTGTGAGAAATCATGTAATTTCTAAGCTTTTGAGTGGCAAAAATTAGTGCCAGACAATGCTTCTCAATAGGTGGATACCTTATCTCCGTCGGTATTAGACAACAACTCAAGTAGTAAAGAGCATTTTCTTTTCCCTCCTCATTGACTTGGGCTAAGAGGGCTCCAAGAGAGTCATCCAAAGCCAGAGTATAAAATATTAACGATTTTCTTAGGATAGGGGCTGCCAAAATAGGAGGTGTCATTATATATTGTTTAACGTCGTCAAAGGCCCGCTGGCATTTTTCTTCCCAAATAAATTTGGCGTCCTTTTTTAATTAATGCCGAGAAAGGCTGACACCTACTTAAGAGATTAGAAATAAAGTGTCTCAGATATGCCAACTTCCCCTGGAAGGAACGTAGCTATTTCAAAATTTTATGAGGAGCCATTTCTAAGATAGCTTTAATCTTATCTAGGTCGATCTCGATTGCCTGATGACGCACAACAAATCCTAGAAATTTCCCGAAGGTGACGCCGAAGGAACACTTTATGGGATTGATTTTAAGGTTATATCATCGTAACCGTTCAAACACAATCCTCAAATCGTACAAATGGTCTATTTTTTGTTTACTTTTGATGACCAGATCATCCACGTAGCATTCTACTTGATTGTGAATGAAGTCGTCAAAAATCTTCGTCATTGTACGCTGATATGTCGCTCCGGCTTTCTTTAGGCCGAACAGCATCACTGTGTAGCAGAAGATTCCAATCGGTGTTCTGAAAGCTGTAAATGCTGCATCTTTGGGAGCCATATTGATTTGGTTATGCCCCGACAATCCGTCCATGAAGGAGAAAATCTCATGTGTTGAAGCGATATCCACCATCATTTTCGGTATAGGTAGTGGAAACTCATCTTTTGGACATGCCTTGTTCAAATCTCTGAAGTCGACACAAACGTGGATTTGTCCATTTTTCTTTTTACCCGGTACAATATTAGCTAACCACGTGGGGTACTGCTCTTCTTTAACGAAGTTGGCGTCTATCAATTTCTTCACCTCGGCAATGACTTGGTTTTCTATCTCGAGGCGCATTCTTCTTGGAGCTTGTTTTATTGGGGTTACATTCTTGTCCACCCCAAGTTTATGGACTACAACCTCTGCTGACAGTCTTGACATTTCATCGTAGCTCCATGCAAAGCAATCTTTGAATTTTATTAATAGTTTAACCAGTTCTGCACATTCTTCGTCATCTAGTAGAGAATTTATAAATGTAGGTTGGGGCCGTTCTTCAGTCCTGAGGTTAATCTCTTTTAATTCATTGACTGTGGATTTAATTTCTTCCTTAAATTCTGGCGGAGGATCTTCCATTGGTTGATCAGCAGAATCATCCTCTAAATCGAGACAATCCTCTTCTGACTCACTAGTAATAACCGTGCAAAATTCAGAATCATCGACTGGTCCAACTGTACCAAATCCTAGACCTTCTTTTGAATTGGGAGTTCATCTTTCAGTATTCCACAGTTTTTCAAAGAGTTGAAATTTATCTTTTGGCATTTGTTTTGGTAAATTTCCCTGTTGAATTAACTTTTAAACACAAGGCGAGAAGTAACCAAAAGGCAATTCCATTAATTCATTAGAATCAACATCCAAATTTACATGTTTTTCAAGCTCAGTAGAGGTAGAAGCACGGTAAAATTTGATCGGCTTTGAACCAACACTACGGACTTCCTTGACCTCTAATATCTTGACCTTCTGAGGGAGAATCTGATTGAGAGTCATAGTATCCACATAGTGGTTTATCTGATTATACATTGTTTCATATTCATTCCTCTCTGTATCTTCTAGGGATATCTCGTACTGAGGTTTCTTTTTTTTTTTCATCATTACTTCATCTTCAGAACTTTCTTCATCACCAATGTTGATAGTTGGCCTAGTCCGTTCAATAATTAAATTGATCTTTCCTCGTCCGCATCCCCGGCCTCGACCTCGGGTGCGTGAACTAGAAGAACCTCCACCAACTCGTTGTAGGGGAGTGCTAGAAGGTTGTTGAAGCAGAGTTGTATGGCCTTCTTCTTGTGATCCATATGAATCTTTATCTTTGTGTGTCAAAATTTTGCGCGTGAAGACAGTCTTCTTCGGAGGTGCGTAGTAGGCAGCATCTTCATGAATACCAACTTCATGCACTGAAAACGGTTGTACGTCTCCCTTGATGCAATTTTCTTGACCATCTTTCCAATATTTAATGCACTGATGTAGGGATGATGGAACCATGTTATGCTCATGAATCCACGGTCGACCCAATAGAGCGTTAAAAGAGGTCTCGGCTTCGATGATATGAAATTTAACGGTTGTTACAAGTTCTCCAACCTTCATAAGTAAAGAAATTGATCCAAGGGCTCTTTCTCCCTTCTAGTTGAATCCTCTTAACATCATCTTATCGGAGATGAGCTCCTGAACGTCGAAGTCCAAATATGCTAACGTCCGTAGACTCATCAAGTTAAGAGATGCTCCAGGATCCACTAAAACTCTGGATAACACAAATCTACCAATGTTGACGAAGATGTAGAGCGAATGGTTGTGGTCGGCGGTACCGAGCAGCAAGTCTTCGTCTGTAAAGGTTACCCCTGACTGTTCTCTCAACGAGCAAACTTCACCTAAGGATGTGCTAGCCAACTGAGCTAAGCAACTTTCTGGATCTAGCAAAGCTGTAACCGGAGATTTTCTCATCTCTTTTGATAGGATGAGAGCGTCGTAGATGCTTAGTCGGGAAGGAAACTTCCTAATATGAGCTAGCACGTTGTAATCTACTTTGTATGATCCTCCGATTTTGCCTTGATTATGTGGATCTTCCTCTGGCAGAGGTGGGGGTATCTCTTCTCGAGTCATTATCTGTTTTCCTTTATCTGCTGGAGCAGTTCTTGGTGGTAACACTTTCCCGCTTCTTAAGTTAACTTCTGTAACTTCTTCTTCTTGAGATATTATTGTTGAATCTTTTGATATCTTTTCCTCCTCATCAGAGAGATCTAAGTTGATGGCGAGCAGTGCACCATGACGCTTGAGAGTTGGTTGTTCATTATCAATGTTGTCGTAAGCGATATCGTTGATGTCTTCTTTATACTTGACTACAAGTTCATCGGACTCAAGTACGATTTGAGGATCATTTTGGGGATTGAGATCATAACTAGCTTGGTTATAATCAGTCACATTATTACCAGAAATAGTCAAAACGTAGCCGAAATCACAACCATTATATTCATAAGACCCCAGAGGGACAAAGAGATAATCATACAAAGTCAAGGGTTTGAGGACTTTCTTCCCCAAATCTGAGACAACCAATCTAGTAGAGGCAGGCCCTATCCTACCCCTCGTACTATCGACCTTGGCAGTGGCGCTCTTCTTTTTCTTGTTCTTTGTTCTGGACGATGACAGATTTTCTGGTGAAATCTTCATCTCGGGCTCAGTGTGTTGCAAACTCTGAATAGGGGCTTGTTTTGATGCAGACTGTAGCTTGTTCAGTATCTTCTTGGATGATCTGCTCCATACCTCATTCCATCCTTCTTCAGTATTTGTAGAAGCTTACTTCGATGAATCCTGTATCCGATTGAGGACCCTCTTGAGTTCATCCCAAGTTGTAATCCATCCATCTGTTCCAACATATGGATCAATTGGGGAGATTGACTCAGCTGAAATCATGTTTACGAAACCTTTTTCAGGTTCTCTCAAATATTCCTTTGGGACTGTAATGTTTTCTTCCTTGAGGTTCCTCTCGAGCCTATTATTAAAGACGAAGCATTTGTCTATAGTGTGTCCAAGCAAGCGGTGGCACGGACAATATTTTAGTTCATTCTTCTTATCCACCTCTTCGGGTTTCTTTGGATCATGTAGTTTGAATTCTGGTTTCTTCATCAAGATTTTGAATATTTTAGGTACAGCTTCATCTTTGAAGGAGTAAACAACTTTCTGTCACTCTAAGAGGGATATTCTTTTACCCGCTGTTCGAGGTGATCCCTCCTGAGACGGTCGTTAGTTGGATTGACTGCTCGTTTCTGAGGGTACTGTGACGAGGACTGATGATGATCTTCTGCATATATCTTTATCGGCTACTTTCCTTTGTCGACAGTTGCGACTACCCCTGATTTCTTTTCAAATACTCTAGTCACCTTAGCCTTTTCATGTGGCTCAATGTGCTTCATTTCTTCTTGCTGAATGTTGACTTTACTGAGTAGCTTCTCGAAGGATTTGATGGTGAGTCCCTTAAGCATGAAAGGTACTGGCCCATGAATGCTTTTGAGTAGAATCTCAATTGCTTGATGTTCCTGTAGCTGAGGTTCACATTTCATGCTAAGGTTTCTCCACCTCAAAATATAGTCTGTCAAGTTTTCACTAGGCTTCTGCTTCTCCATCATGAGTTCTCCAACAGACACATGATGCTGTGCCCCAGCAAACCTTTTCACAAATAACTATTCCAACTCAGAAAATATTTTAACTATCCCGTTGGGCAAGTCAGCGTACCAGTTGAAAGCAATCCCTGATAAGCTGCTAACAAACTGCTGACAGAGTAGAGCTTCGTTATTCCTTGTGGTGCCACAATTAGCTCGAAAATGTGCTATGTGTTGTCTGGGATTTCCAGTCCCATCGAATATCTTGAAGTTTGGGGTCACAAAGCCTATGGGGAAAGGCACGACATCAAACTCCTCTGGGTAAGGTCTACCCTTTAAAATTGATGCACCGCCCTTGGACTGGGCTAAGGCATCCCGTACTTGTTCAACCATTTGCTTAAACTCTTTTTCTGGCATGAAACTTGATGGAGAATCCTTCTTCAGTTGTTCTTCTTTATCTATCAAAGTAGCCTCCCTTCTTTCATTTGCAATGTGTATGATTTCTGGCTGATTAATTTCTAGAGAAGCCAATCGTGGTGCTTGTGATTGCCCCTGAGTGGTGGCCACGGCGGTCATAGCTGCAGTCATCTCTTCTATTCTTTTTTCTAGTAGAACAACTTGCTCATCCCTGAGGAGGATAATACGCAGCTCTTCTATGGTGTTCTCTTCAATGTGAGGTTGAGCCTCGCGCGCAGATGTGGTAGCTCTGGTTTCGATCACATGGACATCCATGAAATCTTCTTCCAAGTAATCACTGTAATCAAAATCCTCATTGTCACTATCGACGGAAACTCCGTGGTCTCGAGCCAACTCAGAAATATTGATATTGAGTTTCTCAACTTTTTCCTCAATTATCAATTCCTTGATTGCTTTAAGATCTGGATGACCTTGATGGAAATCCTCAACTTGTTCCTCCATCTTGCTGGCTATTGTCGCGATGATGTCAGATATTTCAGGCACTGGTTTTGCTTCCTGTCTTGCATGCTCACTGAAATGTATCGGTGCAGCGATCTTGGGTACCCATACCTTCTTCTTTTTTGATGATGATGCCTCAGGACGGGGCGTCTTAGTTGAGACATCGGTATGTCGAGGGAAGGTATGATCCCCGTTGTTTAGACCGGCTACAGTGTCAGGTAATCGTCTTATCTTTCTTTCCATGATTGTAGGAATAACAGGTAAACCTTTCGGACCCAGTCTTGACTTAATCGGCCGACGACCTGTGGTTCTTGTGGTGGTATGATCGGTGGTGACCATAGCAGTATCAACTCGTTTTCCCAAACGGAGCTAGACAGACACACAGGTAGGTGACTTTATAGTCGACGTATGAGATTTTCTAGCGGACTTAATATCCTTCAAAATTTCATTCTTCATATGAGAGGAAATTGCACGTCCCACTCGTTTAAGTAATTTGCTAACAGAACATCCTTCTTTAGTGGCAAGCCTTTTGAAGACTGCACTACTCGGGTGATGGGGCTGAATTTCTTTCCCTTCTCACCATGTCCATGAGGTGATGGTAATGCAGCAGCAAACTTCCAGATACTCTCATATCCATTAGTATCTGCCAGAGGATGGAATCTACTCCCTAGTAGGAGTGGATAAATTTTTGGTAGTATCTCTTCAACTTGATGAGGCTCCTCCTCATCAGGTGTGTTCTCAGGAGTCTGGGCTTTGATGGCCCTCCGAATTCTCCTATTGTGGTTCCTCCTTTGAGTACTGGTTAGCGGTACAGTCCTTGAGCTCAATCGGATTTCAAACACGGGTGGCAGAACAATTAATCCTTAAGTTGAATCTTTGACAATCATCACTTCCTTCCCCTTAGTAATGACGGGGATAGCATGTTTGGCGGGTTTCGTGATGGCAGCAGCTTTACCCTTCTTGCCGGCAGGGAATTCTCGAAGGCAGTTAAAACTAAATTCTATATATGACTCTTGAACTTCTGGGGCAGCGATCTTCATTACCACGAACGGGGCTTTCCCGAGGATAACCTCGAGGTCTTCAAACCCAGCTCCGAACTTGATGGTGGGAGTGACATTACGGGGGTTGCGGTCCGTCGGCAGGTTACAAGAAAAGGTCAGCGTTGGGTAAGCCATCACAATGAGCTTTAAAATAGAAAGTTTTAGGGTTAGCTATATGGCTGAAAACCTCATAATCCTTAATGCAAGCACTGAAACTAGAGGTTAATCTGTAGACCGGGCGGGTCTTAATTTACAGGTAATTTTAACATCTTGATTTAAAAAGGTGTAAAATTGATTAATATTTTGAAGTGCGCGCAACACAACACGATTTGTTTTAATTTGTGAAGTAGCAAAACAAATGTGAAAAGGACTTGTGAGAAAGTTTAGGACCTAGCGCGGGACCCAATTCGTGGCAGAAAATGCCCAGGTGGAGTTAATCCACCAACATTGTTATTGGGGGTCCGACCCCACATGAAAATTTAAAGAGTCCTTAATGACCTTCTGCCTTTGTTCAATGATGGTTGAACAGCTAGTCCTGAAGTCCAAGGAGTTAGCCGTACTTTCCCAAGATAGAAATGGGTAAAGTATGCTAACGGAAGAAGGGTAATTTGGTCCAGGGGGCATGAACATATTACCGATGTGTGAAGATGATATTTCTTGATTTGCATGGAGAGAAAAGCTTGTCCCCAGAGGATTCGCCAGAAGCTGTCGACGTTATTTTGGGTTGATTTGTGGGGTTGCCCGTAAGAAGCTGTCGGTCGCTGGAATCAAAATTCCGTCGCCCGCTTCGGAAGGACATCGAAGTATTAAATCAACCCGACCCCATATTTTTCATTATTTAAAATGAAATAGCACTATAACTCAAATCCTGTATCTATCCCGAAGGATAAACACAAGAATTGAGGATGAGGCTCGATCAAATAAACTAAGGAAAGTATGACGTCCGTTTGGTCTGCGAAACCTTTGTATTTGCCGATAAGTTCCCCTATTTAATATAAAGGATTAAATAGGGTTTATATTAAGCTGGGTTCGGACATGCTTCCTATAAGGGCAAGCCCCTATAGTTAATTACATCTTGAATGACCAAAGCCACTTAAGAAGACTCTCAATAAAAATCAAGAAAAATTATCTTCAAGAGATTTCAAAGGGTGGGAATCTTCAAGGAAATCGGATGTAGAGGTGTGAAAGGGGATTGATTCAAATTTGGAACATTTTATTGTAGAATCCAAAGGAAGAAGAACTAGGGGATGTCATGGATCTAGAGGAGAACCTC
>NEWO01000220.1:531464-562216 GCA_003013225.1 Phalaenopsis aphrodite
TAAGATCCCTTAATTTGGGGGACCTTTGGTCCATTGCTTGATTTAGGTGGTTTCATGGTGTTTGGACTGGTCACTAAGTCCAACTAATGGCTGTGGTGGAGTTAATTTGGTGGCGTTAATGTGGTTTGGTCACATTTAGTGTACGGGTCCAAGTGGGTGCAAATGACAAAAACTTGGGTTTGGGCTAGGTTAGCCATGTCAATTGGCTCAATTGATTATTGCATTTGGTGTAGATGATCACAATGAACAACTTTGGTGAAGTATGGAAGTGGTTTTGAGTTCAATTGAAAGGTCAATTTGAAGGAATTTTGTACTTTAGTCAATTTAGTCATGTTGGGCTAGGCTTGGGTCTAGCCTGGTTTAGCCTTGGGCTAGGTCCAAATTGATTATTGTAAAAGGTCAATAGGGACATAATGAAGAGTTTTAAACATGAATTGGATGCCAATTTGGAGGTTAAGACAATCAATTTAGTGAAATTTAGGGACTTAGCCAATTTGGGGCTATGTTTGGGAATTTTGGATTTATGCCAAAATCAAATGGATTTGAGGCTTCAAAAATGCCAATTGATGGTTGATTTTGATGTGTAGGAATGTTATAAAGATTTTTCAACATTAATTAAGGCCAATTGACTAGGCTATGGGTTCAATTTGGTGAGATTAAGTCATATGGTCAAAATTGGGGCTTTGACCCAAATCAAAATTGGGCTCAAATCATGGACCAATTGAGCTTGGATTTGGTTTATTTTGGTCATATAAGAAGTGAATTTGTTTTTATGATTGGAATTGGGGTCAATTGTGACCCAATTGATGGACATTTGAGTTGGATTTGGGGAAATTTGGGTCCTTAAAGGTCAAATTGGGCATTTTGGTTAAATATGGTCAAATTGGCCAAATTGGGTTATATGGTAGTTGAGAGAAATGAAATTGAGAATATTTGGGATTTATTGGGATTTTTTGGGGATTTATGGAATTTTTGGGATTTTGAGTCAAAGAGGGGTATTTTGGTAATTTGAGGGTGTTTTAGGGGTAAAAGGCCAAGATGGGTATTTTGGTAGAGTTGAGGTACCAACCATCACCAACAAGCCATGAACCAATGGAAATCCCATTTTGGGTCCTCTACATAGTGGTCTTAGCTAAACCATGGCCTTATGGCTAGTAGGTTTAGGGGACCATCTAGATGAGTATCCCAAAAGATCAAGGGATCTAGCCTAGAAATTTGAGTTTAGGGTTATGAGTGATTGTGAGTGTAGATGAGTGTAGTGAATGCCTTAGCTCCAGACCAACACCCAGGGTTAACCCTAAGGTCCAGCAATCCTAAGGGTGACTCATCCTGAGTTTCCTCCACAGTGACCCCACTTACTAAGTGTTTAGAGGTTAGGACCAATAATTGGAACATCAATCTGAGTGGAGAAGGGGTTGGAATTTCTAATGGTGAGGGTTCCATGTCTGGTTTTCTAGGAATAGTCAAAAGGAAAAGTCCTATGGCTAGACCCTAGGCTACTAAAGAGGAAAAACTAAACCTCAACCAAAAATGAGGTCAACATCTATGTAGATCCACCATCGAGTGACTTATCATGTTGATATTAATTCATTATTCACATTTATCACAACGGTCACACCTCCTTTCTTTGGAACCTAATGAATTGGACACATCCAAGCACTGCTTGAAACGAGATATATTATTCCATTATCTTACCATTTGAAAATCCCCTTCTTAACAACTTCTTTCATCATAGGATTGAATCTCCTTTGAGGATCAGCTCTTGGTTCAGGTTGATCTTCCAATAAACTTTTATGCATACAAATTGAAGGATCAATTCTTTTAATATCAACTAATGTCTATAAAAAGACTTTCTTATATCTTCTCAAAATTTCCAACAACTAATGTTCTTATGTATCAGTTAATTCTGGGATACTGTAATAGGCAATGTACATAAATCTCTTAAAAATGCTTACATCAAATGTGTAGGAAGTGTTTTCAGTTCTATTTCAAGTGGTTTTTTAATAGATGAATTCAAATTCTTATTACTTTTTGTAGGGTTTGACATTTCAAATTTTCCATGAACATAATCCATATCTTTTTTACTCACTTCTGTAGATTCACCTTGATTTTTATTCTCATCCTGATATTGTAAACACATCTTCTCAAATTTTTTTGAATGTCTTCTTCAAATATTCATAGCTTAAATATTTGTTAATATCCATTTTGAAGCATTCAATCTCTTGCTCTTTTGCAAGGTATCTCATTGATTTTGTAAAATAAATGCATCCTCTTGATCACTAACTCTCATAGTTAGTTCTCCTTTTTGAACATCTATCAAAGCTCTTCTAGTGGTAAGGAATGATCTTCCTAAAATGATAATAATTTCCTTATCTTCCTCCTTATCTAATACAATAAAATCTACAGGAAACATTAATTTATCAACTTTTTGCAAAACATCTTTTTTAATTTCTTTAAGATAGGTAATCAAACAATCAGCTAACTCAAGAGTTACAATTGTAGCTGAAATATCGATTGAACCCAACCTTCTGAAAATTTGTAAAGGAGTAAGATTAATATTGGCTCTTAAATCACATAAGCCTTTTCCAAAAAAATCTTTCGCCATTAACACAAGGAATAGTAAAACTTTCGCGATCGTTATGTTTTTTAGAAAGCTTATTCTGAATTATAGTGCTACACTCTTCACTGATTGTAATAGTCTCATTATCTACAAACTTACTTTTCTTATTAAGTATATCCTTCATGAACTTCACATAGCTTGACATTTGTTCCAACGCTTCAACAAATGGAATGTTTATTGTTAATTTCCTCAATATATCTAAAAATTTTGAAAATTGGTTATCTTTTTTTTTTCTGCTTCAATCATTGAGGAAATGGAGGTGGTGGTTTTTTTACAATAATTTTCAATAGTTTAATAGGACATTCTCACCCAGAATGAATGTCTTCACCAGATTTTTCATTTTCCACCTCATCTTTTTCGACTTCAACTTCCACTTCTTTTCAAACTCTGTTTTCCAATTCTTTTCTTCTTCTCAGATTAATAGCCTTGATTTGTTCTTTATTTTGATCTTTAGGATTTACTTCAATATTGCTAAACAACGTTCCTAGATGTCTATTGCTAGATGCAGTAGCAATATATCCAATTGATTTATTGGCTTCCCATTTGGAATATCAATTCTTCAATTGACAACTTTTTCTCCTTAAAATACAATTTGTTAAAACTTGGAGGGTATTAAGGTTTATAATTTGGATTTCCTTGATTTTTGGAGTTTCTCAATGGCTCACTATGCTATTTCCCCATTATGAATTTGCATCATTAGAGTTATTGTTACTCCAACTAAAATTTGGATGATTTTTCTTACCAAGACTATAATTTTGGGCATAAGGATTATTAGAATGATTAATTATTATGTTCAAGGTCTTATAAGTAGATTGAAATTCTATAATTTGTCCCAACGAGTTTTCCTCAAGTGCAGGTCACGTTTAAGAATAATTCATTCCATATTGATTTATCTTCTTTTATATAGCAGCTATTTGGGCAGCAAATATAGTTATTGCATCAGAATCATGAATACTTGATACTCTTTTAATATTTACGCTTTCAGAGGGTCATTGAATAGTGATCTCTACAATTAAGGAATATGCTTCATCGAAGGGTTTTGACATTAATGATTCCCCAATAGTAGCGTCAATTATCAATCTAAGTGATCAAATAAATTCATTATAAAAAGATTGAATTACTAACCAATTTGGCAAAGCATAGTGTGGACACTTTCTAAGGAGATCTTTAAATCTTTCTCTGGCTTCATAAATTGATTCCCCTTCAAATTGACATAAATATGTAATATCGTTACTAAGTTTAGTATTTTTTGAAGGTGGGAAATATTTAGATAAAAAAATTTTGTGATAAGTCTCCCGAAGTTCTGATAGATCCAGGTGCTAACATGTTTAACCACATCCTAGCTCTATCCCTTAGTGAAAAAGGAAAAATTCTATGTTTGACGGCATCATTTGACACGAATTCATTTTTAAAAGTACCACACAATTCTAGAAATCTAGCAAGGTGTATATGAGGATCTTCAGTTAGTGTTCTCCAAACTGATTGTTTTGTACCATTTAGATAATATCAGGTTTAAGCTTAAATGAATTGACAACTACAGTAGAGTTTTGTATACGCAAATGAATTTCATATGTTGTAGGATTAGCATAATCTCTTAAAAATCTCTGATAGTGTTCATTTTCATTACCAGCATTACTTAAATTGCAAGCCATTTTGCTAACATAATCTATCTTTATTTGTTATTTTTGACATTTTTTAATAGTGATTTATAATGTAGAATCATAAGGAACCACATCTTATGATCTTACACAATGCATAAATAAACACAATAAGAAATTAAAATAAGCAAACACACAAAAATATGAAATTATTCAAACTAAATTACAAATACACTTTTTTTAGTTTAAAATAAAAGTAATCCAATTATAAAATAACTTATTACTACTTTCATTTACTTCCTTGACAACGACGCCAAAAACTTGATGTGGCTGGATTTAGTGTGTTAATTTTACAAATATTTTTTAATATTACAAAATACACACAACATATTCAAAAATAGATATGCAAAGTAATCCCAACAAATATCATTTTAGTGAAAATAGTTTGATCTTTTAAAAATTTTTAAACTATCAAATCCCCTAAAAATAATGCAAGTATATGTATCGCTCAAGTAATAAAGGGATCTAATGAGGTTATACATATCAATCCCACAAGGAAGTTGGAAATGCCTTTAAATAGATTCTTAAGATTACAATGTAAACTTCAATTTTAAAGTACAAAAGTAGAGGGTTACATTTAAAATAAAGTAATAGAGAAAATACTAAATAAAATACATTAAAAATAAAAAGTTAATTAAACTTATTACTATACTTTCAAAAGTAAAATTTATGAAAACTAAACAAAGTTTTTGTGACGAAGAGTTCAAATTTAAGAAAGCATCCTTCCCCTTTACAATGAGTATATGGATTGTGAAGAAAATAAAATCATTTGAATATATGTATATATATATATATATATATATATATATAATTTTGTGTCAAATAGGAGCAATCCTACTCATTACCCTCTTCTGAGTGCATAAAGAACATTGACTAATCCAGAGTTTGGTCCCTTATTCTGTGGTTAGGCTTGGAGAATAGCGACTATAACTTTAGAGCTTCCACTGCTCCATCACTAGAGGGCTAACAATCTCACACCAATTTTCAATCTACTGGACCAATTTAGGGGTTTTAATATGTCACCTTAAAATCTTCAATTCTGGTACCAAAAAAATTATATTTCCCTTCTTATTTGCACTCAACAACATGGATGACATCCTCTCCCAAGAAATCAAATGTGATTCTCACCATGTTTTAGAAATGATAGCCCTTTTGGATCATATATTTTTTAACACATTTTAGCAATACAATTGGCCAGAGCGAAAAGTAAAAAAAGATCAGATTTCAAATCATCACAAATTTTTGTCATTTAAAATCCTATAAAATAAAATCAATTCTTCACCAAATCATATCTCAAAGTAGGGAGAAGGATAAATAAGACTACTTAGAATTCATGAGATGGATACGACAAAACACAAATTTCATATATAAAAATAAGTTTACAAAATAAAAAGAAATAAAAGACACAACTTATCTCACAATCCTTCCCAAGAGAATTCCTAGAAGTTCTAGTCAAACCTTTCTCTCATTATACTTACTCTCAATTCTCTCTTAGTAGTGTAATGAAGAATAAATCTCTCACCTTCCCTCTCTTCTTACAATCCTTGAAGAAAATCTCTAATCCCTTGACTTTCTCTCTCTCAAACTCTCTTGTCGACCCTTACATGCCACTTTTTTACAATCTCCAAAAACTCTCTTTTATTAAGGGCTGCATTCCTCCAAAGAAAAATCAAAATTCTCTTCAAAATTTTATTAAAAAGTCAACCCTATTGAATTCAAAAGACAGGTCCATTGATCCAAGAGACATACCCCATCATAAAATAACCTCTTAAATTGTCTATATACATTTAATAGATCCAAGGGGTGTTTAGAATAAGTGTCCTCTTCAAAATTTGAGCAAATTTCACACTGAACATACTTAATCCGCAAAAAGTTGTCTTTGGCACATCAGGCGATGTTTCTCGTGCATTAGCAGACAACTTGCTTAAATTCATGCTATTCTGGGTTTTTCCGCTTCAGGCGCCAAATCTGGCACATCTGGCACAAGCTCTCTGTCAAATGGCTCTTCTGGCACCAATCTAGCACGTCAGGCGCCAGCTCTGTGTGAAACGACACTTTTAATGCCAATCTGGTACATCAGGTGCCAAAATTCCCAAATTTGCTGTTTTAGCTCCAAGTTTCATCATTTTTGCTACTTTTATTTCAAATGCCTAAATTTGATGCACCTACAACAAAAACATGAAAAAACACTTCTTTAAAGTGAAATATCACTAAAAATAAGCATAAAATGTATACTTAAAACAACATATTATTCTGGTGTATCTTTAAGCCTTAAACACATTAGGTTTAACATATTAAAGAATAATTAGGTCTGAACCACAATTAGACCTAATTAATCCTTGTAAAGCCTTAATCACAATGTGTTTAACACAATAAAACCTAATTAAGTTTAAATAATAATCAAACCTAATTAAACCTTATTAACCATTAACTAAATTAGGTTTAACAAAATTAACCATAATTTGGTCTTAAACACAATTAGACCTAATTAAACCTGTTAAGAATTAATAAAATTAACATTAACACAACAAACCCTAGTTAGATCTAAACCATAATTTTACCTGATTAAACCTTGTCAAACCTTAATTACACTCGGTTTAACATAATAAACCATAATTTTGTTTAAAATAAAATTATACCTAATTAAAATATGTTAAACCTTTATCACATTAGGTTTAACATCATAAACCCTAATTAGGTATAAACAACAATTAGACATAATGAAATGTTGTTAAAGCTTAACTACATTAGGTTTAACATAATAAACCATAGTTAGGTTTAAATCACAATTAGACCTAATTAAATCATTTTAGGCCTTAATCCCATTACGCTTAAGAAAATTAAATCTTAATTAGGTATAAACCATAAGTAGTACTAATTGACCTCTTTTAAGTCTTAACTGCATTAGGCTTAAGATAAATGTTGACCTAAACTTTGATTAAGGTCTAGTTTCCTCCTTAGCAGCCTAGAGTCTACCCATAAGACTTTCCTGTTGACTATTCCTAGAAAACTAGAAAAGAAACCCGCATCGATATAAATTCTAAACTCTTTCCTGCTCAACTTGAAGTTCCACATATTGGCCTTATAGGTGGGTTCAATATGGGGGAGCTCAAGGGGTATCTCCATAAGACTACATGACCTTAGGGTTCCCTGGGTGTTGGTCTAGAGCCAGTTCACTCACTTACACTCACTTACACACCACATCCCACTCACAACCCTAAACCCAAATTTATTGGCTTCGATCCTTCAATCTTCTGGGAGACTCATGTAGATGGTAACCTAGACACACTAGCCCTAGGCTAACAAGTACTTGAAGGACCCAAAGTAGAGGATTCTATTGGTCCATATCTCAAATTGGGGGATTGGTAATCCAATTTTTACATAAGTACCAAACTTAGCCTTTTACCCCCAAACCATAAGTTCGACCAAAATTCCAAAAATTACTCTAACTACCCAAGTCTATTAAAAATTCATTTCAAAACGTTTCAAACTACTCAAATTGCCCAAAACCTCCCAAAATTTTTAAAATTACCAAAATACCCCCATATTTGCCAAAATTATAGAAATGCCCTCGATGACCCAAAGTTTTTCAATTAAACCTAATTTTCCCAATTTTACCTTTTTTGATCAAAAACCACAAAATTACCCCTAAAGGTTCAACTTCTCCAAATTCACCCCAAATGTCCCTCAATTTCATCCCAATTTTTCCCAATTTTAATTCTAAACACAAATTCATCATGCCTATAATCATTTAAATCCAAATTTAAGCTTAATTGACTCATGCTTTGAGCTCAACTTTGATAAAAAAAAATATCAATTTTTGACCATATGACTCAATCTCACGTAATTGAACCCCATAACCCACTAAATTTCCTCAATTTTGATCACAAACTCATCCTAACATTCCAACAAATCAAATTGAGGATTCAATTGGCCTTGCCCAAGCCTCAATTCCACTCAATTTAAACCCAAATTCAAAATCGTCAAATTTTCCCCAATTTAGTGGAAAATTTAGCCAAATGCCCAAATTCCACGAAATTGAGTGCGCAAACCCTCAAATCAGCACCAAATTAATGTTGAAAACACTTTAAGACATTCCCCTAGACCATGTTGAGCCATCAATTTGGAGCTAAACTGACCCTAGCCTAACCTAAGCCCAAATGCTACCCAACACCCCCAAATTGACTAAAAGACCAAATTCCTCCAGATTGAACTTCCAAATTAAAACAAAACTACCCCAATTCTTCTTTAAACTCACTTTAACAATCGTCCACATCAAATTGATCAATAAATTGAGCTCAATAGCATGGCTAGCCCAATCCATACCCAACTTCAAGCCAACTTGACTAACGTAGACCATTTGACCAAATTTAAGTTAACCAAGCAAAATTGGCCAACCAAAGACCACCACAGCCACTACGTGCACCTTTTGGACCAAGATGAACCCTCTTGAACCATCTAACAGAAGCTATGGACAAATGTTTCACTAAATTATTGGATTTTATCCCATTTATGGGCTTGAACAAAATATCTCCACCATCATGCCAAACCATTAAAATGTTAATCTTTATTAACCCTCCCATTGGCTCACCTGACCACATGATGACCTCCTCTACTCTAGCCAGCCACCTTAGTAACCAAAAAAATAAAAAACAAGAGCCTTCACACCAAATTCAAACCAAATTGAACCTATCCAAGCTGTACAACCCCAATTGCTCTTTGGAGCTCTATTTCCCTCCACATAAGCAGCTTATTACACCCATTAATTAGCCCTGAACTCCACCTTAAGCCCCTCTATTTAAGTTCACCTCCTCCATGGATAAACTAAAGAGAGTGCCAAATCCTTGGGGAAACTCTGCCAAATTTCTCCCAGAGACTCTCCATAACCTCCTCAGTTCAACCCCACCATTTTCCTCCACTGGTTCCCACTGTGAGAGCCCAATTTTGAGCTCAAAATTTCAGTTCAAACCAAGACAAATTTCTTAACACCTCCATAGTGGACCAAAATCAGATTAACTGTGCCCACACCATCACCAGAGCAAGAGGAGTTGATCACCCACAAAGCCCCATCTCAAAAAGCCTCTAACATAGCTCTAGATCAAAAAATGAAATCTACCATGATCAAAATAATACCTAGACAATTCACAAGGGCCTAAGACTTCATATAGTGGTTCGTTGTACCTAATTGAAGCTGCCACAACGATCTGATTGAGGCCTCCCCTCTCCGACAAAGGTATTGAACTTGAACCCTCAATAGAGATTCTTTTGATTCTCCATACATATTTACTATATTTCATACTATATAAGCCCTATACATATATTTGTGACTCTAGATAAAGACCTTAAGGTTTTAGTGAGAATGATTCTTGGGTTGGCTTGTTTGGTGACAATGAACAAATGTCGTCCGATCGCGCGTGTATTTTATGGATGGAGGAGATCAAGCCGGATGAACACTTGGAGTGAAAAGGTGGGCCTTGTGATAGCTGAGGTCGAAGGTGGCATCAAATGGAAGAGCGCCGCGTGTGAGTTCGGAGCTGCCGTAGGATGAGATGGCATCACATGTTTAAGAAAATATGGATTATTTGAATTAAAATAAATGCCTAAACTTCAAAAATCTATATCTTTCTTTAGAACAATAAAAAAATACCCTCTTTCTTAGGAAAAAGAGGAGAATAATGTGAAAAAAAATAAAAATTATTTGACGGCTCTTTGACATTTAAAGAACTAAATACCCTATGGAGTATTTTAATTCATTATGATCAAGCAATGCTTACCATGACTTGAAAATTTAGGGTTCATTCTTTATGATGGAGGCTATGTCCTCAGATTTTACCAAGTTCAGAGGACATCTCTATGTCTCAAACCTTGATTTTCAAGCTAAAATGACTATTTTTGCTTATTTTAATTATATAAATTAAAATATCACTTGAAAAATTATGGGAATAAATTTAGTAGGTTTCCTATGGTCGGAAAAGCTTAGGAAAAATATCATGATGGCCTCACTAATTTTATAATTTTTTATGTTTGCTTAACTTTATATATCTTGTAATAATTTATGTAAATTAAATACTAATCAATAATTGTCAAAATGAAGTCCACAATGTCTATAAATAATGTTTACCATTTATAAAAATTTTAAAATTATATGATTAATTTTGTGCACGAAAGTTGATTTTCAAAGAAACCTTGTAGTTTTGTACAAAATAATTATATTAAATTAAATACAATTCGGAAATATAGGAAAAGAGTTTTTGTGAGTTCCTTGTGATAAGGGAAACTTAAGAAAATCAAATTTTAATTTTGAAAAAAATACATGATTTTTTAGCTTTTCTTTGAATTTATAATAATTAAAAATTCCTAAAACACCAAAAAAATTTTAAATTATTCCTTGGTCACTTAAAACTCATTAAGATATTTTTCCTATAATTTTTTTTTCTAAGTTAAAAATAAATTTTTAAAAGCTTAAAATAAATTTTTCTTATTTTCACATTAAAATAATTATAATAAGTAAATTAAATATTATAAAAAAGCAAAATTTGTTTCTCTGAGTTCTTTTGGCTTGGAGAGGTTTAATAAAAATATTAAAAAATCACTCTTATAAATAAAACATCTTTTCCATTCAGATTAAATCATAAAAAAATCAATAATAATTACAAATTTTAAGTAATGTTTTAGACCACTTTTGGTTTTAATTGAGACTTGTTATTGTTTTGACAATGATTTCTAATATTAAACTAAAGCGTGGTTTTGTTTTCTCTTTGGATTCTAAGTATTTTTCTTTATCTTTTTTCTTAAAATGATAAGTAATAAAGTGTTGGATGGAAGTTGTGGAGAGCATTGATCTTTAATGTTGGAAGAAGTTGTGATGATTTAGATCCATGTCCTTATTTTACTTCTTGATTTGGTCAATCCAGATGTTAAAATTTTTTGTGAGAACATGTAAGAACCAGGATGGTATTGTCTCAGTCAACAATTGGAAAGAATCACATGAGGTTGTATGAATGACAATGTAGTTCATATGATTGAGTTCAAATAAATAGGGAAATATTCATTGAAGGGTGTAGAGTTTGAGGACTTTAAAGTGACAGGTTAAACCCCCCAACTTTGTCTATTGTTTTAGATTTTGATACGTGATGTTAACCCCCGGGTGGAAGGAAATGAGGGAACTCTAGAGTGAGAGCTAGTATCTTCCATGTCTAGTCGGTCTTCCGAACTATTTAAACTTTAAATTAGCCAATATTTTTTATAGCATCTCTAGTAAGGGTAAAGAATATTATTGCTCCTATTTGGCTCAACACAATATGCATACATCCATAACATAATTCCTAAACTTATTACTAATTCATGATAAGGAGAAATTTTTTTACATATTTAGTGTTTTTCTTCTACAAAAACTCAAGTTATCTTTTTAAGTTTGTACAGTTTTTGTCAAAATATTAAAATTACCAAAATTATTTAAACTTTCTTTACTACAAAAATGACTTTAGTTTAAATAATTATCTTTTTAAAAATAGTAAGTTTTCCAAAAAGTGCATATTGCATATCTTCCCCGTGGGTTCGACATTTTGGTCCTTATCAAAAAATCCTTTATTACTTGATAACGATACATATACTTGCGTAGTATCCCAATATAAATTAAAAGTTCAATTCTTATTTTTCTTCAGGATTAAGTTTTTGGTTTTGTTGAGAAATTAGGAAATATAAGTGAAAAATATAATCACAATTATTGTTATACTGTTGCATATAAGTAATTTTGGGACCAAGTTTTTGGCGCCGTTGCCGGCCAAGTGAAATGAAAATTGTAAAGAATCTATTGATCTAAAAAGCAAATTTCTTTTTTTAGAAAGTCTTATTTAAACTTTAAGTTATTATATTTTATTTTGTGTGTGTTTACTTTTATTTTATTTTATGTTAGTGTATTTGTAGTTCAGGTTAAGAAGAACTATTTCCGTAAGATTTTGAATTAGAGGGAACTATTGGAGAAATCAGAAAAACTAAAAAATTTAGAGATCTTGAAAATCTTAAAAAATTATAGAAATGACAAACCAAAATGTTCAAAATGTTGAAATTCATGAAGTGTTTGGATCTTTAAGAGATTATGCCGACCCTACTATAGATGAACTTCATTGTAGTATTAAAAAACCTACTGTAGTAGCTAATTCATTTGAGCTTAAAGCTACTATTATCCAAATGGTAACAAATAATCAAGTTGGGGGATCACCAACTGAATATCCAAATTTACATCTTTGCAATTTTTTAGAATTGTGCACTACATTTAAATACGTTGGTGTATCAGATGATGCCATAAGACTTTAAGTTATTTCCTTTATTGCTAAGGGATAGAGCTAAGATGTGGTTGAATTTGTTAGCACCAGGATCAATCAGAACTTGGGGTGATTTAGCACAAAAATTTCTTGCTAAATATTTTCTACAATCAAAAGCTGTGAAGCTTAGAAATGATATTGCATCTCTTAATTAGTTTGAAGGGGAATCTATTTATGAAACATGAGAAAGATTTAAAGAACTATTAAGAAAGTGTCCACACCATGCTATAGCATATTGGTTAACAATTCAAACTTTGTATAATTGATTAGTTGGATCTCTTAAATCAAATATCGATGTCGTTACTGGTGGTTCATTGATGTTAAAACTATTTCATGACGCATATGCTTTAATTGAAGAAATGGCTACCAATAATTTTCCATGGCCTTCTGAGAGGGTGAATCCTAAAAAAGTAGCCAATATTCATGAAACTAATGTATTTACTATGTTAGCAAATCAAGTTGCTGCAATTTCAAGGAAGTTAGACCAATTTGGAATGAATTTTTCTCAACAAATTTCCATGATTGAAGAGAATTCATTAGGCCAAATGGTAGATTCTTAGACATCATTAGAAACTTTGAATGCAATAATTAACAAGCCAAATAACCCATATTCAAATTATTATAACCTAGGTTGGAAAAAACCATCCCAACCTTAATTGGAACAACAATTCGGGTGGTAATGATTAGCAATGGGGGAACAACAAAGTAAACCCATTGGGAAACTGGAACAATCAAGAGAATAATAATTATAGATCTACTTATCCTCCAAGTTTCAACAATAATTCACAATTTATGGAGAATAAGTTGTCTATAGAAGAAGTGGTGTTACAAATGGGAAATCAATTACAAAGTCAAGAAGCTACAATTAGAAATATTGAGAATCAACCTGGGAAAATAGCAAATTCATTAAGTAATAGATCCCGAGAAAAACTTCCTAGTAATACTAAATCAAATCCAAAAGACCAAAATAAAGAGCATGTAAAAGCCGTTCAACTTAAAAGTGGAAGATAGTTGGAAGGTAGGGCTCAAAAAGAAATTGAAGTTGAGAGAAGAAATTGAAGAATCAAAAGAGGATGCTCAAAAAGATTCTGAAAGATATATTTCTTCACTAAAAATAGATTTGGAGAAACCAAAACCTCCATTTCGTCAAAGACTTTGTCAGCAGAAGGCGGATAACCAAATTTCAAAAATTCTGGAAATATTTAAGAAGCTCAAAATTAATATTCCATTTGCTGAAGCTTTAGAACAAATGCCAAACTATGTAAAGATTATGAAGGATATTCTCAACAAGAAAAGAAGTTTGAAGATAATGAGACTGCTGCACTTAGTGAGGAGTGCAGTTTTAAAATTCAGAAAAAGCATCCTGAAAAGCTTAAAGATCCTGATAGCTTTACAATTCCATGTGTAATAGTACAAAGATTTTAAGGGAAAGTTTTATGTGATTTAGTTGCAAGCATTATCCTTATGCCATTATCAATCTTTAAGTGATTGGGATTAAGAGAAGTAACCCCTACTACTATGACTTTGCAGCCAGCAGATCGTTCGATAACATACCCTTAAAGAGTTATAGAAGATGTCTTACTGAATATGGATCAATTTATCTTTCATGTTGATTTCATTGTGTTAGATATGGAGGAAGATAAATAGATACCTATCATTTTAGGGAGACATTTCGTAGCTACAGGAAGAGAATTGATAGATGTGCAGAAAGGGGAATTATTATGCATGTCAATGATCAAACTGTTACCTTCAATATTTCAAGATCAATGAAATATCCTGCAAAATTAAACATGATGAATGTTATAGGATGGATGTTATAAGATACCTAAGTGAATGTGATTTCAAAACAACTTATGAAAAAAATTTTGAAGAAAAGATTTGGAACACGAGCTAGAAGAGGAATTAGATCAAAGTGAAGAACTTTTTAAGGAAGATTCAAACTATGTTTGAGAAAGTTTTGAAATTTTTGACACGATAGACAAAGAGAAAATCACTTTTTCCATCAATTGAAAAACCTCCTTAACTTAAGTTGAAGTTACTTCCTGAACATGTAAAATATGCCTTTTTAGGAGATTCCTCTACTTTACCTGTTATAATTTCCAAAAAAATTAATGATGGAAGAAGAAGAAAGATTGATGAAAATTTTGAAAAATTTTAAGAAAGCCTTGGGATGGACAATTGCTAATATTAAAGGAATCAGTCCGTCAATTGTATGCATAGAGTTCATATGGAAGAAAACTGCAAAACCAAGGCTGATCATTAAAGGAGACTGAATAATGTTATGAAAGAAGTTGTTAGGAAAAAAATTTTAAAGTGGTTAGATGCTAGAGTAATCTACCCAATTTCCGATAGTGCATGAGTTAGTCCAAGTCACCGCGTTCTTAAGAAAGGAAGAGTAACTGTAACTCTGAATGAACATAATGAATTCATACATACTAGAAGTTACGGGGTGGTGAGTATGCATTGATTATAGAAAATTAAATATTGCCACTAGGAAAGATCATTTTCCATTACCCTTTATAGATCAAATGTTGGATAAACTAGCTGGGCATAAATACTTCTATTTTCTGGATGGATATACTAGTTATCACCAAATATAAATATCTGTTGAGGGTCAAGAGAAAACAACTTTTACCAGTCCTTATGTTACTTGTGCTTTTAGAAGGATTCCCTTTGGGTTTATGTAATGCCCTTTCTACATCTCAAAGATGTATGAGAGAATTTTTTTGTAATTTAATTGAAAAAGAGATTGAAGTATTCATGGATAATTTTTCAGTGTTTGGAACTTCATTTGACTCATGTTTAGAACATTTATCTAAAGTTCTTAGGCTCTGTGAAGAAACAAATTTAGACCTTAATTAGGAAAAATGCCAATTTATGGTATCAGGAGGAATTGTATTAGGTCATCAAATATGATAAAATGATATGGAACTAGATCCTGCTAAAATTCAAGTGATCGTAAATTTACCTTATCCAATAGAAGTAAGGGAAATTAGGAGTTTGTTTGGACATGTTGGATTCTACATGCGATATATTAAAGACTTTTCAAAGATTGCTAAGCCTTTATGCCATTTATTGGAGAAAGATACAATTTTAAATTTTGATAAAGAAAGCCTAAAAGCTTTTAATTTATTAAAAGAAAAATAAATCATTGCATTAATTATAGTTTCTTCAAATTGGGGAAAACCTTTGAATTGATGTGTGATCCTAGTGATTATGCTGTAGGAGCTGTTTTAGGACAAAAATATGTTAAAATTTTCCAAGTACTTTACTACGCTAGTAAAACACTTAATGAAACTCAAATCAATTATACAACAACTAAAAAATAATTATTAGCAATAGTATATGCTTTTGATAAATTTAGATCATATTTAATTGGAACTCATTGTACAGTGCATAAAGATCATTCTGCTACTAAGTACTTAATGAAAAAGAAGGATGTTAAACCTAGACTTTTAAGTTGGATTCTTCTTTTGCAAGAATTTGATTTTGAAATAGTAGATCAAAAGGGGACTGAAAATAAAATTGCGGATCACTTGTCCAGGCTTGAGTTAGAAAAACCACTCATTTTTGAAAAAGAAATTAATAAACATTTTCCAGATAAAAAAATTTTCACTATAATGAGTGGCGTGTTCCGTGGAATGTCGACATTGTGAACTTTATTGTTAGTGATATTATACCCTATGGAATGACATACAAACAAAAGAGGAAATTTATTTCTGAAGCTAATATTTATTTTTTGGATGACCCATTTTTATATAAATAAGGAAATGATCTAATTATTCAAAGATGTGCACCATTAGAAGAAACTTATGAAATTATCCCAAAATGTCATAATTCTTAATTTGGAGGACATTATGGCGTTGATAAAAGAGCATACAAATTCTTACAATTTGGATTCTACTGGCCTATAATTTTTAAGGATGTTAAAGTTTATATCAAAAAATATGATAGATGTAAATGAGTAGACAATAATTCTAGAAGAAATGAGATGCTCCTCAATTATATGCTAGAAGTTGAAATATTTGATGTTTGGGTATTAGATTTCATGGGACCATTTATACCATCTTTCAGAAATTTATATATTCTGTTAGCAGTGCACTATGTATCCATAAGAATAGAAGTTGTTGCTTAATCTTAATGTGATGCTCAAAGTATTGCAAAATTTATGAAAATGAACATATTTTGTAGATTTCAGATGCCGAGAGCTATCATTACTGATAGGGGAAGTCATTTCAAAAATGCCATAATGGAGAAGTTGTTAAAGAAATATCATATAAATCATAGGATTGCTACTGCTTACATACTCAGACAAGTGGTTTGACTGAATTATCCAATCAAGAAAATAAAAGAATTATGGAAAAATCTATGAATCCAACAAAAATTGATTGCTTAGTCGAACTTGACTATGCTTTGTGGGCTTATAGGAATGCATACAGAACTCACACTAATATTTGGGAAAGTTTATCACTTACAAGTTGAACTTGAGCATAAAGCATATTGGGCAATTAAAAGTTCAATTATAATTCGAAATATGCTGGCGAGAAAAGCTTATTGCATTTAAATGAGCTTGAAGAGATAATGAATGAATCTTATAAGAGTGTTAATATTTATAAAGAAAAGATGTGGCATGATTGAAGGAATCTTACTAAAAATTTTCAGTCATAGCAACAAGTTTCACTCTATAATGCAAGGTTTAGTTTTTTTCCAGGCAAACTTAAGTCCAGGTGGATGGACCAATTTGTTGTGTATAAGTTTATCCTTATAGAGTTGTGGATATTAAAGATCCTAAGACTGAGAAAATATTTAAAGTTAATGGAAATAGACTGAAACCTTATTTTATAGGGGATCGACATAAAATTAATAATGGAATGATGTTGGGTCAACCAGAATAAGCACTGGTTACATCAGGCTGACAACATAAAACCAAGCGTTTTGTGGGAGGCCACCCATAGTTATCAATGTGTTTTTATTTTGATTATTGTTTTGTGTGTGATTAAGAAAATTTGGGTAGTAATTTAGAAACTATGATGTGTTAGTATTGATTTTAAGACTTTATTTAGTGACCAAGACATGTTAGAATAAGAATTTGGATGTTAAGTTGACTAGTGCAAAAATGTGCACTGGCGCTTAAGCGCCAGATCCGACGCTTAAACACGATAGTTTAAACAAATGTGTGAAATTAATATTCTATAAGGTTTAACCGCCAATTAGTTTGTAAAAACATGACAGGGAAGTTTCTAAATGTGTCTAGGAGTTATTGGAAGGATTTAGGCCTATAAATAGAAGGGTTTTGTGAAAGAATTTCACCCTAGATCATTTATAGCCCTAAAAGTCTAATAGAAAGTGAGATTTAGAGAAAATGTCTTAATGGGAGAAGGATTTGAAGAAAAAAGGAAGAAACCATGAGGAAAAGGTTTGTTAGTCAAAGTGCACAAGAGATGTATAACAGTTTCTTAACAGAAAATGCTATGGCTTTATTGGAGACCAAAGTACTTGAGTTGTATGCACATCTAGAACATAGTGGATGGAAAGTAAAGATGCAATTTAGCCACACAAGTTATATTGAGGAAGCAGATAAGGTGATGCTCATAAAGCAGAAGTGGATTGAAGAAGATAGTATCAGAGCTCGTCACCACCGTCCGTTTTATCAACTCTATATTCCCGGAGAGACTAATGAAAGACATGAATTTGTTCCTTCGAATGAAGAATGGAATTAAGTTTAGTGGTAGAATTTATGCGTTAGAAGTTGTTGTTTTCAAGTGGTTTAGTATTTAAGTCTTGTTTTTAGTATTTTTGACTTCTTTATGTGTAATGATTGTTTTCTATTTGTATTTAGGAAAATTTTCTCATCCAATACTATTTGAAGTGAGAATTAAGTGTTTAAAAGTATTTATACTTGTTTCTGAATTAATATAAGTTTGTTTTTGTGAAAATTTGTGTTATTTTTAGCCTCAAATTGAAATAGTTATTATTGAGTTTTTTGAGAGAAAGGGGAGTTATAGAAAGTTGAAAAATAAACATTTAAGTGCTATGAGACCATTTAGGGTGGTTTAATTAGGAAAATAGTGCATTTTATTTTAATTTAAAAATTTTGAAAATTGTGCACTGGTACCTAAGCGCCACAACTCGTGCTTAAGCGCCACTTACTCGCGCTTAAGTGTCACTTCACGAAAACCAGTTCGTGAATGGGTTAAAAGTGAATTTTTTGCCAAAAAATCAACATTTTTAAGCTTCCTGCACCTTCAACCTCTTAAAATTGAAATTTTGGAAGGCTAGGGCACATCTAGAGTGAAGATTTTTTAGTGGAACCAAGTGAAATTTGCGAGATCAAAGTTTCTTGAGGTAAGAGCTTATTTTCTATGCAAAAATTTTTGATATTTACCGTGTATTTTTAGCACATTTGGAGAAATTCAAAAATTCAATATTCATGGTAAAAACTGAGAAAAAGATCTATGGAAATTGCATGGGAAGTGTAGATTATACTTTGGACGTTTAGTTTAGTAATTTAGACTTGATTTCTGAAGTTATTTTTGGAATTTATAAAATTTTTAGAATGGCACAAAGAATGAAGAGGAGTAAAGGAAAGAGCCCTTTTAATTCGATTAAATTTGTTTGTTCGAAGGCTCAGGATGTATAGTGATGCGTTGCAATCGCAGAAACAGATTCAAGAGCAGTGTTTTTGAAATCCAGGTGGAGACGTAGAGAATTTGATCGTTCGCTGAGAATGGGAACGATTCTTCTATTGCTCTGCTGTGGTGGTTGTTTTTGTTGTTGGGAGTTCAATGTAAACCTCCCTGAGGCTGAAGACAATATAGTCATGCTTTGAGGAAATTTAGTACCTTTTTTACAAGAGGTAATCAACTTATTTTATCAAATGCCACCTGATATGTTATGTTTTTATGAAAACTATAGTTCGGCTAAGGGGAAGTTAGACAAGATTATTTCTTACTTGATTATTGGGAGAGGACTTTGGAAGATCACTGATGAGAGAAGGGTCAACTTCCTAACTTCAAAGTTATGTGCACCTTCAAAGGCCTGACACTATTTTTTTTCTTCTTGCCTGCTACCAAAAAGTCATCTCAGTGAAGTGACCAGAGAGAGCGACGTTAGATTATTGTATCTTGGAGGGAATGCTCATCAAAATAGGAGCTTTGATTTGTAAGACTATCATCAGTTATGCCACTACCATTACTAGTGCAGGTATGAGATTTTGTTTCTTGATCTTTTCTTTGTGTGGGTAGGCTGGAGTTAAGTATGATAGCTGGGAGGAAGTGTTGTTACCTCTAAAGCCCATCACTAAGGTGAATGTGAAGGCTTATTTTGAGCATTATATTTTTGGCTGGAGAGGAGGATTTTATAGGATTTATGAAATGGAGACGCCTGCTGCTTCTACCTCTCATGCTTCTTCATCTAGACCATCTACCTCACGTGCTTCTACATCTAGAGGTGAGTCTACTCATACCCAAGATCAATTATTGCAGAGGATAATGGATAATATTAATTTTACCACTGATAGAGTACAAAATTTAGAGAGTTTTGTAGAGCATACTGACCAAAAGAAAATTATGTCGAGAATTTAATACCTAAATTACACTGTTTTTGATGATATTGCACTTTAAAGAAAGGTATTTCTGAAGTTTTATAAAAAATGATGGGTTAGGGCCATTGAAGCAAAAAGATGCAAAAAGGAGCGAATTTGGAGCGAAAATGACCAAAACGGGCAGATTTGAATAAGGGCACCGATGGCAAGTCCAATGGCGCCGACGGCGGACTTTTCCCGAGACTCCAGATTTAATTACTTATAAGGCCCGCCAACAACACCCTCGAGGCCACCGACGATGAGCTCGGTGGTTATGTCCAACAATGCATTGGTTGAGGACATTTTTTGGAGGGGTGCTTAGGCAACACTTGGGAAACTCATCCACAACTTTAAATGAAGATTTTAGCCAAAAATAGAAGATGTCCTCGATATTAGAACTGTCTTGGAGGGAAAGTAAGGGTAGGGAATTTACTAGTGTATAGTGAATTTACTAGAGTTCCTAAATTGTGAGGAATTCTTTGAGAGATTGTAAGAGTAGAGGGAAAATAAGAGATTTCTTCCTCCTTGTCGTTTTGAAGAGGAATTTTGTGTGCTGTAAAGAAAAGAAAAGAATTAGAGGAACTTCAAGGAGTTTGCTTGGGGAGAAATTAGAAATAAGTTTATTTACTTGTTGTAGTTTATATGACTTTGCTTTTATATATGAATTATGAGTTTTGTTGTGTTTTCCCCATGAGATCTCAGTAGATTTCTCAGTCTTTCTCCTTGACTTGAGATTTGTTAAATGGTGATTTGAATTGGTGGAGCCATGAGAAAGTTAAGGAAATTGTGATGATCTTTTGAATCCGATCTTAATTTAGTTTCAATCTGACAAATTGATTTGTTAAAATATGTTGAGTTTTACAACTAAAGTGAAGATTACATCCAAGATTCAGGGAGGTCAAAGCCCTTGGAAGTTGGGTGCAAATAGATAGGGAAATAAAATTATCGAGCTTAGAATTGGAGATTTTGGAGAGACAGACTAAAATCCACAATTTGGTCCTATCGTTTGGGTGCTGAAGTGTAGATGTTATCCCTTAGGCAAGAGGAACGTGGGAGCTCCGAAGTGAGAGCCGGTATCCTCCCAGCCTAGCTGCAGATTCAGTAAACAAGCGTAGGATTAGTCAATGTTCTTTATGCCTAGACCAAAGGGTAAATAATATGTATGCTCCTATTTGGCACAATACAAATTGAACGGATTCACTTTATCCATTCAGTATAATTTCTTCACAAGGAGAATGATGCTTTCTTATATATGAATATCACATTAGAACCTTCATTAGTATAATTAGTTATTTAAGAGTTATTAAAATTACCTATTTATTTGAATTTCCTATTAGTGACAGATAAGCAACTTGAATTCCATTGTTGCGAACGATGCTGTTAGACTTAGACTTTTTCCATTTTCATTTAGGGATAAGACTAAGATCTGGTTAAATTCGTTAGCACCAGGATCTATTAGAACTTGGGGAGAACTTTCACAGAAATTTCTATCCAAATATTTCCTTCCATCCAAAATTGCTAAACTTAGAAATGACATAACTTCGTTTTGTCAAATTGATGAAGAGACAATATATGAAGCTTGGGAGAGATTTAAAGATCTTCTTAAGAAATGGCCTCATCATTCGTTACCAGATTGGTTGATAATTCAAACTTTTTATAATGGATTAGTGGGATCACTTAGATCGATTATAGATGTTGCGGCTGGTGGTTCTTTAATGTCAAAAACCTTTTGATGAGGCTTATTCGTTAATAGAAGAGATGGCTACCAACAATTTTCAATGGCCCTCTAAAAGAGTAAATCCCAAAAAACTGGCTAGCATCTATGACTATTGCAATATCTATGTTAGCTTTGCAGATTGTTGCAATATCGAAGAAATTAGATTGAATTATTCTCCAACTCCTCCTATGATGGAAGAGAATTCATCTGGGCAATTTGTGGAAGTTTAACCTTCATATGAGACTTTCAATGCTATTAATAGACACAACAACCATTATTCAAACTATTATAAACCAGGTTTAAAGAATTATCCAAATTTTAATTGGAATAAAAATTCTTCTACAAATCAACAATGGGCAAACAACCCAGTAAACCCATTAGGAAATTCATCCAACTAAGGAAATGTTAATTATAGACCTTCTTATCCTCCAGGATTTAACAGTAATACTCAAATTAAAGAAAAAAAGTTTTCTATGGAAGAGCTAATATTAAACATGGGTCAACAATTGCAGAATCAAAGAAATCAATTACAAAATCAAGGAACCGCTATTAAGAATATTGAAAATCAATTAGGGCACATCGCTACTACGCTTAGTAACCAAACATTGGGAACTTTTCTTAATACTGTGGAACCAAATCCTAAAGATCAAGGAAAATAACAAATCAAAGCGATACAATTACAAAATGGAAAAGAATTGGAAACAAGAGTATAAAAATAAACAGAAACTGAAAAAGAGAAACTGGATACCGACAAAGAAAAGGATCACGAGTACCCAGATTTAGAATATCCACTTACACCAATGAAAATTACAGTGGAGAAACCTCCACCACCATTTCCTCAAAGATTGAAGCAACACAAACAGAATAAACAATTTTTTAAGTTTTTGGAAATTCTTAAGAAATTAATGGTAAATATTCCCTTCGTAGAAGCTTTAGAGCAAATTTCCAATTATGTGAAATTTATGAAAGATATTCTGAACAAGAAAAGGAAATTTCCTGATTACGAAACTGCTGCACTTAACTAAGAGTGTAGTGCAATTATTCAGAAAAAGCTTCCTTAAAAATTAAAAGATCCTGGCAGTTTCTCTATATTGTGTGCTATCAGAGAAAAATTTTATGGAAGAGTTTTATGTGTTTAGGGAGCCAGCATTAATCTTATTCCTCTATTAATTTTCAAAAGATTAGGATTAGGAGAAGTCTCACCTACTTCTGTAACTCCTCCGTTAGCGGATCGTTCATTGACATATCCTAAGGGAGTTATAGAAGATGTGTTAGTAAAATTTGATAAATTTATCTTTCTTGTCGATTTCATTGTTTTAGATATGTAGGAAGATAAAGAAATACCTATCATTTTAGGGAGACCATTTTTAGCTACTGGAAAAGCTATAATAGATGTTCAAAAAGGAGAATTAACTATGAGAGTTAACGATGAAGAAGTCATTTTTAACATTGCAAAACCTATGAAATACCCTGCTGTTGAAAGAGGTAATGAATTTTTTTGCATGGAAATTAGTGAACATTTATTGAATTAAAATTTTAAAGAACATTTTGAGGAGAAAGAACAATTTGAAGATAGTGATGAAGTTACTTTGTAAGAATTGGAAAATGAAGAATTAGATTATGTTCAGAAAAGATTTGAGATGTTGGATATTAAAAAAAATGATGATAAGAATCTAGTTCCGTGAATTATAAAACCACATGAACTTGAGTTGAAAATATTGCCGAGCCATTTGAAGTATGTGTTTCTAGGAGACTCATCTACATAACATGTTATTATATCTTCAGAGTTAAATGATTTGCAAGAGCAAAGACTGTTAGATACATTAAAAAGATATAAGAAAGCTTTTGGTTGGACCTTAGCTGATATTACGAGAATCTGTCATTTGATCTGTATGCACAGACTTATATTAGATGAACAATATAAACTAAGAGTTGATCCACAAAGAAGATTAAATCAAATTATGAAAGAAGTAGTTAAGATGAAAATTTTGAAACGGCCAGACACTGGAATTATATATCATATTTCAAATAGTGCGTGGGTAAGTACAATTCATTGTGTTCCTAAGAAAGGAGGAGTGACTATTGAAACAAAAGAAGTTAATGAATTAATACCTATCAAACATGTTACTAGGTGACGTATTTGCATTGATTATAGAAATTGAACACTCCCATAAGGAAAGATCACCTTTACCCTTTTTAGATCAAATAGTAGATAGACTTGTTGGGCACAAATATTTTAGTTTTTTAGATGGATATACGAGTTACCATAATATTTCTATTACTCCTGATGATCAAGAAAAGTCAACATTTACATGTCCATTTGGATTTTTTGCTTTTCGAAAAATGCCTTTTGGATTATGTAATGCACCTGCAACATTTTAGAGATGTATGATGTCTATATTTAGTAAGTTAATTGATGATGGATTGGAAGTATTTATGGATGATTTCTCAATATTTGGGACATCATTTGATGTATGTTTAAATTATCTTGAAAAAGTTTTCGAGTTATGTAAAAGAACTAATTTGGTTCTAAATTGGGAGAAATGTCAATTTATGGTTGCAGGAGAAATTGTGTTCGAGCATAAAATTTTGGAAGATGACATGAAAGTAGATCGTGCAAAAATTTAAGTTATATCTAAACTAACACCTCCTACTAATGTAAGAGAGGTTAGGAGCTTTCTTGGACATGTTGGATTTTACATACATTTTATTAAAGATTTTTCAAAAATTACTAAACCTCTATACCAACTTATCAAAAAGGACAAGAGATTTGAATTTACTGAAAGCTATTTAAATTCCTCTGAGTTATTAAAAAAAATTAATCACAGCCCCTATTATAGTCTCACCTAACTAGGAAAAACCATTTGAATTAATGTGTGATGCTAACGATTATGCTATTGGAGCTGTTCTTGGACAAAGATATGAAAAATCTTTAAAGTTATATACCATGCTAATAAAACTCTTAATGATGCACAAATTAACTATACTGTTACGGAAAAAGAGTTACTTACTATTGTGTATGCTTTAGACAAATTTAGATTTTCTTTAATTGGAGCTAAATGTGTTGTGTTCACAGATCACTCTGCTATTAAATATTTGATGCAAAAGAAGGATGCCAAACTAAGGTTAATTAGATGGATACTTTTGATGCAAGAAATTGATCTTGTGGTTATTGATAGAAAAGGAACTGATAATCAAATTACTGATCATTTATCGAGATTAGAAAACCATCAATTATCTTACTCTGATAATTAAATTACAGACGGTTTCCTTGATGAACAACTTTATAATATTAATGAGTGGAAAATACCATGGTATGCTGATATTGTTAACTATATTGTAAGTGATATTTTTCCACTTATACTGACACTGCAACAACAAAGAAAATTCATTCATGATGTGAAAGCATATTTTTAGGATGAGTCTTATTTATATAAACAGTGTAAGGATCTTATTATGAGGAGATGTGTACCTTATGAAGAAACTGATCTAATCATTCAGAAATGTCATGATTCTGAATTTTGAGGACATTTTGAAATTGATAAAACTGCTTATAAAATTTTACAAGCTGGATTTTATTGGCCTACTATCTTAAGAGATGTTTATAGATACATAAAATTTTGTGATCGATGTCAACGAGTAGGGAATATATCAATAAGAAATGAAATGCCTCTGAATTTCATGTTAGAAGTTGAAATCTTTGATGTTTGGGGATTAGATTTCATGGGACCATTTATTCCTTCATTTGGGAACTTATATATATTAATTTTAGTACACTATATTTCTAAATGGATTGAAGCACAAGCTTTACCTCATTGTGATGCTAAAGGTGTTTCAAGATTTTTAATGAAAAATATTTTCACCAGATACAAAATACCTAGAATGATTATCACTGACGGAGGATCCCATTTTAGGAATAAATACATTCAGAGATTGACGGAAAAGTTTAATATTATTCATATAATCTCTACTACCTATCACCCTCAAACCAGTGAATTAGCTGAAGTTTCTAATAGAGAGATTAAACAAATACTTGAAATGACTATAAACCCTAGTAGAGTAGATTGGTCCACTAGACTGGATACCGCATTATGGGCTTATAGGACTGCTTATAAAACTCATATTGGAATGACTCCTTACAGTCTAATTTTTGGAAAGACTTGTCACTTACCAGTAGAATTGGAGCATAAAGCATATTGGGCGATTAAAGAATTCAATTATGATTTGAAAGATGTTGGTAAGTAGAGATTGTTACAATTAAAAGAATTGGAAGAATTAAGAAATGAATCTTATGATAACAACAGAATTTATAAAGAGAAACTAAAGTTATGGCTTGATCAAAAGCTGAAGCAGAAGAACTTTAAACCAGGACAAGAAGTTTTGCTTTACAATACTAGGCTGAAGTTATTCCCTGAGAAATTGAAATCTCATTGGTTAGGACCCTTTACTGTGACTCAAGTTTATACTTACATAGTTGTTGAAATTGAAGATCAGAAGACTAGAAATAGATTTAAAGTAAATGGAAACATATTAAAAAAGTATTTTGAGGGTAAAAGACCAAATTTTAAAGAGGTTTTAATGATCAGTCAACCTGAACAATACCTGAGTAGGTTGGGCTGACGACGTTCAACCAAGCACTTTATGGGAGGCAACAGATAGTTATCTTTAATTTTATTGCGATTATAGTAGTTTTTATTTGAAGTTATTGTTAGTTTGTTGTAGTATTGAAATCTACTATTATTTACTCTTGAATCATCATAAAAATTGGATCCATAGAGAAAAATTGGAACGCATTCGGACCAAAGCAAAACTGTGCACTTTTTGCCTCGGGCGCCGACAACGGGTTTTCCTTAGTGTCCAAGAAATTAAGTACAGAGGTTCGCCAGTGGTGCCCTCGACGCCGCCGACGGTGAGACTGGCGAGATGGCAGTATTTGGAGTTTGAATGACGGTTTTTGTCTGTTTTTGGGCGGGAGTTACCCCTTTTAAACTCCCAAATTCGATTCCTAAGTTCATATTCCCCCAAAAACAAAGCAAAACTCCATCAAACTCATTCTTATGACATCCAATTCCCTTAGTAATCCCATAATGCGAGTGTTCAAACGGAGAAAGTTTGTTAGTGCGGAAGCGCAGTGAATCTTCAACAAGATACCGATGAAGAAAAGATTAATCAAGGAACGAGGATTCGTAAATCGTGAATTGAATATTCCCTCTACAACAATCAAAGAGATGATTGTGCCGCAAAGATGCAAAGTGCTGTGCTATACTATCGCAGCCGTGGTTCTTCCTGTGCTGAAGGAATTTTATGCAAATTTACATGGAATCAACCAAGGAGTTGTTTATGTGCGAGGTAGATAAATAACTTTTAGTCCTGCATGGATCAATGCATTATATATGATTGAGAACGTTCATGTCTGCCATTATTCCAAGTTCATCTCGACAAGAAACCAGATGAATGAGATTTATCAATATTTAACAGACGAAATTGAAAACTGTAAAATGAGAGAAAACAGGTATGTTAGTTTTTCTGCGGCACTCCTAAATCCCGTTTCAAAATAGTGGCACTTCTTCATTTCTATAAAACTGTTACCAGTAATGAAGATCGGTAAAGTTTCTAAGGAAAGTGCTATTCTGAATTACTGCATCCAAATGGGACTATCGATCGATATTGGATCAATAATTGTGAAGTCAGTTTTGGGCCTGATCGTTCTTGGATCAAATTATGGGCTTGGACATCCTTCCACAATTTTCTCACTTCTTAGTCAGTATCAAGTATCCTACAAAAATCAGGAAAAGGTACTTTTACCTTGGAAGCCTTTGGACCCAACTAAGAGATTCCCAGCTTTTGAAGATGAAAATGACATGACTAATATGGTAGATCAATCATCTCAAAATTCACTGCCGATTCAAACTTAAGTTCTAGACAAGACTCTGGCGATCCTGCGCAGAATCAAGAATTTTGAGGTACAAAATATCATGAATGCAATTAATAATATCTTCAATTTTTTTGATCATCTAGACTGGAGGATGAAAGAATATTTTCTCACTCTAGACATATAGAGATAGTTTGATACGGCTGATGAGGAGGATGAAATTAATAGAAGAGGATTCTACTGAAGAATTTTCATAGCGACCCTTTAATAACCACTTCGTTTATGTGCAATCAAAGGGTGATCTCAGAGGAGAATCTAGTACTAAATCTAAAGAATATTATATTTATATTACTACATGTTTGTCTATGTATGTAATTTGATTTGAACTTTGCATTTGCTTTGCTTTAGAATTATGCTTTTAGATCTTTATTTAGTTGAGACTAAGCATAGGATGTTTTGTTTTTAGCATTTTGAGTGTTGTGACTTAGATTATGATGCTAAATTAATGTATTTAGGTTAAGAAAATACCAACTTAGGTGTGTTATGTAACGTATATTGTACCTCTTAGAATTAATACATAATTGTGATGTTTTGTGTTGTGTAACCTTATTTGTGAGAAGTACAACATTTAATCACTCAAAATTATGTCTATAATGATTGAAAAAATGTCGTTGAGGCTTGAAATTGATCAAAATCACAAAGATTTGAGAATTGAATCAAATCAACAGAGCCCGCCGACGGCTCCTTTGATGCCGCCAACATTGGACTTTTCCCGAAAATTAGGAGATAATTTCAATAAAGCGCGCCGATTGTGCCAAATACCCCGCTGATGGAGAGACCTTGAAAAAACACCTTTAACCATGATTTTAACCAGACAACCGACACTATTCATCATCCCATTCCTCTAAAAAATGTGATTTTTAACCTAGAGCTTGAGAGATCTTGGATTCGGTGGCAATTTCAAGGCATCTAGACCCCAAATTTGATCATCTCTAGGTAAGTGCTTGACTCCAAACTAAAAATATTTGATTTTCACCATGGATTTCTTTCGCATTGAGGAGATCCAAAAAAATTTAGAATGTGAAGAAAATATTGGAAGAAATTCATGGAACTTAGTGTTGAACTCTTAGAATTACTCTTGGAGGCCATTAATTGCATATTTGAAGTATATTTGGAAATTTTTGTATAATTGTGATTAGATTTAAATGGCTCCACAACAATAGAGATGACTTGAGTTCGACAAGTCTTGCTTCGTCAATGTGAAGGCTCTATCAAGGTTTACTTCAGTGTTTGAAGGAAAAAAAGTGCGTAAGAGATAGAGTTTTTGAGAGCCTGGGAGGAGAAATTGAATGAGTTATTACTGTGCGGGGATGGGAAAACTTCTATTACACCACCAATAAGGCTGTTGCAACAATTGTGAAGGAATTATATGCCAATGTGCTCTATTCTAAAGATGGAATCATTCAAGTGTGGGGAGATTTCCTACTGGATTTAATGCCGCCCACATTAACACCTTTTACGAAGTCCAGACTCTTATAACTGTCATTATGAATCCTTAAGTACTATGGAAGGCCCCCTAAATGATGTGATCAACTTTCTCACTGATGGGAAAGGAACGCGGAAGATAAATCAATGAGAATAGGTAAATTTTTCTGCTTCCATATTAAATGCCACCTCTAAAGCATGACACTAATTTATTTCCTCTACTCTATTACCGACTTATCACCATAGTGAGGTAACTAAAAATAGAGCTATTCTAAATTTCTATATTCAGAATAATAGAAATATAAATGTGGGGAGAATCATTTTTAAGAATATATTGACTACAACAACGAGTGAAACAAGTGGTGGTCTAGGACATCCTGACCTTATTTATGTAGTTTGCCAACTTTATGGAGTTGAAGCTGAAGGTGATGAGGAATGTGTTTACTTTATGGAACCCATTAGTAAAGTATATTTGAAAACTTATGAATCCCATGAGAAATGGAGAACTAGAAGCAGGAGTCAAGAACCTTCTACTAGTAGAGATGTCCCCTCTACAAGTATGACCTTCCACCTTCTAGTTCCCCTACTCTGACTGATTTGATGAATGAGTTGGCCTTGCAGCGAAAGAGTATAAAACTAATAATTGGAAGGAATTAAGGTTTAGAACATCGACATGATTATGATAGTGAGTACCTTCAGAGGCATTCAAATTTTAAGATAGCTTAGTACGAAGCTCAGACCCGACACTACAGAGGTGAGCCTGATGTTACTTTCCCTGAGTGCCCCCAATATACTCAGTATCAGCCCAATCCACCTACTAATCAAGGAGACGAAGATATAGTTTGGGATTTTGATATATGAATGTAATTGGCGTACTTGTACTTTTATTTTGATAATCTTTTGTAATAGAAATGGATGTTTGTGTATTTGTACTTTCATTTTTATTGTTATATTGTATTTGGATAATTTTTTAATTTTTGTTATAAAGTTAGTGTGGTAGTTAAAGTTTACATGTGTAGTATAATGGATGTTGATGAGTAATTTGTGAATTGTAATGTGTTTTTCATTTCGCATTTTATATGTAATTGTTTTTTTAGTATTGTGCTTGTGTTAGTGAATTATTGTGTTTGTTTAATGTTTTAGTTTTGTAGTTATTTCAAAATTTCATTACCTAGCAATTTCTCTAATGATATATATGTGTAGAAATCTCCTAATGTTACAGACTTGGTGAAGTAGAAATTTTGTGAAGGACTGCAAAAATTTTAGAATGATGAAAATGTCTAAAACACTGAGATATGATTTATATTTACAGTTTTTTTCCACCTGTATCATTTCATATTGAAAAATTTAAGTTTGGGGGAGGGAAGAAAAGGAATAACTTTTAGATGTCCTCTATTTAAATATTTTAAAATATTATTATTATGATTTTATGTAGTGAATTTAATTCAGGTAACTATATTTTGTAGCTATTTAAATATTATGGTAGATTTAAAG
>NEWO01000220.1:562702-601280 GCA_003013225.1 Phalaenopsis aphrodite
TAAATACATTCCTGAACTTATATTTATGAAATAGATCTTTTACTAGTAGTGTTCTCATGAAATTTCTATCCTTTGAATATTCTAAGTGACTTAATATTGCAACATATAGTCATTCTTGATATGAATAGAAGACTAGAACTCTTAAACTTGATGGCTAGATAATCTTGTTGCTACAGAGTTAATTCAATTACTTGAATTTTTTCTGAAAACCTCACTATGACATTTATCTAAATCAAACTTCTAGTATTTCTGAATTAAAACTTTCCTACAATAAATCAAAACTTTTATGTAGTACTAAATTACTTGAGGACAAGTAATTGTTAAGTTTGGAGGATTTTGACCAAAGGAAAATATGTTAAGATTTTCATACCAATTTTACACTGTTTTTGATGATATTGGACTCTAAAGAAAGATATTTTTGATGTTTTGTTGCAGCGAACAAAAAGATGCAAAAAGGAGCGAATTTGGAACGAAAAGGACCAAAATGGGAAGATTTGAACTAGCGCGCCGATGGCGAACCTAACGCCGCCAATGGAAGACTTTTCCCGAGACTCCAGATTTAATTTACTTAGAAGGTCCACCGACGGCGACCTCGATGCCGCCGACGGTGAGCTCGGCGGTTATGCCAACAATGCATTGGATGAGGATGAATTTTGGAGGGGTGCTTAGGCAACTCTTAGGAAAACTCATCCACAACTTTAAAAGAAGATTTTGGCCAAAAATAGAAGATGTCCTGGAAGTTAGAGATGTTCCATTAGTGTATAGAGAATTTACTAGAGTGTCTAAATTGTGAGGAATTCTTTGATAGATTGTAAGAGTGAAGGGAAAGTGAGAGATTTCTTTGTCCTTACTGGTTCGTAGAGGAATTCTGTGTGCTGTAAAAAAAGGAAGAGAATTAGAGGAACTTGAAGGTGTTTTCTTGGGGAGAAATTGGAGATAAGTTTATTTACTTGTGTATTTTATATGACTTTGCTTTTATATATGAATGCTGAGTTTTGTTGTGTTTTTCCAATGAGATCTGAGTAGTTTTCTCTATCTTTCTCCTTGGCTTGAGATTTTTGGAATGTTGATTTGAATTGGTGGAGCCATGAGAAAGTTAAGGAAATTGTGATGATCTTTTCACTGATCTTAAATTAGTTCAATCTGGCCAATTGATTTGTTAAAATATGTTGAGTTTTACAACTAAAGCATAGATTACATCCAATATTCAGGGAGGTCAAAGCCTTTGGAAGTTAGGTATCAATAAATAGGGAAATAAAATTTATGGGGCGGAGAATTGGAGATTTTAGATTGACAGACTAAAATCCACAATTCGGTTCTATCGTTTAGGTACTGAAGTGTAAATGTTAGCCCTCAGGCGAGGGGAATGTGGGAACTCCGAAGTGAGAGTCGGTATCCTCCCAGTGTAACCGCAGATTCAGTAAAAAAACGTACGATTAGTCAATGTTCTTTATGCCTTGACCAAAGGGTAAGGAATAGGCATGCTCCTATTTGGCACAATACAAATTGAACTGATTCACTTTATGCATTCACTATAATTTCTTCACAAGGAGAATGATGCTTTCTTATATATTGAATATCACATTAGAACCTTTGTTAGTATAATTAGTTATTTAAGAGTTAATAAAATTGCATATTTAATTCAATTGCCTCTTAGTGACAGATAAGCAAATTGAATTCCATTGTTGTGATTAAGTATTACTTTTCTAAAATCTTAGTTCGTAGTTTTAATATTACTCCCTGTGGGATCGATATCTAGGACTCTATTAGAGCACCATATTACTTGAGTGATACGTATATATGCATTGATAAGTGTGGCTTTACAATTATTGATTATTTTATACATCCATCTGTATCAAATCTATAATTGTTATTAAACATTTGGTGTAGTTGCTGAGGAATTAAATGTTTTAGCATCAGTATTAAATAATTATATTTTTAAGCATATATAAAGTCGTTGTCACATACTAATAAGCATAATAGCGGAAAAAGTGATTATGAGAGAAATTTCACTCATCTTTGGAGGGCATCATTAGTGGTAACCAAGGAGTTCAATTTTTTCCATATCCTAGATATCTTGATTATGAGTCTGCAAAAGTTTGGGATAGCGGTGATTCAGAGGATGAAGAGTAGAATTGAGAGATTTATTTTATTATTGTAATATGATATGAACTATGTGGTCCAGGCTTGCTACATTTGCATCTGTGTGTTGGTTTGAACTATGTGATGTGATGTGTTTTCATGTTTTGGACTTGAAACATGTATGTATGTTTACTTGTTTAGATATTGTGTTGTGTGAGAATTTATTTTTAATTGTATTAAAATGTTTGTGTTAGTTAGTAGTTTTTTTTTAAATTCTAGGGTAGTAACTGTTGTTAGTTTTCTGATTTAGTTAGTTTAGAACTTAACTTAATTCTATATGTCTTTTGTAAAGTTGAAAATCTTACCAACTTAAGTCTTAAATTTGAAACTTAGGAAATTGCTACCCTGTATTTTTTTTTATCATGTTAGTGTGTTTGTTTTCATGTTGAGATTGTGATGTCGAGTTAGTGTGTTAGTTTTCTTTTATCTTTATACTCACTGTTTAGAAGTCTATTGAATCTCTACATGTTAAATTGAAATGAAAATATTAGAAAATTTTATCAAAATTAATTTTACACCTGTTTTTAGTTTTATACTTGTATTTATTCTTATTTTCATTCTTGCTTATATATAATCAATGCTAAACTGTTTAATCTGATAAAAATTTAAGTTTGGGGGGGGGCATCAAAAATATTTTTAAAGCTTTAATTTTATTTGTTCTCAAATGCACTACAAGTGAATTTGATTTGAAAAGAAAAATTGACATGTATATGAAGTTATATTAGGGAAGTAAACTTTGATTTTAGAAATAAGTAAGAGAATTTAGTTGAAATTTTGAGTAACGAAGAAAAAATTTTAAGTTAAAAGTTTTTAGTATGGAAAATGATTAATATAAGTAACTATATTTAGTAAGAAACAATGCATTTTTGAAAATTTTAGAAATTTAGATTTCTATTTTTAATACTTAGGTTTCTTTTATTAAAAATAATTTTCAAAGCTATTATTATATTTATAAGTAAAATTTTTTTATCAAAACTTTGCTTTAGGAAAGGAAAAGTAGAATTCAAAATTAATGTAGGCCTACCCAGATATAGTAATCCTTGCAAAAAAAGAAAAAAAAATAAAAAGAAAAAAAAAGAAGAGAAAAAGAAAAAAAAAAGAGAAAATAAGTAGAAAAAGAAAAAAAAATATAAGGGAGGAGAAGCTTGAGGATTAGTGCCTAATCAAAATTTAGTTCTACATTTGATCTTTTTAAAGTATAAGACTTGAGAAAATTTTAAGCTTATAAATATAATATTGTAAGTAAAATTATTTTTAATAAAATTTTTTTAGTGGAGATAATAAAAGAACTAAATTCAAAATTTAGAAGACTTACAATATTTCTGAATTAGATAGAAACTTATATTTTCATCTTTCTTAACAGTAAAAATTTCTAAATTTTAAGTTGGTCTCATTTATTGAATATTTTTTCTAAATCAAGCTACTATATTTCTAAATCTAAATTTTAGTAACTTTTAAAGAAACTCTTATACATATCATACATATTTAGTATTTAAAAATTGAAGTGTCACTTGAGGACAAGTGACATTTTAAGATACGCCTAAAAAATATAGTGTTTTTAGGCACATTTTTATACCTATTTTTGAGATATTGCACTTTAATGGAAGATATTTTTGTGTTTTTCTTTCAGGTACAGGTAAAAATGTAACAAATGCTTAAATCAGTGAAAAAGGATCAAATTTGGAGTAAATAGGTAAAAAATGTGCAAAAGTGTTTTGGCGCCTAAGAGCCTGATCCGGCGCTTAAGCGCTAGGTAAATTGAGAAGGCCTTGCTTAAGCACCAGAGGCCCTACTCTTAAGCACCACTGGCAGTTATTGGACGAGTAAATCTAGTTTTTGTAAATTTTGAAGAGGTTTTTGAGGAACCTATTGGCTTAAAAGGTGGTTACAACCACCATGGACGAAACTTATTGCGAAAGGATGCATCTCTTAGAAAAATACATCGAATCAAGAGACATTTTGAAGAGATACCAAGACACCTTTTGGAAAATTATAAAAGGAAGAAGCTTGGGACTCTGAAAGAGGTCCTGAAAGTACTGGAAAAGTTTTGAAAGTTCAAAAATTAGGGAGTTAGTTGGAGAGATTTTTAGGCACCACATATTTATCCTTTTGTTTATTTCTAGTTTTATATTGAGAGTGTTGTAAAAGAGAAGAGATTCAAAGGAACTTCAGGTGGAGGACTTGAGATAAGTTTTAATCTTTTGTTTTAGGCTACTTTTGATTTTAATTGAGACTTGTTGTTGGTTTGACAATGGTTTTTACTTTTAAACAAAAGTGTGGTTTTGTTTTCTCCATGGATTCAGAGTAGTATTCTTTATCTTTCTTATTAAAATGATAAGTAATTAAGTGTTGGATGGAAGTTGTGGAGAGTATTGATCTTTAATGTTGAAAGAAGTTATGATGATTTAAATCTATGTACTTCATTTAATTCTTGATTTGGCCAATCGAGATGTTAAAATATGTTTTGAGAACAATTAAGAACCGGGATGGTATTTTTGAGTCAACAATTGGAAAGAATCACATGAGGTTGTTTGAATGATAATGTAGTTCATATGATTGAGTGCAAATTAATAGTGAAATATTCATTGAAGGGTGTAGAGTTCGAGGACTTTAAAGTGACATGTTAAAGCCTCCAACTTGGTTTATTATTTTAGATTCTGATATGAGATGTTAGCCCTTGGAATGAGAGAATTGAGGGAGCTCTAGTGTGAGAGCTAGTATCTTTCCTGCCTAGCTGGTCTTTAGAATTATTCAAACTTTAAATTACCCAATATTCTTTATAGCATCTCTACTAACGGTAAAGAATATTATTGCTCATATTTGGCACAACATAATATGCATACATCCACAACAAAATTCCTATACTTATATTTGATTCATGATAAAGAGAAAGATATTTTCATATTTAGTGCTTTTCTTCTAGAAAAACACAAGTTATTTTTATAAGTTTGTACTATTTTTGTTATAATATTAAAATTACAAAAAATATTTAAATTTTCTTTACTGCAAAAACATCTTTGGTTTAAATATTTATCTTTTTTAAAATAGTAAGCTTTCCAAAAAGTGCATATTGTATATCTTCCCTGTTGGTTCAATTTTCAGGTCTTAATCAAAAAGTCCTATATTACTTCATAATGATACGTATACTTGCATAGTATCTCAATATAAATTAAAAGTTAAATTCTTGTTTTTCTTCGGAATCAAGTTTTTGATTTTGTTGTGAAATTAGGAAATATAAGGGAAAAATACAATCAGAATTATTTTTATACTGTTGCATATAAGCAGTTTCGAGATCATCACCCTTCATGTCAAAACTGAAACCAAAACTAAAAAAGAAACGAGATTAAATTCACTACCACAACAGTCAAAATATAAAGCAACTCAAACTTTAATCACAAACAAAAAACAAAACAAAAATTGCAACTAAATTAAGTTGTATCTATTATATGATCGGGAATCCCTCCGAGGAGGTAACCTTCGGTTGGTAACGAGATTTCCCAAAGTCTAAATGAAAGTATGAAACTCGTTAAGTTGCATTTAGTAAGTTCATTTGGACTAAGTGAATCTGAAAGAAAATAGTGGCGTCGGAATGAAGGAACCATAGAATCCTAACATGTGTCCCTCTATTCAACTTTAATATTTCTCATAATAATTAAATACTCATGACTTTTAGATACAATTGATTTGACATCATGACTTGACACATTAGAAAATTTAAACTTGCCACGACGAGGAGCTTAGAGCTAGCATTGTGGGCAGCATGGCCATCTTCAACATCAAGACATGTAAACATCAGCTAAACCATTTCTTAGACATAAAAAACAAGCCTTAGGATTTTTTGGTTGACCGCCTAGTGTGACAAAAATCCTCTACCATATCATTAAGACTTTTGTAGCTCTGCAATACAATATAAGCCCTAACTTAATTCGAGGTTGTCATTCATCACAACCTAAATCCTCACATCTTCCAGGCTATTTGTGTGATCGTTTCACATGAATGTAAGCCAAATTAATAAAATTTGCTGGATGAAACATTTAAATTTTTCTTCTCTAAAGTGAAATAAAACTACATGATAGCTTGGGAAGTCATCGAGGTTCTCCTCATGATCTGTGACATCCACTAGTTCTTCTTCATTTTGATTCCATAATAAATGTTCTAAATTTGAGTCATTCCCTTTCACACCTCTTTGTTCTATTTCATTGAAAAGTTTTATTCCATTAACCTCTTTAAAGAAAAAATCTCTTGGTTTTTATTGAGAGTTTTCTTAGGCTACTTTGGTTGTCGAAGATGTGATTAACTATAAGGGCTTACCGTTATTGGAAAATTTCCCAAACCCAGCTTAATATAAACTTTATTTAATTTCACATATTAAATAGAGGAACTTGTCAGCTTATAAAAAAATATTTTTTTATACAAAACAAATGTCATATATTACTTAGTTTATCTGATCGAGCCTCACCCTCAAGTCTTGTGTTTATCTTTCGGAATAGATACATAGCTTGAGGTGTAGTGCTCTTTTATCTAAACTTTGAAAGATATGGGATCAATTTGATTTCATATTTTTCTAAAACTAAATATATATATTTATATATTTATATATGTAAATTAAAATGCCTTTCCGAAGCGAGCGATGAGATTTTGATTCTAGCGACCTTGCAACGGGCAACTCCTTAACTAAATAGTGTCGATAATAAACAAATCCCAATTAGGTCTAATGTAAATTAGAGCTAATTAACCACATTAAGTGTTACTTACATTAGGCATAATTCAGCTTAAACTTTAATAGGTCTAACCCTATTTAAACTGAATTAACTGAATTAAGCCTTAATTGCATTAGTCTTAATTCAACTTAAATCACAATTAAGTCTAGTAATATTTAGATCTATTTAACCACATTAAGATTTTCTTAAATTTGTCTCAATTCAACTTAAACCTAAATTAGGTCTAACCCTAATTAGACCTAATTAACCACATTAAGCCTTACATCAGGCTTAATTAAAATTAAAACCCAATGAGGTCTAACCCTAATTATACCTAATACAACTAATTAAACCCCCTTCCCTTGTTATGTTTATTTAACCTTCAAACCAAATTAGATCTAATCTAAATTATATTTTATCTAACCCTTAAGTCTTAACTACATTAGACTTAAGTCAATATAAACCCTTAGGTTCAACCAATTTGAACCTCAGTCAACTAAAACAATTAGGTTCAACACAACTTGAACATAAGTCAACTCAAACCCTTAGGTTCAACCCAACTTGAACCTAAGTCAACTGAAATCTTTAGGTTCAACCCAATTGGAATCTAAATCAATAATCAACAAAAATCTTAGGTTCAATTTATATTGAGCTTAAGTAAACTTTAAGTCTAAATTATACTTAACCAAACCTTCTTAAGTCCTACCAAAATTTGACTTAAGCTATTTAAAACAAACCTGAGTTAACTTAAAATCTTTAGTTAATGACAACCTTACGTTCAATCCATATTGAACCTAAACAAACTATAGGTCCTACTTTCAATAGATCTAAATCAACTTTAAGTGCTGACCACATTCTACTTAGAATCATTTTAAACCTTATGTTCAATCCATATTGAACTTAAATAAACTTTAAGTTCTAACCACATTGGACTTAGAACCATAATAATCCTTTGGTTCAAATAGTATTGAGCTAAAATCAACTTTAAGTCCTACCTACATTGAACTTAAAACAATCCTAAACCTTAGGTTCTACCTGAAACTTTAGGGTCTACCTATATTGAGCCTAAATGATATTTAAGTCTTTCTTACATTGGACATAGAACTATTTTAAACCTTAGGTTCTACCTACATTGAATCTAAATCACCTTAAGTACTACTAAAATCTACATTGAACCTAAATGATCTTCATACTTTAGGTTATAAATGACATTAATATATGTGTTTTATCGACATTAAATCAAAATAATAGGTCTCAACCAAACTTCTTTAGTTCTAATCGATATCAGACCTAAATTAAATGACATCATAAAAATCCAACTCATCAACTCACCGACATGAATAACATAAAATCCAGTTTAAAATGACATTAAAACTTAAACTTGTTCCTAATATCTAAATAAGACTGAGAAGATAATTTGGAGGAGGTAACCCATGATTGGTAACAAAATATCTCCCGGACATTTCTGGCTAATCAAGCCATAAACATAATGACTTGGGACGATGGAACCATGGGATCCTGATCAGATCATCTAAAAAATAAATAATAAAATGAAAGAAATGAAGAAATTCAATCGGTTAATAAAACATAAACAACCTAAAATTTTCCAAGCCCAAAAATCCCAATAAGACATTAAAACTTAAATTGAATTGCAATGAACAAATATCACCAAATGTAAATTGAACATTTTTGTTAAGATCTACAAAGATTTCTTGGACTACTCAATCTGTTGTTGCTGATAAGAATCTTCCGGTTCTAATTTAAACACCTTTTGGACTAAGTAGATATGAATACTTTATGGCTCCAGTACGATAGAGCCATAGACATTTTGATCGGGTCGTTCAAAAATTATTCAACTAAATAAATTGATAAATTTAAACTTAATTTCATGTTAATCAAGTTATGTTTTGCAAGATAGATGAACACATGTAAAAAATTTCACTTTAGATTTACTTTAAATGTTAGGGCGAGCTATATTGGTTTTGCATGAAGACATTCTGAAGCAGAAAAGATGAACCCCAAAACAACAAAAAAAGAAAATAATTACACCAAAACAAAAAAAAACCTCAAAACAAAATGTCAACAACAAAATAAAAATAAAAATAAAACAAAAAAATAAAAAAAAACAACATGACATGACATAAAAAAAATAAGAATAAAATAACATGTCATGACTTAAAAGAAAACTAAAAAAAAACATGAAATGAGACGAACAAACAATACAAAACAAAATGTTTATGGTAGAATCCTACTCTTAGAAACCAATTATTCCAAGAATAAACATTTATTTTTTTCTTTTGTTGTCCTTGGCATTTTTTAAAAGAAGGAGTGTTTGCATTTATCAAGAGATTTCTTAAATAATTTTGACTGTCTTAGATTTAGTTAACTATGGAATATTGCTCCTATAGGACAAACAAGATCTCAGAAGAGGTAATATACCGAAATCTCTGGTTATCAAGTTTTTCATGTGGTTTTCCTTATACGAGAAATCATTTCTCTGTAATGTCTATCATATTGAAGATTAACCTCACTTTCTTTTTCTCGTGTTTTCTATTTTTAGTGATTTCATTCCTTCTCCTAGTTTCTTAACATTTTAAAGTACTTACATGATTCAAAAGAATGGGATAATTGGAAACTTAGGGCAATAAAAAAGATAAAGAGAGTGGCAACTCCTTTCAAATAACAACACCAAACCAATGAGATGACGATGGGAATTGGCGACACCAGAAATGACCCACGAGCTACGACGACTGCCAAGAGAGTGGCGACTCAGCTGGGGATCTTCTCTCTCCTCATCTCTCTTTAAATCATTCATTTTTCATTCAAATAAATTCTATCATTTATGAGATAGAATTATCTTTCTCAACACATTGATTATAAGAGTTATTTATGATAGACATTCCATGACATCAATGACAGATATTCCATGAAATCTATGACAAACTTTTTATTCTGTAACAGACATTCCATGATATCTGTAATAGACACTTGATGACATCAATGACAGATATTCCATGACATCTACGACAGACATTCCCATGCATCTATGTTATTTGTGATAATCATTCCATAATGACAAGACAAAAATGACATAACATAATCAATTCTTTGTTTACAAAATGAGTTTATAATAAATTTTAACATATCATCTTTCTGAATTTTTAAGAAAACTACAATGGATTCTCCTGACTCATCTTTTCCTACATTCAATATCTTAATACACCAACAAATGAAGATACTTGCTTCTACCAAAATGACTTCAGGTTGTTTGATGAAACTAGATTTATGATGAATAGTCAGTCCCAACTCATTACAGAACCCTTCGAGGAGTTTAAACTAAACTCCTATGAAGATTTTCTTCATTTTGGAGAAGATATACCTTGGGAATTTTTTGTAGACTAATTGACATTTGATGATGAAATTGATCAGAAAGGAATGAAAGTCTACGGGGAGGATGATGTTTTCTCACCATCCATATATGATCTTGTTCCAAGAGTGTTCAATTAATACCAACTTAACTAAGAGATAGAACTCATTCTCTTAAAAGGAAGAATAAAAGAAATGAAATCAAGAATCTTAAAACATCTATATTCAAGGAAAGTGTTTTTGGAAACACAAATTCTTTAAATATGAATCAGCTTTATCCATTACCCATTGAGTATGAAGATAACACATTCCAATCTTTTTAAAGAAAAATTTCTTCATCAATATAGACTATATATTCAAGCTCAAATGACTTGCATGAAAAGAAAGATGTTCAATCTCTTAACTTTTGAAAAAAATAGGATGTGCAGTCTCTACATCCTCGAAGAAGAAGCTTCTAGCTCAAGAGCATTCTATTTATCATGAAATGAACCAGTAATTCCCATCAGAGAGTCAGTATGGTCAGGTACCTGTTAAACTTTGTTTGGGACCAAGAGTGAAAGAAATGACAATCTCAAGAGAAAGAACGAGACCTAATGAATTAATCTTGGAGGCAAAAGAGACATCTGCTAAAATAAAAGATCATGTGCAAATGTTAAAAGCTGCAGATCATCCCTACTCACACAAAAATGATATACTTCCTATAACATCTCGTCCTATACTCAAGACAAATGTATGGACACATGAGATATCAGAAAGAATCTCTAATGAAGCGAACACTACCCTTGACATTTCTTAGGAAAATATTTTGGAGAAATGTCCTGCTGCAAGATCTAAAGAAAGACTGAAAATTTTGAGAGCCGACATCAAATGATTATCAAGATGGAGAAAGGGAAAATGTACAAATACTCTAAGTGAGGAATAAGCAAAAATAAACTTGGTAGATCCACAAAACACTTCTGTAGCATGAGAACTATTTCCACCTGTCAAAGAAAATATAACAGAAGGGTTACATGCTATTATTCAACAACGAGACGACCAAATCAATTATCTTGAACATAAGATCGAATAAATGATGGCAACTATACAAAATCCACCACATACAACTTTACCTATTGTTGAAGTCATTACACCTAAAGGAATACATATTCATAAAGAATAAAGAGAACAAATAGAAATTTAGGAGAGTACGCAGACAAAAAAAGATTCCATCCATGGTAGAATTCCAAAAATGAAATCACATAACTTGTGGAACAAAAAGTAAAAGGGATAATGGCTCAGATGAGGGTTGGATCATTAACTCCAAAGGGTAGACCTTATCCATAGGAGTATGATTATGTCCAATATCCTTAGGGATTTATTCCACCTCTGTTCAAGATGTTCGATGGAATCAATATTCCTCGTCAACAGCTAGCACATTTTAGAGCAAGTTGTTGCAACATAAGAGGAAGCAGTGCTCTTCTGTTTGGTCAATTTGTCAAAAGTCTTACAAGAGTTATTTTTGACTAGTATTTAAAACTTCCCAATGGTCCTATTAATACATTTATTGAACTTGAAAATCTCTTCATCCAACGATTCACCGGAGGAAAACATCATATAACAGTTGGAGTGTGGTGGAGTAACAAAAATGAGGGGAAACATTAGTGGATTACATTTTGCACTGGTGAAATCTTAGCAAGAAAAGTGAACCACAACTTTAGGAACAACATGCAGTATAAATTCTGCTAAAAAATAATCACGGTCCTATAGCATTCATGCTTAAGGGATTTACAATAAAGACATTTAAAAAACTACTCAGGAAAGCTACCAACCTTCAACAAGAAGCTATACATGTGAGTGTAATAGAAAAAACCGAGAAGACAAAACCAATAAAAAAATTTGAGAAGAATTCAAGAAATGTCTCAACAACAGACAAAGGCAAGCAGGCAATGCAAGTGCAGCTCGAGCAGAAGAAGCAATGAGAAAATGTAAATCAACAACAATCACAATCATCAACAGAACTGAAATTTCAACAATCAACGCCATCACTGACAAACAAAAATTGATGTCCGAGAGGATGAACAAAGAATATCCATTCAACACAGAAGCAGTCAAAACAATATTTCTTATCTTGTTGTAAATACTGGAATTCAAATTGCTTGAATCTATAAGTCTGGGAGAGATTGATTTAAAAGATAATCTTAATTAATTTCCTTTTCATTGGATGTTGTGACACAAAATTGAAGAATGTTTCATTATCAAAGACTGGTTGGAACACAACTTCAATGATGGGAAAATAGCAATCCCAAAAAAATACATGAAAGAACCTGAAAAGTTTTCAGTTAACATAATTTTGGTTGATAAAATTATTCTTAGCGGTCCTTCCAACAATGACAATAATGATAATACTGTTCAAGGCAAACCTCTTGAGAAAACTTCTGGGACCTTCCAAATTAATTAAAAATCGACATCATTGACAATAGAGCCTTTTAAAAAAGAAAATAAAAAGAAAAAGAAAGAATCAAAATGGGTTAGAGAACTTTTATGTATATTCCACTTCTTGTATTCCTCCACAATCTATTAGGATAGTTGTCTCAGACGAAGGGAGAAAATCCCTCGAGCCGTTGACCATGTATGACTTTATCTCCACTATGAATAAAAAAATTCCAATTCTACTTACATGTTGTCTATTTCTGTACAACCCTTGAAATTCAAAAATACAATTTTGATCTCATAGACAACACCCAAATTGTACACAATCTCAAAGATTTTAATCACAATCAAGACATTGATAGTTCTAATAATAATTAAAATAGAGATGACATCGGGATGCTCAAATTACAAGGAGTACCGATTTCCATAGAATTGGAACTCTCTGGAAAAGAGTCAAATGATACACCAAAAGAAATAAATGAATTTAACTTGCGAAGTGGAAGGATTCTACCTCCAAGGACTACTCCAAAAGAACTAGAAAAATCAATCGTGACTTAAGAAGAAACCATTATTCCAGTACAAGAATGACTATCTCAAGGAAACTAGGACAATTATAAAAACAACGTGGACTATAATGCGTTAGCTCATTTAAGAAAATTACCACCAAAGTTGAGCATCTAAGACACCCTTGTCATTTCCAAAGAAATGAGTGAGTCATTGTTAAAAGCTTATTCAGATCCATAAATTTGTTTAGCTCAACTCACTAGTAATTCTTCAATTGAGGCTTACTAATTTGAAGAACAGACTAAAATAACTTTCTCCGACAATGTCTTGTTGCTTGGAATAACCCAACATAATTTTTCATTATATATCATGATCAATATTAATGACACAACACTTCCAAGAGCGCTTATTAATCCTGGTGCCTCGATTAACTCTTGCATATTTGGACATAGAAGTTTGATGGCTAACTAGAGATAAAATGATGTTACAAGGATTCAACCAACAAAGAGAACGAGTTGTTGGATCGATATCACTACTTTTAAAAAAGGACAATTTGGTGACAATGGAAAAATTCTACATCATTGACTCAGAAACATATTTCAATGCCTTTCTTGGTAGAATATGGCTCCACGAGCATAAGATAGTTCCCTATTCAATACATAATCGCATAAAATATCTATTTAAATGACAAGAATGCTGCATCACAGAAGATCTGCAACCATTCTCAGTCCATGAAATTGATGTACATGAAGATAGTGCATACAACACTTTAATAAAGAATATTATACTTTCTAGAGACGTAGTAATGACACCAAATGAAGAAGAAAAGGAGAAAAGTAAGAAAATGAGTGAAAAAGACCACAGCAAATGAAAATAAGTTGATAGAGATTTTTCTTAAACACCCACAAAGGATAAGAAGTGCCATCTGGCTTACATCAGAGGTCGTGGTCGGGGACAAGGATGAGAGAGGGAAAGTCCAACCATTGTGATGACGAAATCATCAAAGTTCAAAGTTTTTTCGAACTCCTAAGAAGAAAAACAAAATTAAAAGAAAATTTTGGTAATTTCAAAGAAATCACAATTCAAGATATCTCTTGAAAAAGAAGGTAAGGAAACACAATTTGAGTCCATGTACGATTGAATCAATTACTCAATACTTGTTATGGCCCTGACACCATTTTCATCATAAAAATTTGAAAATTTTGGGGTCAAAGAAGTATATGTTAAGAACAAAAAAGCTATAAAATTTTTACTTGATTCTACTTCTTCAAGTTCCAAGACAAACGTAAAACTTGAAGAAGAAAATCTTATTAAATCAATGAAAATCCCTTTTGAACTTTAATCTTCGTATGTTCAAAAGCTTCCTCAAAATGGTTTGATACATGGGCAATGGAAACTAGATCAATCTTATCACTTTGAACATTTGTGAAATAACATAAAAAAACAATAAAGCTCTAATGAAGGCATTGGTTTTGGTACCCTAGAACCTCTAGATGACACAAAAGTTTGCCTATTTGTCACCGAAGGACCTGATTCCGAGCAAACATTTGATCTTGCAAGAAAAGATGAACCACCAAAATTTGAAGATAACATTAAATCCACAGTGGATGAAGTAAAAGAAATAAATTAGGGAATGAAACAAAATCTGAAATTGACTTTTAGTAGTTCTTTCTTTAACCACATTGAAGCAAAATAAATAGTTCATCTGTTGATAGAATATAAAGATTGCTTTTCTTGGAGTTATGACGAAATGCCTAGACTCTCTCCAGAAGTTGTAGTTCATAAACTTGGGTTAGAACAAACTACAAATCTAGCTAAACAAGCTCCTAGATGGTTGTGTATTGAAATCGAGCAACAAGTCATGGCTGAAGTAAAAAAAAAAGTTGATTGAAGCCAATTTTTTTAGAAGAAAAATACTCGACCTGGTTGGCTAACAGAGTGTTAGTGAAGAAGAATATGGCCAAATTTGGGTGTATGTAAACTTCAGAGACATACATAAAGCTTGTATAAAGGTTGAATTTCCTTTACCAATTTCAGAGTTGATGGTCGACATTGCATCAACACATTAAATATTATCCTTTATGAATAGATCATCATGAAAAAATCATATCAAGATATCTCCAGAAGATGAACCGAACAGAGCTTCCAAAACACTTTTGAATACATACTATCAATAAAAAATTTGTGTCCTGACCCTTTTGTAGGATGAAAAATGCCAACACATTTTTGAATGCATAAAACAAAATTTGGCAACACCTCCATTTCCATTAGCCCCTAATACTGCGACACAAGATAATTCCCTCAGAGCATTACTGACTCAAGTTAACAATGAGGGTAAAAAAATGCATTATACTACTTAAGCCGTTGTTTGGTCATAACTAAAATAAAATATCCTGAAATTAAAAAGCATTGTTTAGCTTTTATCTTCGCAGGCATTATATGCTATGTTATAAGGTAACTCTTATCTCAAGAGTTAACCCTTCGCAATAACTGATGACACGACCAGCACTTCTGGGAGACTAGCAAGATTGTCAAGGATATATCTCCAGTTCAACATACTGCCACGTGCTGTCAAAGGACAAATTTTAGCAGCCATTTTAGCAACACCCAATACCAGCTGAATCTCCTCTTAATGATGATTTGAACTATGAAAAAGTATGAGAAAAAAAATAATGACAAAGAAAAATAGGAATTATGTTTTGACGGAGCTTCATCTGCTAAAAAAGATTAAGACATGCAGACAGTTATACGTCGCAAAGCAGGTGAAGGACTAATTTTCATCACTTCAGATCTAGTGATATTGTCGTTTTCTTATCATCTGACTGGACCATGCAAAAAAAATGAAACTAAACATGAGACGCTCATAACCAGTTTAGAACTGACAAAAGAAATGAAAAAAAAAGATATCAACATCTACGAAGACTCTCAACTAATTATCAATCAAATCGCAAGAAAATACAGAACTTTTAAACCAAAATCTCAATAATATTTCTATTTCACTCTGAAATAACTTCAGCAAATTCTAAATGTAATGTTCTTCCAAATTCTAAGACGAGACAAGATTAAATATTGCATTATGGGCATACATGACAGCTTATAAGACACCTATAGGTATGCCTCCTTATAGATTAATTTTTGGGAAGAATTATTACTTGCTAGTAGAATTAGATTATCGGCCTATTAAGGAATTTAATTTTAATTTGAAAGAAGCTAGTGAGAAAAGTTTATTGCAATTGAATGAGCTTGAAGAAATTAGGAATGAATCTTAAGATAATGCTAGGATTTATAAAGAAAGAATAAAAGAATGGCATGATCGAAAGATAATTAAAAATAAAATTGAACCTAGATAGGAAGTTTTATTATATAATACAACATTGAAATTATTTCCTAAAAAACTGAAGTCTATGTGGAAGGGGTCATTCGAAGTTATAACAGTCTATGCTTGTGGAACTGTTAATATTGTAGATCCTATGACTAGAAGGATATTTAAAGTAAATGGGCAAAGATTGAAACCATATTTTGATGATCAAAGACCATTTTTTAAAGAAAAGATAATGTTGGGTCACTCAGAATAAAGACTGGGAATGTCGGGCTGACGACATTAAACCAAGATGTTTGTGGGAGGGAACTCATAATTATTATTGTTTATTTTACTTTTTGAGTTTTTTCTTTGAAATATTTTACATATATTTATAATTATGTTTTCATAAATTTTTTGTATTTAAGAAAACAATTTTAAAAACATTTTTATTTACCTAATTTTATGGAAGAATTGAGAATTTTTTATCAAAATAAAAAATTTAAATTTTTGGAACTAGCGCATGAAGCACTGAATTCCAGAGAGCTGGTGCATGATGCATCAGAATTGGTGCATGATGCACCAAGGCAACAAAAATTACTTAAAATGTTTCAAAAGCCAATTTTTGGCGGTCTTTGGCAGGCTCTTATCCTAATAATTCCCAAAAACTAAGTCCAAAGTTCATTTTAACGGAGAAAAAGAGGGATGAGTCACTAAATTTTAATTCCAATGGTGTCCAACTATAAAAATTTCACTAGATTTGGGATTTTCAAATGGAGAAAGTTTCGTCAATTTGATGTGCAAAACTTGCACGATCGTGTTCTAGTGAAAATGAGGCTAACCAAAGAAAGTTGGTTTGTAAATCGAGGATTCAATACACCGAATACTCAAGTTGAAGAGATTATTATGCAGAGACGTTGGAAAGTTCTTTGTTACACTAGTGTTGTCGTAGTCATCTCAGTGGTGAAGGAGTTCTAGGTAAATCTACGTGGAATTAACTAAGGAGTTGTCTATGTGCAAGACAAGTTAGTGCAATTCAATCCTTCAAGAAAAAATGAGATGATTAAGATTGAAAATGTGCCTATCTTCCATTATGAGAATTTTACCCCTATGAGAAATAATATGAATGAACTCTATCGATACCTTATGGATGAAGATGCGAATTAGGAGGCCAAAGATGATGGAAATGCAAGTTTTTCTTCAATGTCGTTAAATCCTGCTTCTAAGGCATGATACTACTTTATTGCCTCGAAATTACTGCCTACTATGGAAATCAGTAAGGTAAATAAGGAGAGTGTTATTTTAAATTACTGTATTCAAATCAAAAAATCTTTTGATATTGGAGCAATCATTGTGAAATTTGTTTTGGGTTTGACTGCGAATGGGTCTGCACCCTGACTTGGACATTCATCCATTATTTTCCTACTACGTAGTCAATCGCAAGTACCTAATAAGAGTTGGAAAAAAGTGCTTCTTTCTTGGACGTTGATGGATCCAAAAGTCTATTGCAACTGTATTGGAATGGGAGATGAAAACAATAAGAATGTACTGATCACAAATCTCATAATTCATCACCTATTCAACCTTACTTTTGTTCTAATGCACTTTCGAAAAGGATCAAGAAGAGAAAAAGAGGTGCAGAGTCTTATGCTTATAATTGGGAATATTTTTGAAATGTTGGATCACCTGGATTAGAGACTTAAAGAACATTTTGAACATACTGGTGGTATTGAAGATGGCTTGGTACGTATGTTCAAGAAACATTCTTGGATTGGGGAGGATTGAACTGATGACTTTCCATATTGACCCAACTGATAACTTGTTTATGCACTACCAATGTATGGGAGATATCCAGGAGGACGAGAGTAATAAAGATTTTTGAACTTAATTTATGCAAAGAACTTTTTTCTAGTACTTTTTATTTTAGTTGTTTGTTATGTTAGATTACATTTTCTCTTATTGTTGAACTTTATCAATTCTTGTGGTTGAAGCTTCAATGTTTTAATTTCAGTGTCAGGGTGTTTTAGTTTGCCTTAAACATTGAAATAGATGTTTAATGGCTTGATACATGTAAGTTTATAATAGCACGGATTTTATATATCATAGTGAGTTTTGTGTTGCTTGTGAAAGATGGATGTCAAAGTAATGTTTAATTATCCTTTTAAGTGTTCATACAAGTTAATTAGAGGTAGACTTATAGCGATACAAAGCAAATTTTAATAGAAAATGAAATCTGGAAAAATTATTGCTTTGGCGTAAGATGAGCCAGATTGGTGCATGATGCGCCGGTTTACAGAGAGTTGGCACATGATGCGTCAAATTTATGAAAATGCTAGTTGCCTAAAAACTGCAAAATTGCATAGTAAAACTCCATTTTTGCTGCCTGGGTCATCTCCTACCTGTAAACCTTGACCTAGGGCTTCATAATGAGTGCGATTGAGAAGATTTCAAAGGCTAAAAACCATATATTTCAACTTCTTATGGTAACAACTTCACTTTAAATTAGAAATTTTTTATTTTCATCATGGATTTTTTCTACATTATGGAAAATCCGAAAGTTGGGATTTTTGATGAAAAAGCTTGAAGAAAACTTATGGTGAAAAGTTTTATACCAAATAATCTTACTTAGGGAGTTATATTTTTTATTTTTTAATTTATTTGGATTTTGGTAGAATTTAAAATGGCTCCGAGAGTGAAGAGAGGAAGGACAAATGATTTTAATGCATGAAGATTTTTTAATTTGAAGGCCCAACACAGTTATAACACACAAATCAAATCCAAAAGATTGATCCAGAAACAGGCATTTTCTATCCCAGGTAGCGAGATCGTGAGGTTGATTCTTGCTAGAAATTTAGAACAGTTTTGCTACTTCACTATAGTAGTGATTGTGCCAATGATTTGGGAGTTTTATGCCAACATCAGATTCAGTAATGACGAGCACAATCTCATGAGAGGTAAGCAAGGTGAATTTACTGAAGAAAGGATCACTGCTTTTATGGGCTGAGGAATGTATTTTTTGATGAATATACTGCATTCTTGATGACCGATTCCTCACTGGTTGAAGTGATTACCTTTTTGATTGATGGAAGACGATCATGGAGGATTAAAAAATAATAAAATAGTTAACTTCTTCACTTCCATGTTGACTAATCAGTCATAGGTATTGCACCACTTCATTTTTGTTGGATTACTACCAACAAATCATTTGGCTAATGTAACAAAATATCTAGCTATATTGATCTATTGCATTCATAACATGAATGCAATAAATGTTTGTGCTCTTTTAGTTCATCATGCACTAAGAATACCCAAGAGCTCTACAGCTAATGGTTTGGGTTACAGTGCCCTAATTTCTAACCTTTGTGAAAAATCAGGAGTAGAGTCCCACAAAAATGAAGAATGATTACGGCTACAAAATCCTATTCAGAAGTATATGATTTGGAGAGTTGAATCATTTGTGGAATCTAGGGGTGGAAGAAGCGATAGACCCACTACATCAGCTGCAGGGGCATCTACTTCTCTCCCTGCATAATTATAAAACATTATGGACCAACTCATGATTCAACAATAGGGTGTAGTAAGTATTCAGAATCAATTTGGAGAGATTGGAGAAAGAAATGCTTATAATGATGAGTATCAATAGAGGAAATTTCAGCATGATATATCTTTTGAGGATGAAATGGTGAGGTATCATAAAGGTGGATACAATGTGGAATTTCCTACTTGCCCTAGCTTTACTCCAGATGCTCCTATTCATGATGAAGAAGAAGAAGAAGGGGAAGAAGATAGTGATGATGAGGAAGGCGGTGAAAATTGATACTTTCTGGAGTTTTTTATTTTTTTTGTTTAGTTGTTTGTCTGTTTGTACGTTGTTTGAATTTTATTTCGTTGGCATTTGAAACTGTTGTAGTAAAAAAAATTATTTAGGTGTTGTGGATTTAAAATTGTAATAGTAATTGTAGATTTTCACTTTTTCTACATTCTTCGCATTTTCAAATTTTGTTTCTATTTTTAAGTCTCAGTAAAATCTTCAAAATTTATTATGTCTCATTTAATGTTTTAAATCCTGTATGTATTTTTAAAGTTAGTGCCTATAGTATACCAGAGCCCAATTTCATAGTCAGAAATCCTCTACATGTTAGTTTTTATTTTTATGTTTTTACTGTTTTTATGAACCAATTGAATTTTGTACTAAAGCATTTTTTTAAATACTTTAAAACTTAAGTTTGGGGGAAAGAAAAATCTCTTTTAAAAAAGAAGTAAACTAAATTTTATTTGTCCATAGGTAACAATATTTTTAAAATTATATTAACATGATGTGGAATATTAAGATTAAATTGTAAATGACTATATTTAAGTTTATGAATATTATGGTAAATTTAGATAAAAGTTTTAATAATGAAGGTAAATTCTAAAGTTAAAGATATTTGGTATGCTAAGATAAGACTAAGTTTTTCTTCTTAAAATTAAGGAAATTTTATTTTTGAACTGTTAAGAATTTTAGAGATTTATGTAAGAAGAAAAGAATGAGACTTTATGAAATTCATACACTAATATGAATTTATAAAGTGAAGAAAGGTAAGGAGTTTTGACTTTAAGAAGAAGATAGTGAAGTTCAAAAACTATTAAAGGCTATCCAGATATAGTAATCCTCACTTGAAAAAAAAAGAAATAAAAAAAAAGAAAAGAAAGGATTGAAAAGATCCTAAAAGTAAGAAATGAAAACCAAAAATAAAAGAAAAGAAGAATACGTGAGGAGAAGCTTGAAGATATCCCTAATCAAAAAATGGCTTCACTTGACAACTTAAGGAAAAAACTTTATTACATTATCAAAACTTATTTTAGATTATTTGTAGCATTATTAGCAATGTTTACTTGAATTTCCATTTCATATGAATATTCTAAATATCCTTGGTAAAACAAAATGTAATTCTTCTCGAAATGAATAGAGATTCAGAAAACTTAAAATCGACTACTAAGTACTCTTAGACTTAAAATTTGAATCTAAGTTAATAAAGATTTTTCTTAAATTTTAATATTTTATTTATTGAACTAGAAGTTATAAGTTAGTCTCTACCCAAAGTCTTATGATTTTATGTAGAAAAAGTGTCATTTCAGGACAAGTAACATTTAAGTTTAGGGGATTTTAATACCCAAAAATAATATGTTATTTTAAGTATATATTTTATTCTTATTTTTGGTGATATTGCACTTTAATAAAGTGTTTTTTTAAGTTTTTGTTGCAGGTATATGAATTTTAGACATTTGGAGCAAAAGTAGCAAAAAAGAGGAAATTTGGAGCCAAAACCACAAGGTTTAAAATTTTGGCGCGTGATGTGCCAGATTGGCGCCACATGCGCCTGATTGGAGCCAGATGCACCAAAACCCATAAAAGCATGGTCTTCAATAAACTAGCATGTGATTCACTAAATTTGCGCCAGATGCACCATTTCACAGAGAGTTGGCGCATGATGAGCCAGATTTGGCAGCAAATGCATCAGGGATGACTTTTTGCAGATTAAGGTTGTTTGACATGAATTTTGTTCAAAGTTTCAAAGTGACATTTGTTCTAAACACCCCTTAGAGTAATTCAATGCATCTAGAGACTTTGGAAGGTCCTTTTATGAATTGATACGTCACTTGAATCAATGGACATGTCTTTTGAATTCAAAAGAGTTGACTTTTGAATAGAATTTTGGAGGGAATTTTGAATTCTTTTTAAATGGAGGCAGACTTTAAAAAAGGAGAAGGAAGTCTATGTCTTGAATAAGGAGAAGAGGACTTTTAGGTGTGAGGTGTTTGACATGAAGTAGGAGAGTTAGAGAGAGAGAGAAAGTCAAGAGCTTGGAGATTTTCTTCAAGGATTGTAAGATGAGAGGGAATGTGAGAGGTATCTTCTTCATTGCACTTCTAAGAGAGGATTAGGAGTTCTTGTAAGAAGATAAAGGCTTGTTGAGAAATTATAAGAGTTTTCTTGAGTAGGATTTCCATATAAGATATGTCTTTTATTTCTTTTATTTTGTAAACTTATTTTTATATATGAAATCCGTGTTTTGTTGTATCCTTCTCATGAATTTTGAGTAGTCTTTTGTATCATTTTCCCAACCTTGACATATGATTTTTTGAAGAATTGATTTTTTTAATATTGTTTTAAATGTCAATAGATTGTGACGATTTGAACTTTGAACTTCATTTACTTTTCAGACTGGCCAATTAATTAAAATGTGTTTAGAAACATCTGTTTCGAAAGCACTATGACATCTAAAACAAGGGGAAAATCACATTTTATTCCATGGGAAAGTATTTTAATCATAGAATTTGATGAAAATAAATAGGGAAATATACTTTGTTGGATGCAGAATTGGAGATTTTAAGGTGACAAATTAAAATCTCAATTTAGTCTAGTTGATTGGAAACTGATGTCAGATTGTTAGCGAGGGAGTTGTGGGAGATTTTGAGTGGTAGTCAGTATTCTCCCAATTTAACCACTGAATTTGAAATAAAACTATAGATTTGTCATTGTTCTTAATGCACTTGGAAGAGGGTAAAGAGTAAAATTGCTCCTTTTTGAAAAAAAATTGTTTTTATACACTTTTTCAAATGAATTTAATTTCTTCACAAACCATTTACTCATTTTAAAGGGGAAGGATGCTTTCTTAAATTTGAAATTTCCTTCACAACATCCTAGTTTTAAGAGGTAACCCTCGAGCAGGAAAAGATGAGAGAATGGTGTGGAACAAGATATATTAATTTTAGCATTAGCTAGCCCCTTTCTGGCAAGCTAGTTGGTAGGGTTGTTTCCCTCCATATAAATAAAAGAAGTTTTGACCCACATAGAGGATTTGAGTTGTTGTCTATTTTGAAGCCATTATGACAGTCTCTTAGAGGGTCCTTCAATATCTTGTAGTAGCTTCAATAAATTTTTAGAATCCACCTCCACCCACATATTGCACCAGCTGGACAAAGAAGCCAACCTTATTGCTCAATAAACAACAATAAGTTTGGCTTCCAAAGCATCTTTACTTAAGATGAGGGAAGAGAACCATAAAAAACATTTGCCTTTACGAATCCTAAACACCCCCCCATCCCAGCCTCAAAATTGGAGAATTTACCATCAGTGTTGAATTTGATAATTTGGTGAGATGGGGTCTTCCAAAAGACCTTAGTAACTTTAGGAAACTTGGGAGGTTCAGCCAATTGCACCTTATAGATATGAGGGAAGGATTTGTATCCTGTCAGCTTTAGTAAATAAGAGTTGCAGTTTCAAGCTACCCTGTTAGTATTGGCAGGGACATCCTCAAATTTTGCAGTATTTCTCTCCATCATAATGAACCAACAAACAATGAAGGGGATAGGACCAGCTTTAACATTTCTTCAACTACTGCAACACTCAGCCAAATTCATTCAATGGAGATTAAGAGTGTTCAGCTTAAAGTATTTAAGAGTTTACTCTAAACTTATTTTGAGATGGTGCAATCAAAAAATAGGTGTGTGATATTCTCCTTCAAGGCTTTATAGAGATGGCATCTAGATGATCCTCTCAGACCTCTCAACTTCAGGATATCATCAGTGGGCAGTTGGTTTTGGAAGATTCTCCAACACAAAAAAAAACATGAATGGGGTCAGGAATATGTATCATAAGCTTTCCCCATAAGAGACCTCATTCCAGTTATAAAGCTTAGGATAAATTGACTTGGTAATACTACAGTTTTATTGTTGTTTGTCCATTTGATTATATCCTTCTTTGATTTGTTAAAAACAATCTGGAAGATAGCTTGGGCAGATCCATCCTTTACCAGAGAATTCAGGGTATCTAAAGACAAACTATCTCCTTCCCAGCATTCAACAACTCTATGATTCAGATTTAGAGTATTGGATGAAGGATCTACCATCTTTTTTGGACACCAGCGGTCTAGCCAGAAGTTAACATTGCCTTTCCCCAGGTCCCAAATAAAAAGATCTTCTACCATCTCCCTGACCTTTAACATGTTGGTCCATATCATGGAGTCCCATTCCTTATAGTAATAAAATTAGGATGAACATCTTTACAATACTTCCCCCTCATGAACTTTGCCCAAAGTGAGCCTTACTGGCTGAACTTTACCAAAATCTTAAAGTTAACCTATTGAGTTTAGTAACCTTTTGCCAACTAGCCCAATGAAGTTGTTGTCTGCTCCTAGCCCACAAGAACCAGTTGAACAATCTCTCCATCTGAATCTGAGAACTCTTTTTTATAGTTGTCATCTGTAAGAAGGGAATGTTCTAAGGATGCTTTTGAGAAGGGTGATTCTAACCCCCATTGGACAAGAAGGAGTAGGTCCAATTGGATAGCTGGTCTGCAATTTTTCCCATTACATCATCAAACTGAGTTTGTTTCACCCTTCCTTTCATAAGTATAGCTCCAAGATATCTAAGGGGGCAGGTGACTTCAGTGAATTTTATGTGAGCAAGAATACAATTTTTGATATTGGGGGAAGAGTGCTTACTCATAACATTGCATTTTCCATTTTTGAAAGTTAAGTCAGAGTGTTGTTGAAAGAGTTTAAGGAACCTAATAACTTTCTTAACAACATTTTTGTTTGCCCTTGATAGAATCAAAATATCATCAGCATACACCAAATGTGATATATCAATGTTAGATTTTTTATGATACTTGGTATAAGAGTTGGAAAGGAGGCATTTGTCAAGCATTCTGGAAAGATTGTCTAAAACTAATATGAAGATGGTAGCGGATAGAGGATCCCCTTGAGGAAGCCCCCTAGTGACAGTGAAATGACCCCAAGTTTGGCCATTTAGGAGGATGGAGTGAGTGTTTGAAATGAACCTTCTAAGAATCAGCTGACATAAGTCCATGTTAAAACCTCTGGCCTTCAGAACTTCAATGATAAAATCCCAACCAATGCTGTCATAAGCCTTCTGAATGTCTAATTTGTAGATCATATTTCCCCCTCTACAAGTTTTGTCATGATTCAACAGCCGTTCTTGAGCTAGTAAAACATTTTTTGCAATAGTTCTCCCCTTCACAAAGGTAGTTTGGTTTGCCCTGATCATTCTCCTAAGGTGATGTTGAATTCTTGCCACCAAAATCTTGCTAATGATTTTCAAGAATACAGGTATGAGGCTGATGGGCCAGAAATAATTCCATTTTTTCCTTTTAGTGTGCTTTGGAATGAGTACCATACAAGAGGCATAGAAGTATTGTGGGATGTGGTTGCACTGGAAAAAACTTTGGATACCTTTATGAGGTCCTCTTTGATGACATTCCAAACTTTCTTTTAGAAATCTGCAGTGAAGCCATCAGGCCCAACAGTCTTAACACTCTCAATGGAGTTAAGGGCCTACCAGATTTCTCTCTACTCTAGGATTTAGTCAAATTCAGATTACCAGTGTAGGGCTTTTCATTACTAAAAGTGTTTTCATCAATGGGGGTTCTTTCAGCAATGGTTTGAGTTAATAATTTTTGAAAAAACGGAACAACATTTTCTGCATCTCTTTATTCTTTGACAATAAATTTCCATCATCATCTTGAATACCATGGATGGTATATAAGCTTGAAAAAACTTTGTGTTCCTATCACCATATTTGAATTTGTGGATGGCAGCCTTTTGGCTAAGGAAAGCTTCCTTCCAATTAATAGCATTGAGTAAGTTTTTTTGAGCCATGATCAGAGAGCTCTCCTCAGCTTCATTATTGAGGACAATAATTTCAGTAGTCTTAACCAGCCTTTCAGCAGATTCCACATTCAAAAATATGTTGCCAAAGGTGTTCCACCCCCAAGATCTAAGAGCTTTGCCATATTTGAGGTGTACAAGCCAGAGTTTAATGAGGGGGTCTTCATGGTCTATACCATCCCACTGCTGAGCGATAAATTTCGTAAAGGATGGGTGATTAGATCACAAATTTTGGTATCTGAAAGGGGGAGGAGAGGAAGGTTAATGGGGAGGATCATCAACTGAAATCAAAAGTGGCCTGTGTTAAGACCCAGCTAAGCTCAGATGGGTAACAGATGTGTGAAAAAAATTTGTCAGACAGCTGTTATTAACAAGTGACCTATCCAATCTTCCCTAAATCTTCCCCCTCCTCCATGTAAAAGAAGATCCATTAAAACCAAGATCAAAAAGTTGAGTTTTTTTTAATGTTATCACTAAATTTGGTAAGTTTAGATAAATTAAGAGCTCTACCACCAATCTTTTTCTGATAAATTGCAATACAGTTGAAATCTCCTCCCACCATCCAGTTGTCAGTCAAGTTTGAGCTGATAAAATGAAGGATGGACCACCGTTTAGTTCTTAAAGCTTTGTTACACCCAGTATAAACAAAAGTAACCAATCTTGATACCCCATTCAGACTAAAAGAGATGTGGACTAGCTGCTTGTGATCCAACACAACAGTCAAATTTAGCTCTTTTATGAAAAAAAAACCAAATCTTATTATTGACATTAGTAAACTGAGAGAAACCACAAAAATTGGTAAAAAGTCTTTAAGGATTTTTAAGAACAATAGGTTCTAAAATGGTAAATCACCATAGTTGATGTTTTTTTTTTTTGTGTATTAGTCTCTTAAGGGAGAGTGGGTGAGCAATCCCCCTAATCTTCCAGCGCAGAAAATTAACCTTGAGAATTTGGTTGGGATCTAGATCTCCTCCTTGCACTTCTGGCTCTAAAAGGGGAATCCAGTCTTGGAGTATGATTAATAGCATTTGAAGTGCCTTCATGAAGCGTGTGTAGCTATGTGCTCATTTTCTTTTTTTTTTTTTTTTCCTTTTGGATTTGCGAATCCTGGTCTACTGCTAGGGCCATTTCCTGTGGGGTCTAAGTTCCTCCACCTATTGTTGATTTGGTATAAGCTCATGATTAGAGTCCCCACTAGTCTCAGTGTGCACTTCCCTTGCCTCAAAATGGGTATCAATCAATTTGTTCGGCTTAGTAAAGGGGGCAGATACCACAGATTCAGTAAGGACCTGGGCCATCTGGAAAGATTGATCCCTTTAAGAATGGACAGTTCCCAGAGGTTTTTCTCCAGTAGAAACAAAACAAAAGCATCCTTGTTGTGTTCTTTGGATTTGTTTTTAAAAGGTGGATGCAGCCTATAGTATCTATCTTGAGTTTTCCCAAACATTTTTCAATGGGGACATTAATAAGGCTGTTGTTCCATGACAATTTTCTGCCAGTGACTCTTCTCCAAAGTCCCTAACCAAATTTCATTCACTTCTGGTAAGCTGATATCTCTCTGCACCAAGATTCTAGCAACATAAGGCCTTGACAAGTTATTGGTAGGGAAATCCATTTTTAGAGGCCTGCCTAGGGTCATCCCTATATTAAACAACACTTTATGATTGAAAAAATGTAAAGGTAGAACTGGTAACTTAAACCAGATAGGTACAATGGGAGGTTCTTTGCTAGGATCAAAAGTGGGAGTCCACTTTATGATTTTCATGGTAGGTCTGTCTAAGAGTACAAGTTTTTTGGCAAAAAGCCTAGCATAGTCCTCTTCCAAAGCAAGCTTGATAAGGATATGCCTGCCATCCAAGAGGCCAATCTGTGATGCACTAGTGAAAGGAAAATTTTAAAAAAATTTTCTAACTAGTTCCATCCTGGGGTGGCCATGTTGAAATTTTCCAATCAAAAGAAATTTGCAATCAACCTTTAAACAATCTAATTCATCTTCTTGATACAAAATTGTTGGTCTCCCCTTAACACCAAGGGGATTAATAAAATAGTTGTTTTCCTTCCTTAAGGCAACCTCATGTAATGCCAGGTAGAAGACCAAAACCTCAGCATTATCAGGGAGGTTCAGACCTCTCCCCACCATCCCAACATTGGTGGCTTTAGACTACTAGGCATTCGTCTTCACATCAATAGAGAAACCCTATTTCATAAGAAAAAAGATTCAACGGAATAGTAAACCAGAAATCCCAAGGCAGAGACCCCACAAAAAAAACTCAAAAACCAGTGAACTAACAGCTCAGTAAATGAGGTTGGAGTTTAGTAGAAGAAAACTAGACAATAAACCAAGAAGATATGTCAGAAAGAGTAGGTAGTAGGACACCCAAAACTCAATGTAACAGTGCTTCCAGGTTTAAAAAACAAAACTTGGAAAGCCAGAAAAATAAAAAATAAAAAGAAAACCAAACGTAAAACCTCAAGCAAGAAGGGTCCAAAAGAGTTCCCCAAAATGCAGGGAACACACCACCACCTCCAACGTACCAGCTAGCAGAGGAGCACCTCCATGAGGGAAACCCTAGCAAAGCACCCAGCGCCACCACCTTCATCTCCTTACCCTTATATATATATATATATATATATATATATATATATATATATATATATATATATATATATATATATATATATATATATATATATATATATANTATATATATATATATATATATATATATATATATATATATATATATACATATATATATGAGGCACGCCGAAGTCCGAAGCCAAATCACCGTCCAAACCTCCATGTGTTTCCTTGATGAGGGAAATAAAGCGGCATTGAGGAAGGTTGCGACAGATTGCTCGGAGAGAGGGAGAGAGGGAGAGCTATGGAGGAGGACGAGGAGGAGAGCTTGAATATTTCTGCCATCGTTAAAGAGGCACTTTGCAGCGACGGTGGAGGAAGGAGTAACGGGAACGATGAGGTTGTGGAGTCCTCAATCCCTTCTTCGTCGATTTCCATAGACATCTTCCTTCCAGTTCCTGAGATGAAGCCTGGTATTGTCGACTTATGCAAGAATCTTTTTAGAAAATGGTAATCTCTAGAGAATTCACATTTTTCAGTTGAGAGAGTTTCTGGCAGTATAACAAACCTCTTGTTGAATGTTGCTGTAAAAGAAGCCAGTTCAGATTATGTTTATCTGACTGTTAGGCTGTATGAGACAAATATTGATTTAGTTATTGACCGCAAACGAGAGTTGCAGGCCCTACCATTTATGTCAGCTGCTGGCTTTGGTGCGAATTGCTAGGATTATTTGCAAATGGCATGGTCCAATAATTCATTAATGCTCGTACTCTTGAACCATCAGATATGAGCGAGCCCAAAATATTTGCTGAAATAGCTAGTCAACTCCGTAAGTTTCACCAGGTGGAAGTAGTAGGTTCGAAAGAACCATAGCTGTGGAGAGATATCTTTAAGTTTTTTAAACAAGCTGAGGCACTAGAGTTTGATGACAAGAAGCAATAAGACAAGTATAAAACCATTTCTTTGAAAGAAATCTATGCTAAATTGAATTCACTTAAGGATCTAACTGACCAATTAGATGCCCCTGTGGTTTTCGCTCACAATGATTTACTCTCTAGTAATTTGATGCAGAATGACAAAGAAGATAAACTCTACCTCATTTATTTTAAGTACGGTTCATACAGCTACAGAGGCTATGATATTGCAAACCACCTATGTGACTATAGTTTGTATCCTGCCAGAGAAGCTTAATATCATTTCTTCAGGAATTATCTCAAGCCGGAGAGGCCACATGAGGTTGATAATGTGAGACCAATCTTGAATTGGTCAATTAAATTGATTACACAATTAGTGGCTTCACCATAGGCATGAGTTGATTAGTGGAATAAATATAGGAGATATTGCAATAACATTAATTTTAAATTAAAAAAAGGAGATATGACAATAGCATATAATTTTGGATTTGAATTTTAAATTCAAATTCAAAATTCAAATATGGGTAATCAATTCAAATAGGCAGAAATTGATGACACTTAATTCTCTTTGCCTTTATTGTGTACGTTTACTTTTTTGTTTCGGTATGCCTTTGTTAGTATAAATTGGGTGTTGTGTTGCAATTTAAAACACACATTCCAGACTTGTATCTTTTCACTTCTTCAAAAATAATAAAAAGAGAATTCCCAAAAGTCCAATCTCATTTTTATTTTGATTTGTCCTTTAGCGATCTATTAAATTGGAACCAACATTTGGTATCAGAGCCTAAGCTGAAGGACATGTCGTCACCGAGCAAAGCTATCATAAGAGATATGGCAGCAACTAAGATTGGAAGAGAAGGGAATGTAACGCATTCTTATCTGTTACTCAAAAAGAGTAACTACTTGGTGTGGGCGTTGAAGATGCGTGTGAACCTACAAGCTCAAGGAGTGTGGGACGACGTGGAGCAAGGCGAGATCGAAGAGCATAAGGATAGAATGGCTCTAGCTGCCATCTATCAAGTGCTATCATAGGACATTCTTCTCATGGTGGCAGAGAAGGATTCCGCCAAGCTAGCATGGGAGACACTGAAGATGATGCACGTCGGCATGGGGCGAGTCAAGGAGGCAAAAGTGCAGACCTTGAGGACTCACTTTGAGGCAATCCACATGAAGAACAGAGAGATGGTGGATGATTTTACCATGAAATTGACGTCCATTGTGACAGGCATTCGCTCGTTGGGAGAGAAGATGGAGGAGATCTCCTTCGTCAAGAAGTTCCTTTGAGCTGTACCACAAAAATACATGCAGATCGTCACCACGATCGAGCAATTCAGTGACCACAAAAACATGACCGTCGAGGAGTTCGTCGGTATTCTCAAAGTCCACGAAGAGAGACTTTGTGGCTACGAGGACCAAGAGGAGGAGAGACACCTCTTTCTCAGGCATGTAGAATGGATTTCACGAATGAAGAAAAATGGAGAAGCTGATTTTTCTTCCGGATCGTTGAGTAGTGGCAGTAACGGTGGAGATAGCCAAGGTCGTGGAAAAGGGGGGGACGAGGGCAAGGTCGAGGTTGAGAAAGCTCACCTCAAAAAAAAAGACATCAAACCTCACAAAGACAAAAGCATAGTGAAGTGTTACATTTGTCAAAAGTACGGACACTACGCATCCGAATGTCATAGCAAGAAGCCCAAAGAGGAAGCGAACCTTACTAGCCTCCATGACAAAGAGCCAGCGTTGATGTTTACCGAGGAAGTGGTGAATCCCTTGCTGGAAGATGAGGAGACAAACCTTGAAGAGTTTGCACAAAAATCATTTAAGGAGGAACCAGAAGGGGTGTTGCTCATTGAAGAAAAGGTCAAGGCAAACCTCCTCACAAGTGGCGAGGATTATAATCACACCAACGTATGGTCTCTTGACAATGGAGCAAGCAACCACATGACAGGCCATCGAGAGAGTTCAATGAGCTCGAAGAGAAGAACACCAGAAATGTAAAGTTTGGAGATGGCTCACTCATCGAGATCAAGGGCCGAGGAACCATCTTGTTTGTATGCAAAAATGATGATCAACGTTTAATGACCGAGGCATATTACATTCTGAAATTAAAAAGTAATATCATAAGTCTCGGTCAAATGACATAAATGGACAAAACAATCACTCTAGTCGGCTCGTTCTTGAAAATGTTCGACCGAAATGGCATCATGTTGATGAAAGTGGAGAAATTGCAAAATTGGTTGTACAAGATTTCCCTCAAGACAAGCCAACCCGCTTCTCTATTAGCATCACTAGTAGATCCGACTTAATTATGGCATGCGAGACTTGGGCATGTAAACTTTTATGCGCTCAAGATGATGGGGGAGAGAGAGATTGCCATAAGGCTGCCTAAAATCACACACCCCAACCAAGTGTGTGAGAGTTGCATGATTTCAAAGCAAACAAGGCTGTCGTTTCTTACCCAGGCCAACTTCTGAGCCGAGCACCCTCTGCAACTTGTGCACACGGATTTGTGTGGTCCGATCACCCTGACATCACTCGCTGGTAACAAGTATTTTGGATGATTATAGTCATTGGATGTGGGTGTACATGCTTAGAGAAAAAGGAGAAACCTTTGAAACATTCAGGAAGTTCAAGAAGCTCTTGTAGAACACGTCAGAGTACAAGTTGAAGACTTTACGAACTGATCAAGGTGGCAAGTTCACTTCCGAGAAGTTCATGGAGTTCTGCAAAGAAGAGGGATTCAAGCGTCATCTCATGGCATCGTACACACGTCAACAAAATGGTGTGGTGGAGAGGAGAAATCGCTCTGTGATGGGCACCGCGAGAAGCTTGCTTAAAAGCATGCAAGTCTCGACAAACCTTTGTCGAGAGGTGGTATGACATGCGAAATATCTCTTGAACCGCTTGACAATAAAGGTGCTAGGAGATTGTACCCCTTAACAAGCATGATCCGGCAAACATCCTCATTTGAAGCACTTGAGAGTGTTTGGATGTACCACACATGTGAAGGTTGCAGGTCCGCATCTCAAGAAGCTCAATGATCGAAGTTAAGCAAATGTGTATCTTAGCGTCGAAGACGGAAGTAAGGTGCACAGATTTCTTGATCCACCGCACAAGAAAATTCTTGTGAGCAGAGACGCAATGTTTGAAGAGGAGAAGAAGTGAGAATGGTGCAACGATGATGATGAGCTCATATAAAATTCTATGGAATTTGGAATTTTACAAGATGACAGAGAAGTAGCGGACTCAACCTCGCCAATGACACCAATGCTCATGCCGAACTCTCAACTACAACAAGAGAACTTGGGAAGACCCATAACCAAACATGCTCTCAAGAAAATTCGCTCACTTGCTGAGGTCTATGCTGAAGCACCACTAGTAGAGATGGATCTTGATGAATTGTTGTTGCTCACTATCGATGAGCCAACAACATATCACGAGGAGGCAACCGAGGAGGTGTGGAATAAGGCCATGCAAAAAGAGCTCGAGTCCATCGAGAAGAACAAAACGTAGGATCTCACCAACTTGCCACCCGGTCACAAGCTCATCGGCTTAAAATGTTTGTTCAAGTTGAAAAGAGACAGCGAAAGCAACATCCTTAAGCTTAAAGCAAGATTGGTGGCGAAAGGTTACTTGCAGAAGCAAGGAGTTGACTTCAAGGAATCCTTTGCACCAATGGCGAGACTCGATACCATCAGGTTAATTCTTTCCCTTGTAGCTCATCGTGGGTGGGAGATCACTCACTTGGACATCAAGTCAGCGTTTTTCATTGGTGATATTGAAGAAGAAGTCTACGTCACCCAACCTGAAGGATTCATTGTCAAGAATGAAGAGCACAAGGTGTACAAGCTGTCCAAAGCTGTCTGCGGACTACGCCAAGCACCAAGGTCATGGAACACTTGCCTTAACAATAGAATGATGAGTGTAGACTTTGTGAAGTGTCCTCAAGAGCAAGTTATGTGCACGAGGAATCACGAAATAGAAGTACTTATCATTGTCGTGTACGTTGACGATTTGATCGTACCGGGATCCAACATTGATGGTGTAGAGATTTTCAAGAAGCAAATGATGAAGTAGTTTGAGATGAGTGATCTTTGGCTACTCTCATACTACCTCGGTATCGAGGTAGACCAAAAGAAAGACCACATCACAGTGAAGCAATCGGCTTACGCAAAGAAGGTGATGGAGCAGTTTGAGATGGTAGATTGCCACCCAAGCAAGTATCTAATGGAAGAAAAGTTGCAACTCGGAAAGGATGAGGAAGGAATCATTGTGAATTCCACCAAGTATAGGCGTGTCATCGGTTGTCTCAGGTACCTAACCCATACTCGACCCGATATCTCATACACAGTTGGCATGGTGAGTTGTTACATGGAGAAGCCTACCACTTTACACCAGCAGGCGGTGAAGCATTTTCTTCGTTACATAAAGGGAACAATGAGCAACAAGATTCAGTACAAAAGAGGACAAAGAGCTGAAGAACTCGCCAGTTTACTGACAGTGATCTAGCCGGTGATATAGACGACAGGAAAAGCACCGGAGGGATTGTGTTTTATCTCAACAGGAATCTAATCACATGGAATTCTTAGAAGCGGCAAACCGTTGCTCTGTCATCCTGTGAAGCAGAGTTCATGGCAACAACTACGACATCATGCCAAGCATTATGGCTGAGAAGTTTGTTGAGCGAGGTGACCGGAAATGAGCCAAAACCAGTAACTCTCTACGTCGATGACAAATCTGCAATAACATTGATACAAAACCGGTGTATCATGGATGCAGCAAGCACAATGACCCTCGCTTCCACTTTATTCGTGAGTGTGTCGAGAATCGACATCATCGTGGAGTTTGTAAGCACCGAAGAGCAACGTACGGATATTCTCACCAAGGCTCTAGCAAGACTCAAATTTGTGAAAATGCTAGAGCTACTTGGTGTAAATAACTTCGAACCAAATCAAGCTTACAGAGGAGATTGTGAGACTAATCTTGAATTGGTCAATTGAATTGATTACACAATTAGTGGCTTTATAATAGGCTTGAGTTGATTAGTGGAATAAATATGGGATATATGACAATAACATTAATTTTGAATTAAATATAGGAGATATGACAATAACATTAATTTTGAATTTGAATTTTAAATTCAAATTCAAAATTAAAAAATGTGTAATTAATTCAAATAGGCGCGAATTGGTGACACTTTATTCTCTTTGCCTTTATTGTGTACGTTTCTTTTTTTGCTTTGATATGCCTTAGTTAGTATAAATTGGGTGTTTTGTTGCAATGTAAAACACACACTCCAGACTTGTATCTTTTCACTTCTTCAAAACTAATAAAAAGAGAATTCACAAAAGTTCAATCTCATTTTTATTTCGGTTTTTCCTTTAGCAATCCGTTAAATTGGAACCAACAGATAACAGGGCCGTTGAAGCCCTATACATTGAAACTAATACCTTCAGGTTGGCATCTCACCTTTACTGGGCACTGTGGGCTATTATCCAGGCCAATGTATCACCAATTGATTTTGATTAACTCTCCTACTTCCTTTTGTGCTACGACGAATATAAGAAGCAGAAGGAAGTGTCCTTTTCCATGGCAAAGGAATACATCTTTGGTGGTTTGATCAATGGTTCCAATCTTTAGATCTTTTTTCTTTGTGGTTTTAGAGTAGTGTAAATAGGATTGTAGCATGTTCTGAATATTTAGAAGTTTTTGTTTGGTTAGATGCATGTGTAACAAAGTAAAGAACAATGTATCATGAATACTTATGAGCCGTTTGATTGAATAAATTGAATGCATAAATTTTGTTTTCTTGTTAATATATCATATAATTTAACGTTCATATAACTTACATGCATAACTCTCAATTCCTATATATTTATATATCTGACATCTAAACTTTAATATTTACATCCATGTCAACTTTCCTATGCCTGAGAAGATGTACTCACTTTTTAAAAGTTATAATGATGATATTTTTGATGCGATATGAAAGATTTGGGCGGTATAAAAGTAAGGACTAAAATCTCGCCAAATGATAGAAAATTAAAGTTTGTGTTTTAATCAAAATTTTAATATAGGAGNTAATACTTTAGAATCCTACACAATCGCATATACGTAAATCAACACAGATATTGGTATTGGATGAAAATATGGATTTAAATTGTACTAAAGATTAAACAGATGCAGTTATGTCTTTCATGCCGATGACGCCCTTTTACAGAGCCATGAAGCCGACGATGCAATCGGGGGTGCCAACAAAGCCCAATGCGGTTTCAGCGGTTTAGGAAGATTTTGGAAAACTTTGGGAGGATTTCACTTTAAAATAACTACCTTAAGGTCTTTTTAAAGGCATGAAAACTATTTTGGACAAACAAAAACTTCCAGATTTTGAAGTCCATGGTATTCAATTCCAGAAAGAATTCAAGAAATGGGGTTTTCAATAGAAGAAAGTTCATCAGTTTTGACGTACAATAATTATACAATAAAGTCATCACTAAGAAGCAACTTATAAAAGAAAGAGGCTTTGTCCATCAAGGATTGACAAATCCAAGTTTGCCGACTGAGAAAATTATAGTATAGAGACATTGGGAAGTTCTATGCTACAATACCGTTGTAGTAGTCGTTCTAGTGGTAAAAAAATTCTAGCTAATCTACATGTAATTAACCGAGGATTCATCTTCATTCGAGGTAAGGGCGTGCTATTTACTCCATCATTAATTAATGATATGTTTACGATAGAAAGCATGTCGATCTGTCATTATAAAAACTCTATACAAACGAGGGATTTGATGTATGATGTATACCGATTTCTGAAGGATGAAACTGATAAATAAGAAATCAGAGATGAGGGTACATTAGTTTCTCTGCTTTACTACTAAATCTGATATGTAAACAATGACATTTCTTCATCTCTGCCATACTACTCCCTACGATGAAAATTAGTAAAGCTACCAAAAAAAGTGCAATTTTAAACTATTGCATTCAAATGGGACATCCCATTGATGTGGGTTCAATTTTTTTTAAGTCTATTATGGGTATTATAATATATGGGCCTGTATATGGACTTTTGATGGAGACTATATTGGGAATGGAAATGAAGTGTTGAACATTATCTTGGATCAATCATCACATACTTTGACACCCTTAATGCCCTATACAATTGGAAGTTCACAAGTGTTGTAGAAGAAAATAAAGGAAATAGAAAGAGAACTTCAGAAAATAATTGATGCAATAGGAAATCCTACTTACCTTTTTGTTCACTTAGATTGAAGGATGAAAGAACACTTTGATCATACGGGACGAATTGAAGTGACTTTGGTGCAGAAGTTCAAGAAGAATGAATAGATAGATGAAAATTTGACTTATCAATTCTCGTACCGACCCTTCTACAATTTGTACGTACATTATGAGTCTATGAGAGATATTTGAGGAGGAGACAGAACTGAAGATGATGAAGAGTAATTGAAGACTTTGGATGTTCCATTATTTAAAATTAATTATGTTTTTAATGTAATTTTGTTGAATTTGCTTTGCTTTAAAACTCCTTTGTATGTATAATTTAGTTTTCAATGTTCTAGTGTTTTAGCTTGATTTTGACACTGAATTATAGTGTGATTTGCTTTATGTTTGTACAAGTGTGATTAAAAATATGTGTTTGTAAAAATTTTGAAATTCATATATAAAAGTATGTTTTGAGTTGTTTGTAAAAAAAAATTGTTTGCGGACTATTTAAGGATGAATATTATTGTTCAAAAAGACTTATTAGACATTGAAGGGAATTTGAAATAACTATTATGCCAAAATTATGAAAGTTTTTTTTTTAGCACTAGCGCCGATGATGCTTGTGACCCGAAATCCCCAAATACCTTAAATTTTTTGCGAAACATTATTTTTACCCCTTCGCTCACATTCAACCTTTGATTTACACCCCGAAGGCTTGCAAACGCTTGAATTTAAAGGGATTATAAGACAAAAGGAGTTTTGATTTCATGTTATCTTGGTAAGAGCTACACTTTAAACTAAAAATTTTTTAATTCAACCAAAGATTTCTTCTACATAGTCGAGATCCTAAATTTTAAAATTTTAATGGAGATTTTGAGAAAATCCTTTGGTGAATAACTCTTTATGAATTTAAGTTTTGAACGTTCCACATTGTGATTTTCAAAATTGTTGGAATTTTTTTGGACTTTATCAAATTTTCTCCTTTCTTTCATAAACTACAATGACACCAAGGATGAGCAAAGGAAAGATGAAATCGGAATTTGATGACCAAAAGTTCATCAACTACAAAGCTAGCATTCATTTCAATAGTCTATTGAATACAAAAAAAATAATTCTCGATCGAGCGTTCAAAAATCCGGGTGGTGAAGTTAAAAGGTTAACTGTTGCTTGAAAGTGGGAGAATTTCTACTGCTGAGGCTATTACTGGTATAGACATGGAGTTATATGTCAACTTTAAGGAGACTTCTGATGACCACATCCATGTTCGTGGTAAAATGCTTGAATTCACCTCGAGGAATATTAATGAATTTTATCTGTTGGGAGAAGCATTTCTCTATAAATTTATATACATTCTCTGCTTCAAACGAGGCTTTGGATGAAGTTATTTCATTTCTTACTTATGGAAAAGGATTTTGGAAAGTGAAGATTAACGTTAAGTTAAAGTTCTGTGCTTCTATGTTAAATGTAATATCCAAGGCCTGACATTACTTCATATGAGAGAACAAGACTATGTTTTTCCATTTTAAGTAAAGGAATTTGTATTTTTAAAGTATTAAGAAAATTAGAGTTTCATGTAAGAATAAAAGAGTGAAACTTCATGAAAAATCTTTAAAGCAAATATGAATCAAGTGAAGGAATGTGAAAAGTTTTTAATTTTAAGAAGAGAATAGTGAAGTTCAAAATCATTAAAGGCTACCTAGATATAGCAATCCTCACATAAAAAATAAGAGAATATATTGAAAATGATCATAAAAGAAAAGAGAAAGAAAAAAAAA
>NEWO01000220.1:601450-747390 GCA_003013225.1 Phalaenopsis aphrodite
TTTTTTTTTTCATATGGATATTTTATGTGGCTTTAATATAACAATTTACAATTTTTCTTGAAAAGAATAGAGAATCAGAAATCATAGACTTGACTTCTAGATGTTCTTATACCATTTAGTATTAACTTGAGTTATTTTAAATTTTTTTTAAGTTATGCTATGATATTTAGTAGACCAAAATATGAAAATTTAGAAGTTCAATTGTTTATTATAAGTCAAAAAAGTTACTTGAGACAAGTTACATTTAAGTTTGCAGGATTTTGATGCGTAAACAATATATGCATTTTTAGGCCAATATTCTATAATCTTTTTTGGTGATATTGCACTTTAAAGGAAGGTATTTTTTATGTTTTATTGTAGGTTGACGATTTTTAGCACTTAAAGCAAAAGGAAAGCAGAACTGATGGAATTTAAAGTTAAAATGACATTTTGGAAGAAAAATTCAACGCCGACGAGGCCACCAAGGATGCCGATGATGCCAACATGAAGGAGGTATCCAAAAAAATTGGGGCACCGACGGCGTCAGACTAGGCGTCGATGACACCATTTGACAAAGAGCACATAGTTAATTCAGACCACGAGCGTTGACGGTGCAAATGCCGGTGCTGGGCATATTCTTAGAAGATTTGAAGAATTTGGACACTTTTTGAAGAGTTGTTGGATACACCTCCTGGAAAACCGACATTATGCTTGATTTAGAGCAAAAATTTGATTTGAAAGAGGATGGCTAGTGTGTTTTTAAGTCTTCTGGATTGTTGCATTGTATGTATTGTTTAGTGTGGTGAGTCTAAGTGTGATTTCTCCTAAGAGTTGTTAGAGAGGGAGAGAAGTGAGAGATTTCTTCTTGCTTACAACTATGAAGAGAGAATCAAGAGTTATGTAAATAGAAAAGTAATCCAAGAGAGGCTACAAGGGATTTGCTTTGAGGAAGAGTTAAAGATAAGTAGTGTTTGTTTATTATTTTTTTATAAACGTTCTTTTATTTATGAAATTTGTATTTTGTCGTATCTTCCTTATGAGGTCTGAGTAGTTTTATTTTTTTTCTTCGTACTCTGAGATATGGTGAAATATAGAGATAATTTGAATGTGTCGATTTTAAAATATAAAATAAATTGTGATTATTTTTCACTCTATTCTTAATTTACTTTTCAATTTGGCCAATTGAAATGTTAATATCTGTCGTGAAATATACTATCCAAGAAATGGAGTATGAGTTTTACAAAAAAGTGAGAATCACATTCGATTCCATGAAGAAGTGTTTCGTTCATGGAATTGGGTGCAAATAAATTGGGAATTATTTATTATTGGTTGAAGAATAGGAGATTCTAAGGCGACATACTTAAATCCCTAATTTGATCTTAGTGTTTATGAACTAAAGCGAGTGTTAGCCTTCACAGGAAGGGAAGTGGAAGCTCTGGAGTGAGAGTAAGTATCCTGTCAGCCTAACCACAAATTTAGAGACTAAACCTGATGTTAGGAAATGATTCTCTATAACACTTGACTAAGAGTAGATAATAAAAATTACTCCAATTTTACACAATACAAATTCAAACCATTTATCTCTCACATTTAACCAAAAACTCATTTTGTTGGGAAAGATGCTTTCTCATATTATATAACTTCAAAAAAAAAACATAGTGTGGTAATTATTTTTTTGGTTTTGCTTTACAGTTTTACTAGTAGTTGATATTTTAATTTTGATAGCACTTTAAATATTCAAAATTAGTGTAGCGTATTTTCTTTATTGTTGTGACCTTCCTAATTTAAATTTATTTATTGAATTTAAATCTTCCTCGTGGGATTAATATTTGGGGCTTAATCAAAAAGTCCTATATTACTTGAAAATGATACGTATACTTGCGTAGAATCACAACATAAATTGCTTCAATTTCTTATTCATAAAATAACGACCCAAGTTTTTGTCATTGATGAAAAGTGGAGTCAACTTTATTATTTTTACACCACTTAATTTTGGGGATCATACAGTATGCGCGGTGACAGCGAATCATGCAGATATAAGTGTGACGACTCTTATACAGACAAATGTAGGGAGAATAGACTTAACGGGTGTCGGGGTGGTAGCAATCTTCACCTCCTTGTAAGATGGGAATTCCTGGGGATAACTCAGATCAAACACAACAAACGGCTCTTGAACTTCTTGAGCAGCAACCATCATGACAATGAATGGGTCCTTGCTAAGCACAACTTCAAACTCGTCAAATCCAACTCCAAATTTGATCATCAATGTAATGTTGTAGGAGTTGTAGTTGATATATAAGTTACAAGAGATAGTGAGAGTAGGAAATGTCATTGTAACTATTTCAAAGGAAAAGTTTTGAGGGTTAGTATCGGCCATCACGTTGGAATTTCAGTGTGAACACTAAAAAATAATAAAGATCATTCTATGGACTAGGTACGTCTTTTCTTTTTTTCATCTTCAAATTTATTGTTTATTTGTGATTATAGAATTATAGAGTTTTGATTAAAATAAATTGAGGATGATGAGACACATGGCTTGATTCGTAAAGTAGCAAACTGAACCCAAAGGAGACAACGGCGAAGCAAAGTTTAGGACTGATTGCAGGACCAACTTCGCAACACACATCACCCAGGTAAAACTAGTCCACTAACAGATTTATTGGGAATCTAACCACACACAATAAGAAAAATCCAAATGGACTCTTGAACCTCTTTGTTTAAAGGTTATTAAACAGACGGTTTGGAAATGTAAAGAAGTTGATCGTACTTGCCCAAGAAAGAAATGTGCAATGCATGTCGATGGAAGAAGGGTAATCTGGCCCATGAGGGATAAGGACAGATTGCCAATGTAAGAACACAAGAATTTTTTGTCACAATGAAGAGAGAAACTAAATCCCAATGGTGTTTCCAGAAAATTGTTGGTCGCCTTGTTGACCTCACTTTTGGTTGAGGCCTAGTTTCTTCCTTCGTAGCTTAGGGTCTAGCCATTGGACTTTTTTGTTGACTATTCCTAGAGGACTAAAAAAGTAACCCTCACTATTAGAAATTCTAAACTCTTCTTTTCTCAAGTTGAAGTTCCATATATTGGTCTAGCACTTTATAGGTGGAGCCAACATGGGGGAGCTCAAAATGAGTCCCCATAGAACTGCTTGGTGTTAAGGTCAACCCTGCGCGGTATGGTCTAGGTTAGTTTCACCCACACACTTCCACATTACACTTCACTCACAACCCTAACCCCATACATTCTTAACCTTAATCCATTAACACTTTGGGTGAGTCATGTTGATGGTCCCCTAGGCCACTAGCCATGGGGTAGGGTCTAGGTATGACTAGTGCATGGATGACCCAAAGTAGGGAAGACTATTAGTCCATAGCTCAAGTAACCTAGTTGGCACCCCAACTTTACCAAAATACACAACTAAGCTTTTTGCTCCCAAATCTACCCAACTTACCAAATTACCCTTCATACCCCAAAATTGATCAAAATTCCCAAAATCCACCAAAATACCAAATTTGCTCAAAATCATCTCAAACCATTAGAAACCACCTAAATTGTCCAAAGTGTCCCAATATTTGTGAATTTACCAAAACACCCTTCATTTTGCCAATTTTAGAAAAATACCACCAGTGACCCAATTTGTTTCAAAACCTTTAAAATCATTTTAAATGTCCACAAAATTAATTTGGAGCACTCCATTGAGCCCAATTTGGCCAATTTGACCCATTTTGACTAAAAGACCAAAATTGCCTTTAAAGGGCCAACTACTCCAATTTACACATAATGTCCACCCATTTGATCCCAATCTTTCCCAACATCAATCATAAACTCAAATTCATCATCTCTAAAGTTGACTGAAACCAAATCCAAGCTTAATTAAACCCAATTTTAACCCCAATTTCAATCTCAATCCAAAACCCTAAGCCAAAATCCCACTCAATTGAACACCCAAACCTATCCAATTGCCACAATTTTGAATCATAAATTCTTTACAACACTTATCTACATCAAATGGAACCTTCAAATGGCATTGTCAAGCCCCAATTTCACTCAAATCAACTTGGAACAAAATCACAAATTTTTCCCAAAATTAAGCATGTCCACAAATTTCACCAAATTTAACTCCATAGCCCTAAAATTTCCATCCAATTGTTATCCAAAAATCTTCATAAACATTACCAAAATCAAATTGAACCATCAATTGGGCCAAAGCCAAACTCTTGCCCAACTCAATCCCAAGTCTAACACAATATCCCCAAAATTGACCATGAACCAAAATCTTTTAATATAAACCTCGAAATCAATTCAAAATCACTCCAATCAATTGGGCTCAATCTCTTGCTAGCCCAACCTATACCCAACTTCAACAAAAAATGCCAAAAATTGAACTCATGAACCAAATATGACCAAAACAAACCTAATTGATCAGACTAAAGCCACCACAACCATCATTTGGACTCTAGTGACCAGGCAAGACACACCTATCCCAATTTATATGAGCTATGGACTATTGGTCCCTTGATTTAAGGGATATGCTCCTTTTTTCGCCTAAACCAAAATATTTCTGCCAACATGCCATATCCTTTTTTGTCCTAACCATCATTAACCTACCTATGGCTCCTCTGACTTCTTTGGCCACCTCCCTTAGCCCTGACAGCCGGCCTAGTCGCCGAACGAGCCAAAATAGAGTGCCACCCTCCTTAAAGCTAAACCAATTTTCACCCATCTAGGCAGGCAAGTTCTTACTGGCCTTTGCAACATCTCTCCCCTACATATAAACAGGTAATTACACCTGAATTGGAGCCTAGCCAGCCACCCCTTCCCCTTCTATTTAAACCACCTGCTCCCTGTCCAAATGGGAGTTAATCATTTTTCCTTTGAGAGACTCTTTCCAATAGCTTCCAGAAACTCTCCAATAACTCCTAAGCTAAAGCTAATCATTTTCCCCCGCTGGATTCCAATGTGAGAGCTCAATTTTGTGTTCAAAATCCAACGCATTTTTTGGCATTTTCACAAAACTCCATCAACCTTCTAATTAAATCTTCCATATGCTTCCTCAGACTAAGAGAGGAAGTTCCCCATCAAAATCCCTTATGTTAAGCCCTCCAAACTACTCTTAAACCAAAGCCTATTAATCCTTTCACTGAAATCATACATAGACCCTATTTCTATTTATGTTTTAATTAACCCATGAGTTTGGTACTCTAAAATTTTAAAATTTATTTTAATTAAGCTTAATGAGTTATGAAGTGGAGAGCCCTAAGGGAAATGTGGTAATTTTAGATTTTAGTACCTTACTCCAAATTTATTATTAACCAAAGGGAAAAATGGGTAATTGTCATGTTAATGAGTACTTTTGGATGCTTAAATTATAATGTGTTAAAAGTTAGAAACCAATTTGCCACCTTTCCATGAAAGGATTAAAGTTGTAATTTTTTAAATTATCAGGATTTAGAAGTTTATCAAAAATCAAATGAGTCTGAAGTGATGGGCTTAGGTTAGGAGGATGATAAATAACTTGTTTTAAGACCACAAGTGATGATAAAATGATATTTCAACTAGAATACATATCAAATAAATTCAATTAAAATTTTAATAATTGTAAATTCTCCAATTGAAATTTTTAAGGGCTTCGTAGTAATCAAAGTTTAATATATAAACTTATTTGATAAAGATTTATAAAAGATAACATAATGAATGGTAAACACCTATAAACACTACAAGACCAGCTTTAGGGGTGGGTATAAAATCTTTAATGAATTAAATTAACCATAGGGTCATCCACCAACATAACTCTTAAGTGAAATATCAACTAATTATATGAGTACCCTATTCTTGAGAGAATTAAAATGTTAAGGTTCACTATTTTTAAATTGACTTTGTGATGATTATTAGAAAAATATGATAAGTTCAAAATTAAACCAAAATGTTTCAAGATATCCTTAAAGCCATTCAGGGTCATTCGATGAACATTTTGAAATTACTTGGATATTTTAAAGGACAAATTGAACTTATTGTATTTTCCTCTATATAATCATCCACTAAGATCTTTTTGAGATTCACTGAGTCTTAGTTTGAGGGTTACAATACTACACCTTCAACTACTCATGCACCTAATTTAAATTTCTTCATAATTATATACTATTGCAAGTTCTAATGTTTCACTGGGAAAGCGAAGAAGATGATAGGTATGCTTTTCCAGTGTTATTTAATTTCTGTTATTTTACTTTTTGTAATTTACTTGTAATTTCAAATATTATAACTGCTTGGTTGTGTACCTTAATTTACTTGCAAAAATTAAAACCATTTTAAAAAATTAATCAATAATTTTAAAATCTAAAATGAATTGTTACAAAGGTAACCATAAATCCTTTGAAATGTCATTAAATATAAAACATCTATTTGAATTTATGGGAATCCCTCAGAGGAGGTAACCCACAAATGCTGAAGTGATCTCTCCTACTTAAATAAGTGCAACAACTTGTTTAAGCTAAGTAAATTTAGAAGAAAATAGTGATACCAAAATGAGGCAACCATAGGATTTTAACCGGTGTTACTCTAATAAACTTTACCCCCCCATAATGATTGAACCAAAACTTATCGTTTAAACCCTTAAACCTTAGACTTTAGGACTATTTGTTCGCTGAGGAGCCTGTAGCTAAATTTGTGGGCAGGCTTTTCCAATATCACAAGGATCTAGAATAGCATGAGGCTCTACAAAAACATATCTTTCTTGGAATTAAACAACTCAAGCCATATGATTTTGAGGTGATCTGCCTAGTGCGACATAAATCCTCAATTTTTTTATTAAGCTTTTGTATAGCCCTGCTAGACAACCTAAGCTCTAACTTGTCTTATGATTCTAAGGTTGTCGTTCATCATGACCAAAATCCTCACATCTTCCAGTCTAGTTGCGCGACCGTTTCTCACAAATGTAAGCCCTAATTAATAAAATTGGCAGGACGTAAAAATTAAATAATTCTTCTTCGCAAAATTGAATCGAACTATAGGATAACTTGAGAAGTCACTGAGGTTCTTCTCAGGATCCATAACAACCTCTAGTTCTTCTTCTTTTGAATTCTAAAATACAGTGTTCCAAATTTGAGTCATTCCCATTTCACACCTATTTGTCCAATCCCTTGAAAAGTCCTACCCCTTGAAATTCCTGAAGACGATATTCCCTATTTTTAATCTAGAGTTTTCTTATGTGACTTCGGTTATATAAGATTTATATAACTATATACACTCGCCCTTATAAGAAACTTTTAAGAAAATAGCTTAATATAAACCCTATTTAATTATTTATATTAAATAGATAAACATGTGAGTCAACATGAAAAAGGTTCTTCACAGACTTAAACGGTTGTCATATATTTTGTAGTTTATTTAATTAAGCCTTACCAGTGATTATTGCATCTATTCTTCAGGATGGATGCATTGCATGCGTTGTCATGTATTCTTTGCAATGGAGGAGTTCAATGTCGTTCCCTACCCTAAAGGTTTTGTGTCACAAAACTTTCAGATGTTTGATGGAACCAGAAATCCCAGGCAACATGTACCACATTTCCGAGCTAGTTTTGGCAACACCAGAGGTAATGAAGCCTTGTTCTTTTGTCAGTTTGTCTACACCTATCAGAAATCACATTCAATTTCTATGTCGAGTTCCCAACGGATCAGTTGAAGTATTTGCCAATTTAGAACAGTTATTCATGAAGAGATTTGTTGGTGCACACCATCATGTTACTGTTAGAGATCTTGTAGTGGAAAGGCGAAAGCATAATGAGACTTTGGTTAATTATAGCTTGAGGTAGAGAAATGTAAGAATGAAATGTGAGCCTCAGCTACAGGAACAACATGCAATTGAGATTTTACTTAAAGCATCCATGGGCTAGTATCTTTCATTCTTAGGGGACTCATCATCATGTTCTTCAAGTAGCTGCTAAGCAAGGCAAGCAATTTACAAGAAGAAGTCAAGCATATAAATTCCTAAGAGAAGTCAAAAAATCTTAGGACAACTAGAGTATTGGAGAAAAAATTCGGAACAATAGGAACAGTTAGTATGGGAAAGCAACTGATAAAGACTTAGACAGAGCATTCTTGTCAGAGTTCCCAGCAGTTACTATAGCATACTGAGTGTTAGCATACGACACAACATTATAACCAGTCTAGTCAGCAGTCATACCAAGGAGGACCGTACCAGACAGATGGTAGACATGTCTAAATCTTTCATAATGGTTGAAAAGAGTGTATTCCTTCAAAGATGAGGCAGCAGTAGCAATGTTCATAAATTTAATGAAGAAGCTTGATTTTAGATTGTCATAATCAAAGAAGTCAGAAGAACCTAATAGGAAAGAGCATCCCAATTTTCTCCCCTATCACAGAATGTTGGGACACATAATGGAAGGCTATTTTATTTTCAAAGATTGGCTCGACAGCAATTTTAAAGAAGGGAATATAACCATTCTGAAGGAATATTTATAGAAACTTAAAAAAAGATCAATAAATATTATTTCGGCTGAGCCAATCACTTTGATAGAGCCATACTCAGAGAAAGACGGATGGAGCATAGTTCAGAACAAGTCATTCAAACTACTTCAACGCAGGCAACCATCCAAATTATAGAGCCTGTCAGCCCAAGATAGAGAATTTACCAAAGAAATTACCGCAAATAGAGAAGGAGAAGAACATCATCATGAAAATAAATTACGCATGGGGTAGGATTAGGTCCTCCTCTGTTAGATTGGTTGTCGCGGATTTGGGGAAGAAAATTCTCAAAATCCTGACTATGTATGATTATCTCTTTGCCCCACCAGGGTCTTATGAATATAATGATTATGAATTCAGCTACGTTCTAACTATTTCTATTGGTAATGTAACTGACTTTGGTCAATCTAACTCTGATCTCAATTCCCAAAATAATCCTCAAATCGTACTTAAGTTTGATGAGCCCATTAACAAGAATGAAGAAGATATCATCAACACCGGTTATGATAGCACCAGAAGTGAGGAACCAGTCCTTGAGTACCATGGTACACAGCTTAACAATAATTTGGATTTCTCCGATGAAAAAGAAACACAAAATTTTTTGACAACAACATCTATAAAAAAGAAGAAGAAATTACAGAAATAAATCTATGAAGTGGGAAAGTATTACCCTCAAGGACAACTCTAGTAGATAAAGGAAAAAAAATAGTAGCTCGAGAAGAGCTACCTCCACTTCCACCAGTGGAAGAAATAGATAACCACGTAAATATCAGAGGATTGTATAAAGTGGATTATAATGTACTAGCTCATTTTGAGAGGTTACCGACAAAACTAAGCATTTGTGATGCTCTAATTCTGTAAAAGGAGATGAGGGAGATTTGGTTAGCTCAATTGGCCAGCAAATCCTCAGATGAAGTTTGTTCATTAAGGGATTAGCATATAATAACCTTCACAGATGAAGACTTGTTGCTCGGCACCGCTGACCACAACTGACCACTCTACATTTCCATTAATATCAGCTGATTGGTGTCCAATAGAGTTTTGGTAGATCCAGGTGCATCACTTAACCTAATGAGTCTACAAACACTGGTATATTTGGATATTGAGGCTCAGTAGCTTACAGCTGATATTATGATGTTAATAGGATTTAAGTAGAAGGGAGAAAGAGCCCTTGGATAGATTACATTCCTAATGAAAGTTGGAGAGCTAGTAACAACCGCACAATTTCATATCATCAAAGCAGAGACCTCATTCAATCCTTTACTGGGATGACCATAAATTCACGAGCATAACATGGTTCCATCATCTCTAAACAAGTGCATAAGTATTCTAAGGAAGTATAAGAACTTTACATTAAATAAGATTTACAACCATTTTCAATTCATGAGGTAGGTATTCATGAAGACACCGCCTATTATGAACCTCCAAAGAAAACTATCTTTTCTCATGAACTTATGTCAAATGTAGTAAAAATTTAGAATGATCACAAGAAAAAGGCCATTAAACCATGCTTCAACGATCTACTACCGCTTCTTTACATTGAGTTGGTAGAGGTTCGTTTAGCCCATACACTCGAGATCGAGGTTGGGGATGTGGACGATGAAGAACTGAAATGATTGTTGAATGGTCTGGGCCGACCATCAGCATCAACATTGAAGAAAGTTCTAAAGAAGAAAGCTCTGAGGAAGAAATGATAATGATAAAACCAAAGAAACTTAGTTTAATCTTTCCTCTGAGGATGTCGAGAAAAGTGAATACGAGTCATTGTATGATCGGATCAACCACTATGTGCATACCATGACCTTTACTCCGACCTACCCTCAAAAGGTCAAGAATCTAGAGGTCAATGAAGTCCATAGCATCGGTTCAAAGCCAATAAAGTTTTACTGTGCTTCCTCTTCTACTAGTTTTGAAAATCATGTAAATTTAGAAGAGAATTCTAATAAATTAACAAAATTACATTTTGGTTACTTTCTCCTTTTGTATAGAAGTTAATTTAACATGGAAATGCCAAATGACAAGCTAAAACTTTTTAAGAAAAAGTGGAATCTTAAAAGTCCAACTTCTAATTCAAAATAGGGTCTTGATTTGGTAATGTAGGGCCAGCCGATGACTCAAAATTTTGTATCGTTGTTACTAGCTGATCAGAAGGGGATTACCTCGATGTGGAGGATGACTCAAAGGATTAATTGATAAATGATGCCCTTCCAAAATTTGAAGAAGAAATTAAGTCAACAGTGGATGTGTTAAAAGAAGTCAATCTTGGGACAGAGGAGCAGCCCTGACCCACCTATAAAAGTTCTCTTTTGAATAAATAAGAATCCACAAAACTGATAAAATTACTATTAGAAATTAAAGATTGCTTTTCTTGGAGCTATGATGAAATGCTAGGACTATCAACACAAGTTTTCATTTTTATGCTCGGGGTGGATAAAGATATGACATCAGTGAAACGAGCTCCCAGAAGGATGCGCCTCAAGATAAAGTAGCAAGTCATTGCCTAGTTAAAGAAGTTAATGGATGTTAACTTTGTGCTAGAAGAGCAATACCCCACGTGGTTAGAAAACATTATTTCATTTAAGAAAAAGAATGGACAAATCTATATTTGCATCAATTTCACAGCTTTAAATAAGGCATGTTCAAAAGATGAGTTTTTGTTACCTATTCCAGAATTAATTGTCAACATCACATCGACACAGGAGATTTTTTCTTTCATGAATGGATCCTTAGGCTATAACCAAATAAAGATGGCTTTAAAAGGTGCAATACTTATAGCTTCCAAAATGCCCATCAGATATTTTTGCTACACAGTAATGTCATTCGGGTTGAAGAATGGCAGGGCAATATACCAACGAGCTTTGACGAACATTTTTTATAACCTCATTCAAAACTAAGTGGAATGTTATGTGGATGATTTGGTCATCAAAAGTAAACAAAGAATAGACCATTTGTAAGATTTAAAGATCATGTTAGAACAATTACGAAAATATAATCTCAAGATAAATCCCTTAAAGTGTGCCTTCAGCGTCACCTTTGAGAATTTTCTAGGATTTGTTCTTCATCATTGAAGAATCAAGATTGATACAAATAAGATTAAAGCTATCTTGGAATGTCTCCTCCCAAAACTTTTTAACAACTACATTCCTTCCAAGAAAAGTTGGCATATCTGAGATGCTTTATTTTTAATCTCTCGGGTATTTCAGCCCTTCTCAACATTAATTAAGAAGCATGTCAACTTTTGTTAAGAAGAGAAATGTTTGTAGGCCTTCAAGAAAGTTAAGCAATATTTGATGGCACCTCCTCTTTTGGCAGCCACCTTTGATGCCTTATATCGCGAACTTAGACGACTCTCTCAAAGCCCTAATAAGCTCAGGTCAATGATGATGGTAGGGAAACACACTCTACCATTTAAGTCACCATCGAATATCGATGGAGGTAAAGTATCTACCTACTGAGAAACATTATCTAGCTTTAATTTTCATTACCCAAAAGCTTAGACATTACATGATTTCTCATAAGGTTAACCTTATTTCAAAAGTTAATCCATTATAATATTTAATGACCCGACCAACACTTTCTCGACGTTTAGCAAGGTAGTCTATGATTTTATTTGAATTTGATTTAACTTTTGTTCCCCTCTGTGCTATCAAGGGATAAATTTTCATAGATTTTCTTGCAGCACACCTACTTCCAGTTGTGTCCCCTCTCAATGATGAGATACTAGATAAGCCGATACTACAAATAAAACCATCCAATGCCAAAAATTGGGAAATGTACTTTGATGGAGCTTTAGCAGCTAGAATGGACAAGAGGTCTAGAATAGTTATAGTAGGCAAAGTAGGAATCTGTCTGAGTTTTATCACGCCATATCAGGGTATGTTGAGATTCGCCTATCACCTGATAGAGCGATGAACAAATAATGAAGCAGAATATGAAGGACTGATGACCGGGTTGGATTTGGCAATCTTAATGGATATAACAAACATTTCCATCTATGGTGACTCATAACTCTTCATTATTTTGAAACCATGGTTAACATAATACCATCAGTACACAATGAAATTGCTGGAACATATCACATATCTGCCTATATAACGGATTCCTCAGGGAGATAATGACCATGCCGAACCTCTAGTAAAACTTTCTATGGAACTGAATTTCCATTGTAGTATTCCATTAAAATTACAGTACAAGGATGTCAAGTTTTGTCTCAGATCGACCACGACAATCTACACAAGCTTTGAAAAGAAGAAGAGATGATGATTGCAACTGCTAACATTAACAAATATTGGCACAAGCCATTGATAGAATATTTGCAAACAAGAAAGCTATCAGAGGACAAGTTGAAAGCATATCATATCTCAAGAAGAGCTATGTCATATGTCATAGTGAGTGATGTCCTCCAAATAAGATTGTTCAATCAAATGTGGCAAAGAGTCTAAGCAAAGTCGAAGCACAAAATATCGTCAAAGAAGTACATGTCGGATTGTGTGAAGCTCACCAGTCAAATCTAAAGATGAAAGTAAAATTTAAAGACTCAGATATTATTGGTCTGCAATGATATTCGATTACATGGATACAGCCAGAAAGTGTCACGTTTATCAAGTGCATGCGTTGGTCTTACACAAAACTCTGAATGTGCTACATCCAACAATTGCCTCGTGGTCATTTGGGTGTTGAAGCACATACATAATATGTTTAATAGATCCTCCATCCTCTAAAGGGCACATATTTAGTCTTACAATCATGAATTACTTCTCCAAATGAAGAATAACAGCGTTGTTTTGGGAGATTACAACACAACATGTTATACAAATTTTCAAAAGTAAGATTATCTACCATTTTGTTGTATTGCTAGAGTAATTTCAGATAATGGAACAACCTTCAAGAGCACAAAGATCAACAACTTCATCAAACAAGAGGTGATAGAGTAGAGGTACTCTACAATTTACTATCTAGGGAAAATGACCTACCCAACGCCTTCAATAAGATGCTCATGCAAATTTTGAAGAAGTTGTTGGACGAGAATAAAAGGGGATGGCATGATAAACTATTAGAATCTTTGTGGACCTACAAGTCAATGTTCAGAACTCCTACTCAATGTACACTATATGCACATGTGTATGGGTCTAAGACATATTGTCGTTAAAAGTCCAGATACTGTGTCTTAGAGTTGTCATTCCCAACTAGATTATAACAAAAGAAAGTGCAAAGCTCAGACTTGAAGAATTGGAAAGTCTCAAAGGAAAAGGACTAGAAGCACAATAAAATTTGGAACTCTACCAAGAGATGATGGTGCGGGATCATGGTAAATTATTCCGCCAGAGGGCATTTAATGTTAGTGACATCGTACTCATTCTCAAAATACTTATTCTTGCAAACCGCAAGATAGGTGAAAATATTGAACCAACTTGGGAGGGACCATTTATCATACAAAAGGTATTTTCAAGAGGATCTTACCAGCTGGTGGATTTTTGAGGTGAAAGACCTATGCTACCGGTTAATGACCAATATTTGAAGATAAACTACATAACATGACATTGCGTGAAATGAATTTTTGAACATTTTTGAAACTGCTGCTTATTTTAGTGTAAATTATTTTGCCGACGTATATGACTGTGTTCAAAGTTTTGTATTAAAATTAACCTCAATAAAGTGAAAATTTGAAATTTTCTACATTAATTATATTTTTTTTAATTTTAAAATTTCACTTAAAAAAATTAAATAACAATAAATGAATAACTTGGACATGTGTAAATTCAAAAATCATTTAATAACTAAATTGTAATTGATGTTTTTCTAATTTTTAAAAAAAAAATGTTGAGGCAAAAGTTAATTTTTTGCTTTTAAACATTGAATCTCATACGAAAAGAAGAAAGGGCTATTTAGGGCAGCATTGTAGACTTTGACTTGGACTTCGTTCAAGTCAACGTAGTCTACGAGAGTCACTTAATGAGCAAAGTCAACCACAGGAAGACAGAAGTATAGTCATCACTACTAAGAATTAGTACAAAAGAAAACTCATCACTAAAGAGAAATAAAGCAGCCACACAACAACTTCTAATGGAAGGAACCATTCGTTTAACATCCACGATCACTACACTGACAGAAAATTTAAGTAGTGTCGATGAAGAAAGAGTGTCAAACACATCTCTCAGAAGAACACAATGCCGTAACGCCAACAACTACAAGCATATAGCTTTCTTATGACATGAGAAAAGATGTATGAAAGAAGCAAAAGTGACACTTACCACGTTTCCTGAAGGGGAAATTTATTACATATGCATGATGGAGACTTCTACCAGTCCACCCATCATAGAAGTTGAGTTTGAGTTTGTCCAAGAGCAGACACTGCCATAAATGTTAGATAAGCTTTGGAAGGGTTGCCCGATGTCCAATATTGAAATTTCGAGACAAGCATCAAGAACATGGGCATTTGTGCAGTGCCCTAGATGTAATGTCCTTGATCTAGAGCGTTACTACACCTTTGAAGAGTATACAGCTACTGATACAAGGTGGCACGAGGTCGCGTAACTAGATACTAATTCTTACATCCTACTGTATATGGAGCATAGTCAAACAAGGTTTCCCATGGAAATTGAAGTGAGGGAGGGGCCCTGACGAGTGCAAAGGATTCCTATGAGAGAACTAGAAAGCGGTAGTAGAGTGAAGAAGTGTGAATTTGAATTTTATGAAGAAATTCAACGGAAGTTTGTAAAAATATTGGAAGGTCTAGAACTACATACAAGAATTTTCTCTGAAAATTATGAGAGAAGGATTCTAGACTGCGTATTCGACTTGACGGACAAAGGTCAAGCCAGTCTGTTGATGAAGAAGACCTTCTCAAGGCCCAAGAAATGGATGAGGTGTAAGAGACAGTACAAATCAATGTGGTTGCTGTAACAACAACGTAAAGGATATGCTAGGGAACCCACCGGGTATCCTAAGATACGATGAGGTGGATCCTCTGCCTTCTAAGAAAGAAAAGATTATTAAAAGAATGATCTGGTGGAGCATATTATCGATAGATAGCATCTCCAACATCTGCATAATCAAAATTTATGATGAACAAGATTACATTCCTTCACATATTGATTACTATGATTTCGTCAGGCCCTTCTACACGGTGTCCTTCACAAGCAAGAGCAAAATTTTTTTTTAGAAAAGAAATTGATGTTGTTGGCCCTGGAGAATTCTGAGGATCTGTTGAGATTCTACTATCCCTGGGTTAAGTTTTAATTTTAAAGGGGAACGGACAAGATCTAGCAAAGCACTGCATCCGGGACTACGGTGTTGCAGAATTTCTATAATATTAAGAAGAATCGATGATAGCAAGGTACCACATGGATTCTGTTCGGACCTAGAATTGGAAGAACTGCGCCTATCCGAGGTGTGAGATAATTATACCTCTATGTGCACGCAAAAGGAATTCTTGTCCTGGAGTGTGGCATAGAAGGTCAGCTTCATCAGGAGATCATTACAAAGGATAGAAAGATGGTTCTTATCGCCTTTTGTACTGCATCAGTACATGATAGATGTCTTATATAATGTTTCATATATATTCAGTATTTGATATGTACTCAGCATTTGATGTTTCAGAATATATTCAACATGTTATCTTTTAACATCTTTAGCATGCAATTAGTTTGTAACACTTATTTGAAGATGTTTAATGAAATTTCTTTCAGATTTCAGTGTATTTGTTAAATTGCCTATTTTGTGTGATTGATAAAGAGCCACAGAACCATATGTTAGTTTTGAATTATAATGAACAATAAACAATGCAATAAAAATCTGATAATAAAATTTAAATAACCTTTTTTTAAGGAATCAATCAATGAAAATTAAATTTTGGAAAATATTCCTTAATAATAAACTATGATAAAGACAAAAAAGAAAAATGATAAATTTAATAAATTTTTTCTTCTCGAATTCAAAGTTCCTCACTCTCTACATTTATGACACAAATGTATTTATCTGCACGAATTTGTCACAACCCCCATAGAGTGTCACACCCTTTAAGAGATCTCTGAATTCATAGAATCTTTGCACTTGGGGTTAGTACCTATATTTTGATTCAAAAGATATTTTAGAGGATGAAGTTTTTATATTTGATTCCACATTGCTTAGCAAGGGTACAAATGATATTTTATAGGATGAGGAATTTATATCTAATTCTATATTGCTTAGCAATGGTTAACACGATATTTTAGAGGAGGAGGATTTTATTTCCGACTATGCATTACCTAGGGATGGTTCACACAATATTTTAGAGGATGAGAATCTTATATCTGATTCTTTATTGCTTAGCAAAGGTTTGCACGTTCTTTTTTAGGATAAGGATTTTATATCCAATTTTGCATTTCTTACCAATGGTTCATGCAAATTTTTAGAGGTTGAGGATTTTATATCTAATTCCGCATTGCTTAGAAATGGTTCATGCAATAATTTAGAGGTTTAGGATGTCATATGTGACACTGTGTTGCTTTAAGAGGCCTTTCTGTTACAATCTTCTAAACAAAATTTGAGGGTCGCTGCAAGGTCATCCAATTCCTATAAATTCTCTACTTTTTCAATCTTACATACTAGAACTTTTCAACAATCGTGATATTTTAGAGGTTGAGGATGTTACATCTAATACCACATTTCCTTAGGAGCCCTACCTATTGCAATCTTTCAAATGAACTTTTGAGATAGGTATAAGGTCACCTTAAATGGAGTAACGCATCCTATTCTCTTCTTTCAAGATCAGTCTAAGGCCACCTGAAATGGAGTAAGGCATCTGATTCTATACATAAATATTCAAGATTGGTATAAGGCCACCTTAAATGGAGTCTTTCGAGATAGGTCTAAGGCCACATTAAATGGAGTAAGGCATCTGATTCTATACACAAATCTTCAAGATATGCATAAACCTACCTTAAATTAAGTAAGGCATTTCATTCTCATCCTTCAAGATCGATCTAAGGCCACCTTAAATGGATTAAGACATCTGATTCTCTGCAAGAATCTTTAAGATTGATATAGACCACCTTAATTGGAGTAATGCATCATATTCTCATCTTAAGATTGGTCTAAAGGCACCTTAAATGGAGTAGGCATCCAATTCTCTACAGAAATCTTTGAGATAGGTATAAGATCGCCTTAAATGGAGTAAGTCATCTTATTCTCTTCTATCAATATCCAATTCCACACTCTTGTTACCTTATGTGTTGGATGTGAGTCACTGTGCAATCCATCTCAATCTGATGTCTTCACATATTTTCTCCTCTAGAAATTAAAATGAAAATTTAATATTAAAATTAAAGTTTTCTAACATGGAATTTTAAATTGATTCTTCTCCATGAACTTTAGTTTTTTTTATGGTTGTTTACAGAATTTTATTCATTTTCCTTGGCAGGAGTCCCTTTTTGTACACCACACATATTGAGGGTCCATTTGTTGACCTCAGTTTTTGTTAAGGTCAAGTTTCTACCTTAGCAGACTAGGGTCTAGCCATAGGACTTTCTTGTTGACTATTATTAGAGGACTAGAGAAGTAACCCTCACCATTAAAAACTTTAAACTCTTCTTAGCTCAACATGAAGTTCCACATATTGGTCCTAATCTCTAACACTTAGTAGGTGGAGCCAATATGGTGGAGCACAAGGGGAGTCCCCATAGAACTTCATGTGCTTAAGTTGAACCTTAAGAGGTGTGGTCTTGGTTAGTTTCACACACACACTTGCACGTTACACTTGAACTCACAACCCTAAACCGAAACAAGCTTAACTTTGATCCCTTAACACTTTGGGAGACTCATGTCGATAGTCCCATAGGCCACTTGCTCTGGGCTAGGGTCTAGCTAAGACCAGTGCATGGAGGACTCAAATTAGGGAATTCTATTGGTCCATAGCTCAATTAGGGTGGTTGACACCCCAATTTTACCAAAATACCCAACTTAGTCTTTTGTTCCCAAATCTTCCCAACTTACCAAATTACCCTTCAAACTCCAAAAATACCCAAAATAACCAAATTTGTTCAAAAATCATGTCAAAACAATTGAAACACCCAATTTTTCTAAAACACCCCAATCTTTGCAAAATTACCAAAATACCCCCCTCATTTTGCCGAAATTACAAAAATACCCCTAGTTACCCAAATTGTCCCAAAACCTTGAAAATCTTTTTAAATGTCCCAAAAAACAATTGGGACCACTCCATTGAGCCCAATTTGACCAATTTAATCCATTTTTACAAAAAAGCCCAAAATTTCCCTTAAAGGCCCAACTACATCAATTCACCCTCAATGTCCACCCATTTCATCCCAATCTTTCTCAATTTGAATCATAACTCAAAATCATCTTCCATATAGTTGATTAAAACCAAATTAAAGCTCAATTGAACCCATTTCAAGGCTAATTTCAATCTTAGTCCAAAAATCCTCAATTTGACCCTGAGCTAAAATTCAACTCAATTGAACCCCCAAACTTATCCAATTGCCTCAGTTTTGAATCATAAATTCTTCACAAACTTCTCTAAAGCAAATTTAATCTTCAATTGCCCTTGCAAAAACAATAATTTCACTTAAAATCAACTTGAACCGTAACCACCAATTTTACCCCAGGTGAGCAATGTAACCCTAAAATTTTCATCCAATTGATATCCAAACCTTTTCATGACAATCCCCCACATTCAATTAAACCTTCAATTAGGCCATAGCCTAAGCCTATCCTAACTCAAACCCAAGTCTACCCCAACATCCTAAATTGACCGTGAGCCAAAATCCTTTAAATTTATTTTCCAAACCAACTGAAAATCACTCAAAACCTTTTCTAAACTTCTTGTGAGATATATCTACACCATTTTGACCAATCAATTGGGTTTAATGTCATGACTAGCCCAACCTAAGCCGAAATTAAACTTATGCACCAAAATTTACCAAACCAAACAAAACAAAATTGATCGAACCAAAGATACTACATCAACCATTTGGACTCTAGTGACCAGGAAAGAACCACCTAGGCCACCCATTTGAAGTATGGACCATTAGTCCCTTGATATATGGGATCTCCTTCTTTGTTGGCCTAAACCAAAATATCCTTGCCATCATGCCATATCCTTTGATGGTTAATCATCGATAACCCCTTTTGGCTCCCCTAACCTCTTTGGCCAACATCCCTGGCCCTGGCGGTTGGTCTGCTCCTCGAAGAAGCCATAACTGAGAGCCACCCTCCTTAAATCTAAACCATTTTCACCTATCCAAGCTGGCAAGCTCGAATTTGCCTTTGACACAACTCTCCCCTCAACATAAGCAGCTAATTACAACTCAATTGGAGCCCAGTTAGCCACCCCTTTCGCTTCTATGTAAAACATGAGTTCATTAATTTTCTTTGGCGAAAATCTGTCCACTTTCTTCAAGAAACTCTCCTAGAACTCCTAAAATCAAGCCCACCATACTTCCCCTCTGGATATTTCTATGAGAGCACAATTTTTAGTTCAAAATCTAGGGCATTTTTAGGCATTTCACAAAACTCCATCAACCTTCCAGTTAAATCTTCTAAAGGCTTCCTCAGATCAAGAGAGAAAATTCCCCATCAATATTCCCCTATGTTAAGCCCTCTAAATTACTCCTAGACAAAAACCTTTTAACCCTTTCACTGAAATAAAAAATAGACCATATTTTAACTCAAACAGAAGCTTGGAGGAGGTTCACTGACTCACAAGGAAGCTTTGGAAAGCTCCCAGTCGAGGCCTCACGTAATGGGCAAAGGTATGAAAAACATTCCCTTATTTTGAGCTTAGTTTGGTCTTTTTCGAAGAAAAGTTTAATTTTGTAGCAGTCTAACAAAATGGATGTGTTCGTCTTGAGTAGATGAAGGTGTAGGAACAAGCTCCTTGTGATTTGGTTTAGTATAAAGAGAGATCTTAATTTTTGAAGTAGAACATCTCGAGGGTTAGGTTAATCAGGATGGATGAACTCTTGGTGATTGAATAACGCGATGCATGGCTGCTGAGTCAAATGGAAATGTCGAAACAGAACACAATGCTTGGCACTTAAAAAAAATTGACAAGGATGACGCGGCGGGTGACTAGGATAAGTGGAAAAATAGGACTAAATGAATAAAAATAATTATAGAACTTAAAAAAATTATAACTTTGGATAGGAGAATGATAAAAATAAAATAAAATACCCTCTTGCTCATCGAAAAGAGGAGAATAATGTAGACCAAAAAATAATAATTTGTTGACTCTATTTTTTAATGAATTAAATGGTCTCTATGGTATTTTAATTTATTTTGATTAAATATTTCTCACGGTGACTTGATTGTTTTAGGGTTTCTTCCTCGTGCCAGTTGAGATGTTCCCTAATTTTTCAAAGGTCAGAGAGCTTCTCTATGCTTGTAAATTTTCAAGCTTGAATTGCTATTTTGGTTTAAATTAATTATATAAATTAAAATACCACTTTTCAAATTTTGAGATAAATTTTAGTAGGTTCCCTATGGTCAGAGGAACTTAGGAAAATAACATGATAGTTTGAATAGTTTTTTGTATTTCTATAGTTAATTAAAGGTTTATATCTAGTATTAATGTATTTAAATTAAATATTAATCAAATTTAATAAAATCAATTCCACATTGTGTAGAAAAATCATGTCAACTCACTCTAAAAATTTGAAAATTACTTGATTAAGTTTAAATACTAAAGTTGATTTTATGAGAAAAAGTATACTTTTGTACAAAAAAATTATTTTAAATTAAATACACTTAAGAAAATTATGAAAAATGATTTTTTGAGTTCCTTGTGGTCAGGGGCGCTTAGGAAAAATAAAAATTATTTGTGAGAAAATACTTCATTTTTTTTGTTTTATTTTAAATTAAAAAATATTACAAATAATTAGAATTTTAAAAAATTAAAAAATGGTTCAAAATGTTCCTAATTGTATTCTTTTCACTTGGGACTCATTAAATTTTGTTTTGCCAATTTTTCTATGTTTAAAATAAATTTTAAAGCCTAAAAATGTATTTTTCTTATTTTTCCATTAAAATAATTATAATAAAAAATTAAAATTCATTTAAATATAAAAATAAAAAAATTGTTTTTGTGATTATAATTTTTTTTATTTACTTAAGCCATTAAATAAATAGTTATAATAATTTAAGTTTAATGTAAAAAATCATGAAATTTTGTTTAAGTGTTTCTCTGACCTTGGTGAACCTGTAATATTTTTTTCTATAAGCAAAAAACTTTATTTTGATTGGTTGAAAAAATTAATAACAAAAATCTTATTTTCTAAGTTAAAAAAATTATTTAAGTTAAAATTTGAAAACACACATTTTCTCCTCTGATGTTTTAATAAACCCATGTGTTGGGTACTCTAAAATTTTCAAAGTTATTTTAATTATGCTTGATCAGTTATGAAGTAGAGAGATCCAAGGGCAAAGTGGTAATTTTAGATTTAAGTTCCTTAATCAAAATTTAAGATTAACCTAAAGAAAAAATGGGAAATTTTGATCTTAATGAGTAATTTTGGATTATTGAAACAAAATGCGTTAAAAGGTATAATCCAATTTGCCACCTTCCTGGTGCAACATAAATCTTCAACATTTTCTTTAAGCTTTTGTATAGCCCTTCTATTCAATTTAAGCTATAACTCACCCTAGGATTCCTAGAGTGTCGTTCATCCTGACATAAATCTTCACACCTTTCTGGCTATTTGTGCAACCGCCTTGCATAAATATAAGCACTAAATAATAAAATTGGCACGATGTAACATTTTAATAATTATTCTTCTCCATATTAAAGTCGAACCATCGGCTAGCTTGGGAAGTCACCGAGGTTCTCCTCATGAACCATGACAACCCCTAATTCTTCTTCCTTTGTCTTCCAAAATACAATGTTCCAAATTTGAGATATTCCAATTTCACTGCTCTTTGTTCTATCTCCTCAAAATTCCTACCCCTTAAAATTCTTGTAGTCAAAATTCACTAATTTTAATCAAGTATTTTCTTAGGTGACTTTATTTATCTAAGATGTAATTAACTATATGGGCTTGCCCTTGTAGGAAACTTTTAAGAAACCAACTTAATATAAACCCTATTTAATTTTTCGTGTTAAATAGGGAAACTTGTTAGTCAACTTAAAATATGTTTTTTTTGTAAACTTAAATAGATGTCATAAGTTCATTAGTTTATTTAATCAAGTCTTACCAGAGAATAGTGTATCTATTCTTCATAATGAATGCATTGCTTGTGGTATTAGGCTCATTTAATTAAACTACTGAGGATATGATAGTCGGAATATCCATTCCGGTGACCAACAATTTCTAATATGGCGACCGACATGCCTTTTCATTGTTGAAAAGAGATATTTGATTTAATTTTTTCATCCAGTTTGGAGTTGGGTCTATGTTTTCTAAGAGCTAAGAATATGGTCAAGTGATTGATGTATTTGATGTGGGTGATTGTCATGAAAAATTTGGAAAAGGATTTGGGTGATTTTGAATTAATTTAGGGTTTCAATTTAGTGAAATTTGGCTCCTGGTTATTTTTTGCACATTTGGGATAGACTTGGGTTTGGATTAGGCTGAAGTTAGGAAACCAAATTGTCGGGACATGAATTTCGGTTTGGAAGATTTTGAATTTTAGGGCAAAATTAAGGTTTCCAGATTGGGGTTAGAATTGGGCTTGAGATTAAACTCAATTGGGCTTGGCTTTGCTTTCAATTCGGATTGAATATGATGACTTTTTTAGGAATTAAAATTGGGTGAGATTGAAGTCAATTTGGTGGAAATTGGGGGTGAATTGGGGAATTTATGCATTTAGGGGCAATTTGGGGATTTTGCTCAAAAGGTGCCAATTTGGTTAAATTGAGCTAAATTTAGTTGTTCAAATTGATTTTGGAGACATTTGAAGTGATTTTGGAGATTTTGTGAATTTTTGGAATTTTTTCCGTATAAAGGGCATTTAGGTAATTTTGGAAATTTTGGTGGTATTTTAGAGATTTTGGAATTTTTTGTCAACATTAGTGATTTGAAATGATTTTTAAAGAGACTTTGAAAATTTGGGTAATTTTGGAATTTTTTTGGAAAATTTAAGTTTTAGGGGCAATTTGGTAGTTTTGAGAAAGTTTGTGGGCAAAAGGCTAAATTGGGTGTTTGGGTAGGATTGGGGTTCGATAAGATGATAATCAGAAATTTACCCATTTTTGAGCCATGGAACCAAGTGAACTACCATTTTAGATCCTCCATGTGTTAATGGTTTAGGGAACCATCCACATGAATTTCCAATGCAGTGAGGGGTTAAGCTAGGCATGCTTTGTTAAGGTTTGAGGTTATGAGTGTAGTTGCAAGTGTGTGTACGGAAGACTGACCAAAAAGACACCACCCAGGGCTAAACCTAAGGCCACATAGTTCTATGGGAACTCATCTTGAGCTCACCCATATTGGCTCCACCTACTAAGTGCTAGACGTTAGAACTAACATATGGAACTTCAAGATGAGCAAAGAAGAGTTTTAGAATTTCTAATGGTGAGGGTTCCTTAACAAGTCTTCTAGAAATAGTCAATAGGAAAGTCCTATGGCTAGATCTTAGGCTTCTAAAGAAGAAACTCGACCTGAACCAAAATTGATGTCAACAAGATAAGATTGATGTAGATCTTAGGCTTCTAAAGAAGAAACTTGGTGTAGATGATTGTCATAAAGAGATTAGAAAAGATTTGGAATGATTTTGAATTGATTTGGAGGATCAATTTGAAGGAATTTGGGCATTTGATCAATTTGGGGATATTGGGTTAGACTTGGGTTTAGGTTAGGCTAGAGTTGGGTGTTGACCTCACTTTTGGTTGAGGTTTAGTTTTTCCTCTTTAGTAGCCTAACGTCTAGTCATAGGACTTTCCTATTGACTATTCTTAGGAAACTAGATAAGGAACCCTCACCATTAGAAATTCCACACTCCTCTTTACTCAACTTGAAGTTCTACATATTGGTCCTAACCTCTGGCACTTAGTAGGTGGGGTACTATGGAGGAACTCAGAATGAGTTACCCTAGGACTGAAGGACTTTAGGGTTTATCTCAGGTGCTGGTTTACGGTTTAAGGTACATACTTGCACTCACAATCACTCACAATCCTAAATTTAAACTTCTACACTTTGGTCCCTTGATACTTTTGGGATACGCCTGTAAGCGGTCTCTTAAACTCACTAGCCCTAGGCTAGGGTTTGGCGAAGACCACTACATAGAGGACCCAAAATGGGGTTTCCATTGGTCCATGGCTTATTGTTGATGGTTGTCACTCCAACTCTACCAAGACACCCAACCTAGCCTTTTGCCCCTAAATTCCCCCAAATTACCAAGATACCTTTGGGACCCCAAATTTGGCCAAAACTTCCAAATCTACCCAAAATACCCAACTTGGTTCAAAAATCATTTCAAACACCTTGAAAACACCAAAACTACCCAAAATCACCAAAATTAGCCAAATTACCAAAATACCCTTCTTTCCCTCCAAATTCCAAAAATTCCAAAAAATCCCAAAAATTCCCAAAACCTCCCAAATATTCCCAATTTTATATTTATCAAATTTTACATGACTAAATTTTGTCAATTTGACCATTTTTTATGAAAACCCCCAAATTGTCGTTTAAAGGCCCATACTTTCCCCAAATTACTCCAAATGTCTATCTAATTGGTCTCAATTTACCCCAATTTCAATTCTAAAATCAAATTCACCCTTAATATGACCAATCTAGACCAAATACAATCTAGACCAAATTCTAAAATCAATTTACTCCAACTTTGATAGACCAATTGGTCCATGATTTGAACCAAATTTTAAGGTAAACCAAAAACCCAATTTTGGCCCTATGACTTGGTTCCACCAAATTAAACCCAAAGTCCACTCAATTGGCCACAATTTTTTGCTAAAAAACCTTCATAACATCACCGTACATCAAAATTGACCTTCAATTGGCCTTGGTGTGACCTCAATTTCATTTGATTTCTACCTAAGTTTAAAAGCCCCAAATTTGCCCCAAATTGGCCTTATCTCAAAATCAAACCAAATTGAGGTCTTTTACCCCAAAATTTCCACTCTATCCCTTCATGAAAAATCTTCACAAAATCTCCCTTGGTCATGTGGATTATTAAATTTGTACTTAGCCCAAGGCTAAGCGAACCTAGACCCATGTCTAACCCAACATGCCTAAATTTGCCAAATTTAAAAAATCCTTCAATTATACCCTCCAATTGAACTCAAAATCACATCAACCCTTCACCAAAATTATTCATTACAATCATCTACACAATTTTGATCAATCAATTGGACAAATTGACATGGTTAGCCTAGTACAAACCCATGTTTTGGTCATTTGGACCCACATTGGACCCCTGACCCAATGTGACCAACTTGGATCAAATGTGATCAAATTGGCACCACCTCAGCCAAACCTAGGACCTTTAAGATTAACCCAAACCCACCTAATCCAACCTAATTGAGTTATGGACCAAGGACCCCTAATTGGGGGATCTCCTTCTTCTTTTGGCCAAAGTATATATCGTGTTGTCCAAGACTTTCCCTAAGTCCATGAAATCATCTTAATGGCCTGGGTCACTGGCTCACGTGCATCACTTGACCTCAGGCCCAGCTCCGTTATCCATAATAGCAGGCGTACTCGCTGGAAAACACCTGGTCAACATCACTCAATTGAATTTAAAATCAAATTAAACCTTGTTGATGTGTCCCACTGCCATTAATCACTTGGGATCGTCCTCTCCACACCAAGGCAACTAATCTCAACACTTCACTTGCGCTGAGAGTGGCCATGGCCATGGCTACTTAAATAACCATTCCCCACGGCCAAGGATAGAGCTGAAATTAACCTTAGTAAAACCTAACCCAAGTCATTCCAAATCATTCTTCCCTCATCCCTAACCATAACTCCAATTTTCAGCTCTAACCTCCTATATGTGAGCTCAATTTTAAAGCTCATTTTCAAGCCCAAAAACAGGACACTCTCTGGAACTCAATCAATCTCCAAATTAATTGCTCCTTGAGCTTCCCCAAATCAAAAGAAGAAGTTTTCCCATAAAATCCCCATCCCACAGTCACTCTAACCTAGCTCTAGACCAAAGCCGCATCAACCATTGGAGGAGCTCTGAATCAGACCCAAGCTAAGATCAAATTAGTGCTTCCAGGAGGCTTGTCGGACCCCACTGAACCTTCCACAAGCATCCAAATGAGACCCCACTGTGACCTCTGGGACAGCCCTGAAATTTCATCATAAATTCAGGCAAAACAATCCTTGAACTCCAATAATAGCTTGATTATCTCCAAAGATTTTTTGTTTTTAAGTAAAGAACTTATAAAGGTAGGTTGGGGTTGTTCCTCAATCCCGAGGTTGAACTCCTTCAATTCATCAATAGTTGACTTAATTTTTTCTTCAAATTCTTACAGAGGATCCTTTATTGGATGGTCGATAGAGTCATCCTCCAGATGAAGAAAATCTTTTTCTGATCCAATTGTAATAAACATGCAAAACTTTCAGTCATCGACTTGTCCTACCGTACCAAATATGAGACTTTCTTTTGAGTTAGGAGTTCAACTTTTAACATTCCATAATTTTCAAAAAGATGTAGCTTATCTTTTGGCATTTTCCTTGGCACATATCCCTGTTGAATTAATATTTGCACATAAGGAGAAAAGTAACCAAAAGGTAATTCCTTTAATTCATTAGAATCCTTTTCCAAATTTACATGATTTTCAGAATTAGTAGAAGGGGAAGCATGATAAAACTTGATCTAATTTGAACAACTGTTACAGACTTCCTTGACCTCTATACTCTCAACCTTTTGAGGGAAAAATGGAGTAATGATCATGACATTCATATAGTGGTTGATCTGATCTTACATCAACTCATATTCATCTTCTTCCACATATTTTAAGGAAATTTCATATTGTGGTTTCTTCTATTTTATCATCAACATTTTTTCCTTGGATATTTCCTCATCAGAACTTTCTTCAACGTCGATGTTGATGGTCAACCTAGTTTACTCAACAATCGAGTTCGTTCTTCCTTGTTCGCGTCCCCGGCCTCGATCTCAGGTGTATGGGCTAAGAGAACTTCTACTAGCTTGTCGTGAAGGAATTGTAGTAGATCGTTGAAGCGATGTTTAATCGCCTCTTCTTTGTGATTCTTCTGAATCTTCACTTTTATTTGTCACAATTTTATGGGAAAAGGCAATTTTCTTTGGAGACACATAATAGGCAGCGTCTTCATGGACTCCAACTTCATGAACTGAAAATGGCTGTAAATATCCCTTGATACAATGTTCTTGTCCTTCATTGAAATATTTGATGAATTGGTGTATAGACGATGAAACCATGTTGTGTTCATGAATCTATGGTCGACCAAGAAGAGTTTTAAAAGAGGACTCGGGATCAATGATGTGGAATTTTGCAGCAGTTACTAGTTCTCCAACTTTCATAAGCAATGTAATTGATCCAAGGGCTCTTTTTCTCTTTTGGTTGAATCCCCTTAACATCATTTTTTTGACTGTGATCTCTTGAGCTTCAAAGTCTAAATAGGCTAGTGTTCGTAGACTCAATAGATTGAGTGATGCTCTCAAATCTACCAAAACTCTAGACAATACAAATCTGCTGATATTAACGGAGATGTAGAGCTATCAGTTATGGTCAGTGGTGTCGAGCAACAAGTTTTCATCTGTGAAGGTTATCCCATGTTGTTCCATTAACGAAAAAAGTTCATCAAAAGGCTTTCCCAAAAATCTTTTCTCCAATAGCATAAGGTATTGTAAAACTACTAGGATTTTTTAACTTTTCAGTATGATTTTTTTAAATAATTGCGCTACAATCTTCACTGAGAGCAATGGTTTGATGATCAGCGAACTTCCTTTTCTTGTTTAGTATATCCTTCATAAATTTCACATAACTTGACATTTGTTCCAAAGCCTCAATGAAAGAAATATTTATCGTTAATTTACTTAATGATTTCCAAAAAAATTGTAAATTGTTTATCTTTGTTATTCTACTTTAATCGTTGAGGAATTGGAGGTGGTGGTTTTTCTAAAGGAACTTGTATTAGTTCATTTTCATTATTATCACTTCAATCTCTTCCTTCTCCTCCTCAACTTCAGTTTCACTTTGGATTCTTGTTTCCACTTCTTTTCCACTTTATAATTGAAAAGCTTTAATTTGCTTCATATTTTTGTCTTTATGATTAACTTCCACTAGGCTAGGAAGAATTCCTGAAGGTCTGTTACTAAGTGCAGTAGCAATATGTCTTAATTGATTTTCAATATTTCTAATAACAACCCCTTGATTTTGTATTTTATTTCTCATTTTCAACATTACTTCTTCCATTATCAACTACTTTTCCTTAACTTGTGGGTTAGGGTTAGAGTTAAATCCAGGGGAATAATAAGGCCAATAGTTAGGATTTCCTTGTTTATTTGAATTTCATGAGGCGTTTACCAAATTCTTATAATTATTCCAACTAAAATTAGGGTGTTTTTTCCATCTAGGATTATAATAACTAGAATAAGTATTGCTATTTTAATTATTTATAACATTCAATGTTTCATAAGATGATTGGGTATGAATTATCTGTCCTACTAATTTTTCCTCCAACATTGGTGGTATTTAAGAATAGTTCACTCCAATTTGATGAATCGTTTTTGATATAGCAGCAATTTGAGAAGCTAAAGCAGAAATTGCATTAGATGTATGAATACTAGCTACTCAGATAGAATTTACTCGTTTAGAGGACCATTGGAAATTGATAATAGCCATTTCCTCTACTAAAGTATATGCTTCATCAAATGGTTTTCGTTATTGATCCACCTACAACAACATTTATAATAGATCTAAGTGATCCTACTAATCCATTGCAAAATGTTTGAATTATTAACCAATCTGGTAAAGCATGTTGTGGACATTACCTAAAGAGATCTTTAAATCTTTCTCAGGCTTCATATATCGATTCCCCATCAAACTAACAAAAAGATGTAAAATCATTTCTAAGCTTAGCAGTTTTTGAGGGTATAAAATATTTAGCCAAAAAAATTTGTGATAGTTCTCCCCAATTTTTGATAGATCCAGGTGCTAATGATTTTAACCAAGCTTTATGTTTATCCCTTATTGAAAAAGGATAAAGTTTAAGCCTAACAGCATCATTAGACACTCCATCATATTTAAAAGTAGGACAAATTTCAGAAAAACAAGCAAGATGTAAGTTAGGATCTTGAGTAGGTGTTCCTCCAAACTGATTAGTTTGTACCATTTGGATAATACAAGGTTTAAACTCAAATTAATTAGCAGCAGCATCAAGATTTTGAATAGTCAAGTGTAGTTCATCTATTGTTGGATTAACATAATCTTTTAAAGGTCTTTGTTGATTTTCATTTATTTGATTATCTAAGTTATTCGCCATTTTATTCAAATTATTAATTTCTTTTTATTGTTTTCGTATTTTTCTAATAATACCTTCTAATTCTGAATCGTAACATACTAAATCTTCAGATCCAATATTTTGTTTAAGCAAATATAATAAACAAACAATTTTTTTGAAAAATATACTCTTAAATATAAACTTATTTTTGAATTTTTTATTTTTTTGTTTTTATTTGATATTTATCACTAAATTTCCTAATTTACCAAATCTATTTAATTTACTGTTACCTTTCCCGACAACGGTGCCCAAAAACTTGATCCCGAAAATATAGTTGCAGAAAATAGATAAAGTTGACTCCGCTTTGCAACGGTGCTGAAAACTTGATGCGTTATTTTATGAATTAGAAATTTAAGCAATTTATGTTGGGATTGTACACAAGTATATGTATCCTTATCAAGTAATGCAAGACATTCTATTTAAGCCCCAAATATTGATCTCGTGAGGAAAATTTAAATTTGAAATGATAAATTAACCAGGAAATTCACAGTAATAAAATAAAAATATTGTCACTAATTATGAATATTTAAGATATTATCAAAAAAATTATTAACTACTAATAAAACTATAATGTAAAGTTTAAAACACTAACTACCGAACTATGTTTATGTGATGAAGTTATCTAATATGTGGTTTAATGAGATGAGATAAGTGGTTTAAATCTATATTTTGCCAAATAGTAACAATTTTTGTTCTCTACCCTTATTCAATATTATAGAGAATGATTGGCTAATCTCAGGTTTAGTCCCTAAATCCGAGATTAGGCTGGAAGGATACTGGCTCTCACTTGAAAGCTCCCACTTCCCTTCTCTTGAAGGCTAACACTCACTTTAGTTCTTAAACACTAGGACCAAATTGTTTATTATAGTCAGTCGCCCTAAAATCTCCAATTCCACGACCAACAAAGTATATTTCTCTATTTATTTTCACTTAATTCCTTGAACGAAACCCTCCATAACATTAAATGTGATTTTCACTCTGTTTTAGAGCCCATACGCTATTTCTCAGATCATATGTTTCACAACAGATTTTAACATTTCAATTGGTCAGATCGAAAAGTAATTTAAAAATGGTATGGAAAAACCATCACAATTTATTTCAAATTTTAAAGTTGGGATATCCAAATTATCTCTTCACTTCACTATATCTCGGAGTAGGGAGAAAGATAAAGAAAACCACTCAAAATTCATGAGAAAGATACAACAAAAACATAAATTTCATATATAAATGGAAGTTCACAACAAAATAATAAACAGACAACACTTATCTATAATTCTTTCTCAAAGAAAATCTCTGGTAGCCTCTCTTGTACTCTTTCTCTCTTTACAAGTGATTCTCTCTTAGAAAATGTTAGTAAGAAGAAATCTCTCACTTCTATCCCTCTCTCATAAAACTTAGAAAAGAATTCACACTTAAACTCGCCACAAAACTCAAAACTTAAAGGAACTAAATGACTAGTGGACTAAAATTTGTTGGAAAGGGGGCCAGAGAGAGACTTTTCTGATCAATTATTTCTCTAAATAGAGCCTAATATCGGTTTTCCAATAGGTTCTTCCAAAAACTTTTCAAAAACTGTTCAAATTTGTCGAATCTCCTTAAATTGGTCTTACACTGGCATTGGCGCCGCTGGCGCCCATTTTGGCGTCGTCGGCGCCAGTGACCCGTGATTTAATTATTTTCTCTCTGTCAAATGGTATCATTGGTGCTGCTCCTGGCACCATTGGCATTGACAACATTTTGGGCTCCATTCTGTAGGTTTGCACCGTCGGCGTCCAGCCTGGCGCCGTCGGCGCTAAGTATTTTTTCCAAAATACCATTTTAACTCCAAATTTATCCTTTTTACTTCCTTTTTTGCTTCAAGTACTAAAAATCTACAACATGCAATAAAACATGAAAATTACCTTCTTTTAAAGCACAATATCACATAAAATGAATATTAAATATAGGTCTATAAATGCATATATTTTGGGTCTATAAATGTTACAAGTTCTTTAACCATCATAAGCAATGTAACATATCCAAGGGCTACATCTCCCTTTTGGTTGAATCATCTTAGCATCTTTTTTTTGCCGTAAATTCCTCAACTTCAATGTTGAAATAAGCCAATTTCCGTAGACTCTTCAAGTTCAGTGATGCTCCAGGATCTACTAAAAATTTGGACAACATGAATCTGCCAATGTTAAAAGAGATGTAGAGTGGACGATTGTGGTCAACGATACCGAGTAGCAATTCTTCATCTGTAAAGGTTACCCCAGGCTATTCTTTCAATGAGCAAACTTCATCGAAGGATGTGCTTGCTAACTTGGCTAAGCAAATCTCTGGGTCAAACAAAGCTAGAACTAGAGCCTCTCTCATCTCCTTTGAAAGGATTATAGCATCGTAGATGCTTAATTTGGCCGGAAATTTCCTAAGATGAGGTAGTACATTGTAATCCACTTTAAATTATCCACCAATTTTCTCTTGATTATGTGTTTCTTCCACTGAAAAAGGTGGAGGTAGCTCTTATCGAGTTACTATTTGTTTTCCTTTATCGGTTGGAGCTATTCTTGAGGGTAATACTTTACCACTCCTTATGTTTACTTTTTGTAATTTTATCTTCTTCAGATATCATTATTAAATCTTTCGGTGTTTCTTCTTTCTTGGAAAGATCTAAGTTGATGGCGAGCGGTACACACTAGCACTCGAGGATTAGTTCCTCACTCTAGGTGATGTCGTAAGCGTATTGTTGATATCTTCTTTGGTCTCGTTAAGGAGTTCATCGGACTCAAGTACGATTTGAGGATCATTTTGGGGATCAAGATTGAAGTTATTACTTCACTACTAGAAATAATCATCTCTAGAAACAGTTAAAATGTAGCCAAAATCACAATCATTATATTCATAAGACCCTGAAGGGTAGAACGATAATTGTACAAAGTAGGAGGTTTGAGGATTTTTATCCCTGAATCAAAGACAACAAATCTGGTAGAGGCAACCCCTATCTTACCCCTCGTGCTATCAATCTTCATACTGGTGTTCTTTTTCTTCTTTGTCTTTGATGATGATGGATCTCCAAGTGAAATCTTCATCTCAAGGTTGGCAGGCTGGAGACTCTAAACAGAGGTTTGTTTTGAAGAGCTCTGAATCTTGTTCAATATTTTCTAAGATGATTTGCTCCATACTCTACTCCATCTGTCTTTTCTAGTATCTGGGTCAATCAGACAGATTGGCTTAGACGAAATCATATTTATGGGACTTTTATCAGGTTCTTTCAAATATTTTTTTGGGATTGTTATATTCCCTTCTATAAGATTTTTCTCGAGCCAATCCTTGAAGAGAAAACATCCTTCTATAGTGTGTCCAAGCAATCTATGATACGAGCAATAATTTGGTTGATCTTCTTATCGATCTCTTCAGGTTTCTTTGGATCTAGTAGTTTGAACTCAGGCTTCTTCATCAAACATCTAAAAATTTTGGGTACAACTTTATCTTTGAAGGAATAAACCACTTTCCAACATTTTGCAATGGTCATTTTCTTACTCTCTAGCAGGTATGATCCTCCCTGAGACTGTTGTTGGTTAGACTTGCCATACTGTTGTGTTTGTTATTGAGTGTGTTGTGATGACAATTGATGAGGATTTTCTACATGTATCTTCATTGATGGTTTTCCTTTATCGATAGTTGACACTGTTTCAAACTTTTTTTCAAATATTCTAGTTGCCATGGATTTCTTGTGAGAATCCATATGTTTAATTTCTTCTTGAAGACTACTGATTTTAGTAAGTAGTTTCTTGAAAGATTTAATGGTGTCTCTTAAGCATGAAAGCTACTGGCTCATGGATGCATTTGAGTAAAATTTCAATCACGTGACTTTCCTATAGCAGAGGTTCACATTACTTGCTAAGGTTTCTCCACCTCAAGATGTAATCCACTAAACTTTTGTTGGGCTGTTGCTTTTCCTTCATGAGATCTCCAATAACACATGATGTTGCGCTCCGACAAATCCTTTCACAAATAATTGTTGCAATTTAGTGAATGTCTTCACTGAACCATTGGGCAAAACGACATACCAATCGAAAGCCATCCCTGATAGGCTGCTGACAAACTGTTGGAAGAGTAAATCTTTGTTACCTCTTGTGTTGCCACAGCTGGCTCAAAAATGTGCTATGTACTGTCTGAGATTTCCAGTCCCATCAAATATCTTAAAGTTTGGGGACAAAAAACCCTTAAGGAAGGGTACGACATCGAACTCTTCCAAGTAAGGTCTAACTTTTAAAACCAATGCACCACCCTTAGATTTGATTAAGGCCTCCCAAACTTGTTCGACTATATGTTCAAATTCCTTGTCCCGCATGATGCTTGATGGGGAATCCTTCTTTTTCTGCTCATCTATGTTTCCTGAGCTAACTTCTCTTCTTTCATCTGTGATATGTATAATCTCTTGTTGGTTAACCTCTGGAGAGGCTAATTATTGTACTTGAGATTGTCCTTGAATTGTGGCCATGGCGGTCATACCTGCAGCCATCTATTCAATCCTTTTCATTAGTTGGTTAACTTGCTCATTCCTTAGAAAGACAGCTCTAAGTAGCTCATTTACAGTGTTCTCTTTGACAAGAGGTTGAGCGTCGCACGAAGATGCAGTGGCTCAGGTTTTAATGACATGGACATCCATGAAATATTCTTCAAGGTAATCATTAAAGTCAAAATCTTCATCATCATCAATGAAAACTCCATGTTCCCAAGCCAGCTCAAAATTCTTGACCCTGAGCTTTTTGAGCTTTTCTTTGATTATTGATTCTTGGATTTTCTTATGATCTAGAGGACTCTATTGGACCTACTCCACTTGTTCCTCAATTTCACTGCTAATTGTTACGACAATATCAGATTTTTTAGACCCTGACTTCATTCTATGATCTTGCCTTGCGGGATTACTGGACTGTATCGGTACAACGACCTTGGGTATCCACACCTTTTCCTTTAATGGTGATGTCTTGAGATAAAGCGTCTTGGTAGGAACATCGATATGTCGAAGAAAAGTATACTCCCCATGGTGTACATTAGATACAACACTGGATAGTCTCTTCATCTTTTCATTTGGAACTTTATGAACATCCTTATAGTTGGTTCAGTAGAATTCTTGGACCCAGACGTGACTTAACTGGTCGATGACTTGTGGTCCTAGTAACGATAGAATCGGTGGTGACAATACTAATATCAACTCTGCTTCCTAAGTGGAACCATATACGAATGCAAGCATGCAAAGCTTCAAATGATTTCTGAGATCGTAGTGCAGATTTAACGTCTTTTAAGATTTCTTTCATCATGTGAGGGGATACTGCTTGTCCCACTCATTTAGATAGTTCACTAATGGAACAACCTTCTTTGGCAGCTAGCCTCTTGAAAACTTATCAAACTTGAGTGATAGGAGTATACTTCTTTCTCTCCACCCTATGTCCATGAAGTGATGATAACGTAGTGTCAATTTTTTGGATACTCTCATACCCATTGGTATCCATTAAAGGGTGGAATCTACTTCCTTGCAGATGTGGATAAGTCCCTGGTAATCCGGACTCGTTTTGGTGAGGATCTTCTTCAATAAGTAGCTCTTTAGGAGATTGGGGTTTAGTAGCCCTCTAAACCTTCCTGTTGGGGTTTCTCATTTGGGTTCAGTTTAACGGGCAGTCCTCAAATTTGATCTAATTTCAAACACTGATGGTGGGACAGTTCAATTGGGTCTCCAATAATCAAAACTTCTTTTCCCTTAGATGCTGTGGGAACAACAGGCTCGGTAGGTGTCATGACGGTAGTAGTCTTGACCTTCTTATAAGAGGGAAAGTTTTGAAAGCAGTTCAGGTTAAATTTAGTAGATGGCTACCAGACTTCTGGACCAACAACTTTCATCACGATGAACGAAGCTTTCCCGACGATGACCTTGAGATCTTCAATTCTGGCTCCAAATTTGATGGTGGGAACGACATTGCGGGCATTGCGACTCGTCAACAGGTCGCATGAAAAGTGACTGGTCGGCACGCCATTGCAGCAGCTTCAAAAGGGAAAGCTTTGGGGTTAGCTATTTGGCCAATACCTCGTAATCCTAGTGCGAGCACTAAAATTAATAGAGGCCATTCTCTAGGTCGAGTAAGTATTTATTTGGACTGTGGGGATTTTAAATTTTTTGTAAAAGTAGTTTAAAAGCAGAAATATTTGATCAATATAAGGAAATTTTAAAGCGTGCATACACGACACAATTCAATTTAATTTGCAAAATAGCAAATCAGACTAAAAAAGGCGATGTGAAGCGTTTAGGACTTAGTGCGAGACCAGATTATCAACACACAGTGCAAGGTGGAACTAGTCCACCAACACACCTTTTGGGGATACGACCCCAAATGAAGGTTAAAAAATCCTTAATGGCCTGCTGAACCTCTCTCGTCAAACGTGATTGAACAAATGGTCCTGAAGTCCAAATAGTTGACTGTACTTTCCTAAAACAGAAATGGGTAAAGCATGACAACGGAAGAAGGGTAATCTGATCAATGAGGGACATGAACACATTATCAATATATGAAGATAATATATCTTGATTTAAATGGAGAGAAAATCTTGTCCCGAGCGGAGTTGTCAGAAGCTGTCGGTCTCCGGAAACGAAATCCTGTCACTTACTTCAAATTTATATATATATATATATATATATATATATATATATATATATATATATATATATACGTTATAAAAATATGAAATCAAACTGACCCCATACTTTTCACAATTTAAATGAAAGAACATTATACCTCAAACCATGTATCTATCCTGAAGGAAAAATACGAGACTTGAGGATGAGGCTCGATCAAATAAACTAAGAAATATATGACATTCGTTTGGTTTCCGAAATCATTCTATTCGCCGACAATTTCCCCTATTCAATATGAAGAATTAAATAGAGTTTATATTAAGCTGAGTTTCAAATAAGCTTCCTATAAGGGCAAGCCCCTATAGTTAATTACATCTTAAAAGGTCGATGTCACTTAAGAAAACTCTCGATAAAAATCACAGAATATTATCTTCAAGTAGTTCAAAGGATAAGACTTTTTAATGATATCGAACAAAGAGACGTAAAATGAGAATGGCTAAAATTTGGAACTTTTTTTTGTAGAATCCAAAGGAGGAAGAAATAGGGGATGTCATAGATCTGGAGGGTGACTTCCAAGTCTATCCTTTTTTTTGCTTCAATTTTGAGGAGATATTATTTAAATGTTCCATCCTACCAATTTTATTATTTTAGGGCTTACATTTGTGTGAAACGATCACACAAATGGCTAGGAAGATGTGAGAGTTTAAGCCGTAACGAACTACAACCTCAGAATCCTAAGACGAGTTAGGGCTTATATTGTACAACAAAGCTATACAAAGGCCTAAAAATGAGGTAAGTATTTATGTTGCATAAGCAAACTACCTTTAAGTCCTATGGCTTGGTTGTTTAATTCTAAGGAAAGAATGGTTTAGCTGATGTAGACAGGTTTTGCTGTTGAAGATGGCCGTGCAACCCACCATGCTAGCTCAAAGTTCCTCATCGTGGTGAGTTCAAGTTTTCTAGTGTGTCAAGTTATGATGTTAAATCAGATGGCTCTATGGTTATAGTTCTTTAAATGTTATGGGGCATGCTAAAGTTGATTAGAGCGAAACCGGTTATGATCCCACAGTTCCGTCGTTTCGATGCCACTATTTTCTATTGGATTCACTTAGTCCAAAAGAATTTACTAGACTGAACTTACTGAGTACCATACTTTCATTTAGACCATGTGAAGCCTTGTTAGCAATAGTAGGTTACTCCTCCAAGGGATTCCCGATCATCTGATAAAAACGTCTTAATTTAGTTGCAAGTGTTGTTTTATGATGTTTGTGATTAAATTTTGAGTTTTTTTATATTTTGATTATTTTCGCAGTGATTTTTGTCTTAGTTGATTTTATTTTTGGTTAACGACTATCCTAGCAATTTTGGTTTTCATACAGGGTGACATCGTTGTTTAACATACAGGTTTGTGTTTCTTATTCATACATGTAGGTAAGTAAGTACAACAACGTACTAAAAAGTAAAGTGCGGGAAAAAATATTTGTAAGTCACAAAATAACCGTACCTGGATGTTCTTCCCATCATCTTCAACTGAAACACAAAATGCATGTGAGAGCCTTTATATATTAAAAGCATTTTATGTAGAGTGGGAAGATAAGGTTCCGATGACCTACTAAATCCTAAATCATATCTTGGTGAGCCCCTATTAATTCATTTGAGGATGATTTCATTAAGCGAAACATATTGAGTTTAGTAGATCTCTTAGGTATCCAGAAAGTTAGGAGGAAGAAGTAGGTCCATGCTTCTCTCTCACCGCCTGATGAAAAATCTCGAGCTCATTTAAACTTATTATGTTTCTTAATCATTTATCCTTTAAATACCTCTAGTGTTCAGTGAACATCGATGTTTCAATTATCCCTAAGATTAAGGTGATTATCATTTGTCATTTGAGAATTATGTGGGTGAAGACCCTTAAAGGGGCAAGTTAATGTTATTAAGACAATTAGCCATGTTTAGTTTTAACTTGGGCTTGTAGTGTTTTAAAGGAGTTCTTCTAGTTACATTCAGTTTTCTAATCCTTATTTACCCAAATTTGATTTAGCATAGGTCACTACTGAGCCCTTAAGACCTTGGTAGATACATTAGTATTTTTGAAAGAAATTAAATTTTAAGTGATAATAATTCATAATCAAAACGTTTGAATGTCATTTGAACACCAAATAAGGGTATTAAATTAGTGTCTTATTAACATCCAAAATCATCCCCTATATCTAGGATCATTTAATTTACTAGACCTCCAAATTTTAATGATTTAGGAAATTGCAAATTTATACTTTAATTAAGAAAAGTGAAATTGGTTTTCACCAATTAATTCCTTATGTTTCAATCATCTGAACATGCTAATTAAGATCAATGATTGCCCAATTCCCTTTTATGAATTAAGCCTAAATGTTAATTTAAACTAAATTTCTAATATTATACCTGTCCCTAAGGCTCTATCACTTCATAATTCATCAAATTTAATTTAAATAACTTTGGAATTTATCTCCTACCTCACTCATTGGTCAATTAAAACATCAGAGGAGAAAAAGATATTTTTTAAAATTTGATTTTATTTATATGATTATTGACATATAAAAATAGAATTTTTTAAAGAAAATTCTATAACTTGATCAAGGCAAAGCCTAATCACGTCAATTTTTTTACTAGAGGTAAACTTAGTCAAGCGAACCACTTGGAAAAAAATTAATGATTTTTTAATTTTTATTTGAATTATCAAAATTATTTTGAATTCTGAAGTATGAATTAATTATAAAAAATTTTAAATGTGGAAAATTAAGTTTTGCATTTTTATTAAATCTTTCTAAGGTCAAAGAACCTAAATAAACAAATTTCATTTTTTTTTCGTTGAATTACTAGAACTATTTTAGTGAGAAGTTAAGATAAATCTTTATTTAGGCTTTAAAAATTATTTTTAAGCTTTAAAATTCGATATCTTCACTTAGAAGATTAAGCAAAATGTTGAATTTGCTTTTAAGGGCTTAAGAAATAATTTAGAACATTTTCATGAATTTTATTAATTTTGTGATCTTCATTAATTTTTCATTGTTTAAATATTTAAAATATGCTTCAAAAATGAAATTTTATTTTTTAATTATAATTTTATTTTTAGAAAATTTCCCTAATCCTAGAGAGCTCCCAAAACCAATTTCATAAAATTTTTAGTTGTATTTTAAGTAATATGATTATTTTGAGTGTTAAAAGTGCCATTTAACTTAGAAAATCAAATTAGGTTATCAAATGAACTCCAAATATTTTAAAATTTTTATGGAGTGTCCTCTAAACATTAAGCTTCTGTGGAGAATTAAAAAAAAGTCATTTAGATGTTTATTTTTTCCAAATTAATTTCCTTCGTGTTTTACGGTTTTGTGAAAATTAGGTGTGTTCTTAATGTCTTAGCCCATGATAGCTTTTTCCTAGGGTTCTCTGGTCACAATGAACCTACCAAATATTTCTTTGATCTTTCTAAGTAACATGCTAACAATTGTAATTAATTTTCCAAATGAGATGCATAAACTTGATAAATATAGATCTATGTCTAGTGGTCTCCGCTAAATTTAGAAAAATCAAGGAATATCCCCCATTACAGAGGCAACAATATGCCAAAATATCAAGCCATTGTGAAATATTTGAATGCATGTACAATCAAAATACTTAGAAAAATATTTAATTAATTAAAAATAAAATTTACATCAAATAAACTTCAAACCATTTTCATATTGTTCTCCTCTATTCATTAAGTACTAGGATATTTTTTTATTTTTGTGATTTTTTTATGCAATTGTATGATTTTTCAAAGTTGTGGGCATTCAAATAAATAGAAAAATCCATATTTTTCTATTTAAACACGCGGCGCCGAGTCAGATTACGGTGGCTTCAGAGCTCCACGCGGCGACCTCTGGTTCGGCGCCACCATCCACCTCAGCGGTGACTCAGTCCGCAATTCATGTATGAAGTCATTGTCCAGCTCGATCTCATTCGTCCATCCAATACACGTTCGATCGAACGACACCCCATCATTGTCCCCGATAGCCAAAACCCATGACCTTTATCCTTAAAACCTTAAGATATCACTCATTTCTTAACCGAACTCGTTTTGGTTTGGTCCTATAGACTCATTTAAGTGAAACAAACATATCCATATGGTAAACATGCCTTTAAATTGGATCTATGCAAGTGTAGAATCAAAACAAGCTCGGGACAGTGGGGAGGCTTATATCTTTGCTCTGAGAAGGGAAGCTTCTATCAGAGGTGCTCGACACGTTTGTGGAGGTTCAAGGAGCCTAGAGATAATGCCTCTTGCTATTGTAAAATGCCTAGACCCAAATTCGATCAAGGCCAAATTTGGGTGTTGATCAAAGTATAGGGTAGAGGCTCTTTGTGAAGGGGCTTTTGTGGGGAATCAACTTCTTTAACTGTGGGGATGGCGTTTGCACATTTAAATGAAGTTTGGTTCAGTGTGGAGGTGTGGAGAGATCTGTCTTGGTTTTGGCAGAAATCTGAGCTCAAAATTGAGCTTCCAAAGTTGGGATCCGTGGAGGAAAATGGTGAGCTTGAACTGAGGAGGTCTTTGGGAGTCTCTGAGAGCAATTTGACAGAGTTTTCTTAAGCAAATTTTTTCTCGTTTTTTTGGCCATGGAGGTAAGGTTTAAATAAAAATGGCCAAATGTGGTTGTCATGGCCAATTGAAGGGAGCAAAATGGTGCTTCGGTGGAGGGTATTGAAGTGTTAAAGCCATTTAGAATTGGCGAGCTTCAATGACTGGATTTGGGTTTAAATTTTGGCTTTGGGCTATCAGTTTTAGAGTTTTCCAGCCACTAGGCCAGTCGACAGGGCCAGGGGAGGTGGCCAAGAGGTCAGGCAAGTCAGTAGGAGGGTTAATTATAATTAACCCTCAATGACAAGTGATGATGGAAGAGTTTTTGTGGTTATTCCCTACAAATGGGAATGATTCCCTTAATTTATGGATCCATTAGCCCATAGCTACTTTTGTTGGTCCAAAGGGGCCTTGCCAATAGAGTTTGCTTAAGGGCTATCGAGTCATCAATTTGGTGGCTTTAAGAAGGGTAGGTCAATTTTGGTGCTGGGTTCAATTTGGGTCCAAATGACAAAAGGTTGGGTTTGGGTTTGGCTAGCCATGACTTTAAGCCCAATTAATTGATTAAAAATGTGTATATGATTGTGATAAAGATTTATGGTGGAGGGTTGAAGTGATTTTGAAGTCAATTGGGAGTTCAATTTGAAGGATTTTCAGATTTTGGTCAATTTGGGCATGTTAGCCTAAACTTGGGTCTAGGTTGGGCTAAGGTTGGGCTAAGTCCAAATTGATAATTGAGAATGGTCTATGAGAATGTCATGATGAGTTTTGAACATAAATTTGGTGTCAATTTTCGGTTAGGGCAATCAATTTTGTGGAATTTGGAGGCATGGCCAATTTGGAGGGAATTTTGGGATTTTTTTTTTGGAGGTAAAATTGAATTCAATTAAGGCTTCACCAAGGCCAATTAAAGGTCAATTTTAGTGTGTAGGATTGTTGTGAAGAGTTTTCTCTTCAAATTGGGGCAACTGGAGTAGGCTATGGGGTTCAATTTGGTGGGATTAAGTCATAGGGCAAAAATTTGGGGTTTAACTTAGATCAAAATTAAGCTTAAAGCATGGGCCAGTTAGGCTTAGATTTGGTTTAGGTTGGCCATATGAAAGGTGAATTTGAGTTTAGAATTGAAATTAAAGAAAATTAGGCTCAAACTGACGAACATTTGAGGTTAATTTTGGAAGGTTGGGCGCTTAAATGCAATTTGTGGTATTGGTTAAAATGGTCAATTTGGCAAAATTGTATTCAATTGAAGGGTAAAAATTGTTTTTGGAGACTTTTGGAGTGATTTTGGATATTTTGGGAAAATTTGGGGTGCCAAGGGTATTTTTGTAATTTTTGCCATTTTGGGAATATTTTGGTAAATTAGGCATTTTTGGGTTGTTTTCAGGAATTTGAGTATTTTCAATTGGTTTGAAATGATTTTTGAACAAATATGGATATTTTGAATGAATTTGAGGATTTTGACCAAATTTGGTGTTCCAAGGGTATCTAGGTAATTTGGGGGATTTTGGGCCAAAGGCCAAGTTGGATATCTTTGAATGAATTGGGGTGCCAACCACCGCTATGGAAAAATAGAAAATCCATTTGGGTCCTCTATGTATTTGTCTTAGCTAAACCCTAGCCCAGGGCTAGAGGGTTTAGGGGACCATCTACATGAGTCTCCCAAAAGATCCAGGGATCAAAGTCAAGAAATTTTTAGGTTTAGGGTTATGAGTTATTGTGTGTGAGAGTGAGTGTAAGCGAGTGAAAAAGCTCCAGACCAACACCCAAAGTCAACCCTAAGGTCAATCAATCCTATGGGGACTCATCTTGAGCTCCGTCATACTGACCCTACCTACTAAGTGCTAGAGGTTATGATCAATATGTGAAACTTCAAGTTGAGCAAAGAAGAGTGTAGAATTTCTAATGGTGGGGATTCCTATTCAAATTTTCTAGGAATAGTCAACAACAAAGTCCTATGACTAGACCCTAAGCTACTAAAGAGAGAAAACTATACCTCAACCAAAAGTGAGGTCAACAAATATCAAAGAGGTTGGATCAATTTCGAATGAACATATCTCAAACACCACAATTGGTTGGGAAAATTCATTCTGACCAATGATAGATTCCCAATAATCATATAAAACTTTAAATGCAATAAATAATGGACCTAATACATCATATTAATTATTACAATCCTGGTTGGAAAAATCAACGTAAATTAATTTGAAAAAATAATAACTCTAACGAGAAAAATCCAGAATGAGGAAATATTTAAGTGAAATTTTTGAAAGATGTAAACAATCAGGGAAATACTAACTATAAAACTTATTATCCTCCCAGTTTTAAGAGTAATTAACATATTAAGGTGAAGAAATTGATAATGGAAGAATTGGTATCACAAATAGGTAATCAATTACAAAGTGAAGAAGCGACAATTAGAAACATTGACAATCAATTGGGACATATTGCTACTACACTTCGATGTAGGCCTCAAATAACTCTTCCTAGTAATTTTGAGATTAATTATAATGATTGGAATAAAGTGAATATTATAGCTACACAACTAAGTAGAGGAAGAAAAGTGGAAACAAAAGTTTAAAATTAGATTGAAGTTGAGAAAGAAGGGGTGGAAATTGAAAAATATGAGGAAAATATTCATCATGACTCAGAATATCCAATTAAACTCTTGAAAATTACAGCAGAAAAACAACCACCTCCATTTCCTCAAAGATGGACACAATGAAAATTGGATAAACAATTCTCAAAATTTTTAAAAATATTTAAAAAAATAACTAAAGCCCTTTGACGAAGTCTTGGAACAAAAATTGAGCAATGAAAATTTTATGAAGTATATACTTAAGAAGAAAAAGAAGTTTACAGATAATGAGAGAGTTGCACTTAGTGAAGAGTGTAGCACAATAATTAAGAAAAATCTTCTTAAAAAAACATAAAGATCTTGATAGTTTTATTGCTCCTTATGCTATATGAGAAAGATCTTTTGAAAAATCTTAATGTGATTTGTGAGTCAGTATTAATCTTATGCTTCTATCTTTTTTAAGAAGGTTAGGATTCAAAAGGATTTCCCCTACTACAGTAAGTCTTCAGTTAGTTGATAATTCTTTCACCTATCCTAAGGGTGTTGTAGAAGATTTATAAATAAATTTTGATAAATTTATGTTCCATGTGAACTTCACTATGTTAGATATGGAGGAAGGCAAAGAAATTCCAATCATTTTAGGGAGAAATTTTCTTCCTACAGGAAGAGCTATGACATATGTTCAAAAATGTGAGTTAACCATGAAAGTGAATGATCAAGAATTTAATTTTAATATATTAAAATTCATGAAATACCTAGCAAAAGGAAATGATGATGAATGTTTCAGGATGTAAATTTGTGATTGTTTTAGTAACGATAATTTTACAAAAAATTATTGGAGAAAAATCATAAGAAGATGATTTGAAACATGAAGAAGAAAATAAAATGTAAGAAAAGTCTATTGAAATATGTATTAAGGATTTAGATTTTTTCCCGTAAAGATATGAATTGTTAGACACTACGGAAAATAATAAAAAGCTTATTGCTTCAATTGAATCAGCTCTTGAACTCGATATGAAAGTACTCCCGCACATTTAAAATGTGCCTTTTTTTGAGATTTATCTACATTAATTGTTATAATATCAATAGAGTATACTAAATTACTAGAACATAAATTATTAGGGGTTTTAAGAAAACATAATAAAGCCTTTGGATGGACATTAGCTTATATCAAAGGAATCAGTCCTTCAATTTTTTTTGCATAGATTTTTATTAGAAGAACAACATGAACCTAAAGCCGATCCTTAAAGGAGATTAAACTAAATATTGAAAGATACGGTTAAGAAAGATATTTTAAAATAGCTAGATGCCAGAGTCATATATCCTATCTCAGATAGTACTTGCGTAAGTCGAATTCACTGCGCTACAAAGAAGAATGGTTTGATTGCTGCTGTCAATGGTAAGTCACTTGTTGGCGTATCTGTGTTGACTATAAAAATTAAATTCCTCAATTAAAAAAATCACTTTCCTTTACCTTCTTTTGGCAAAATGTTGGATAGATTAGCTGGGGACAAACACTTTTGCATTTTAGATGGATATATAGGTTATCATCAAATTCCTCTTTCTCCTGGGGATGAAGGAAATGCAACATTTACTAGTCCTTATGGCACTTTTGCTTTTAGATAAATGCCCTTTGGTTTATGTAATGCACTTGCAACATTTTAAACATGTTTGATGTCTATATTTAGCGATTTAATTGAATAAGAAAACAATGTTTTTATGGATGACTTTTGAGTGTTCAAAGCTTCGTTTGAATCATGTTTACATCATTCAGAAAAAGGTTCAGAATGATGTGAAAGAATTATTTAGTATTTAATTAGGAGAAATTTTAAATTATTGTTATAGGAGGAATTGCACTTGGACATAAAATTTCTGAAAAACTGTATGGAAGTAGATTCGGCAAAAATTTATGTTATAGCTAAACTACCGCGTTCTACTACAGTGAGAGGGGTTAGATGTTTTTTTGGACATGCCAATTTCTACAAGCAATATATTACAGATTTTTCAAAAATTACTAAGCCTCTATGCCAATTATTAGAATATGATGAAAAATCTAGTCTGAATTAAAAATGTTGTAATGCTTTCGAAATATTAAAACAAAAAATAATCAATGCTCCGACATTAATTTCACCTGATTAAGAGATACTATTTGAGCAAAAGTGTGATGCTAGTGATTATGCAATTGGACCTTTATTAGGGCAAAGATATGAATATTTTTTAAAATTATATATTACGCAAGTTCAACTCTAAATGAAGCTCATATTAATTATACCACTACTGAGAAAGAGTTATTGACAATTGTCTATGCTTTTAATAAGTTCAGATCATATGTCATTGGCACTAAATGTATTTTGCATATTGATCACTATGCTATAAAATATTTGATGTGAAAGAAGGATGTGAAACTAAGATTAATTAGATTGATCCTTCTAATGCATAAAATTGTTTCTATGATATTAGATAGGAGGTGATTTGTTAATCAAATACTTAATCATTTATCTAGGCTCGAGCAGGAAAAATAATTTAAATATCAAAATTAAATAAATAAAAAATTATCTAACCAACAACTATACACAATTAATGAATGGCAATTGCCATGGTATGCAAACATAAGAAACTATTATGTTAGTGATCTTTTACTGTATGGATCGATAATGCAAACAAAGAAAAAAAATATTCTCGATGGAAAACTTTACTTTTAGGATGACCCATATTTATATAAGAAATTGTTGACCTCACTTTTGGTTGAGCTGTAGTTTTTCCTCAACATTCCAGTTGACTATAACTAAAAAAGGAACCCTCACTATTAAAAACTCTAAACTCTTCATTGATCAACTTGAAGTTCCACATAATGGTCCTAACCTTTAGCACTTAGTAGGTGGTGTCAGTATGGGGGAACTCAAAGAGCGTCCCCAAAGGACTGCTTGGCTTTTGGGTTAACTCTCTAGTGGTGCGGTCTTGGTTGGCCTCACACACACACTTGCACATTACCCTTCTACCACTACCCTAAACCTAAACATGTTTAACTTTGGTCCCTTGGCCCTTTGGGAGACTCGTTTAAATGGTCACCTAGACCCACTAGCCTTAGGATAGGGTTTAACTAGGATCAATATATGGAGGAGCCAAAGTAGGGGATTCCATTGGTTCATGGCTCAGGTAGCTTCTGCACCCAAATTACCAAACTACCCTTGAAACCCCAATTTTCATAAAAAAATCCCAAAATACCCAAAATTGTACAAAGATTGGCTCAAACAATTTGAAACTATCTAAATTTCCAAACACCCAAAAATTTCCAAAATGATCATAATAACCCTCAACTGGTCAAAATTACCAAAATATTCTTGGTGACCAAAATTATCCCAAAACATTCAAAATCATTTCAAATTTCCCTTAAATCAATTTGAACAACTTCACTGAGCTCAATTTGTCTAATTTGACCAATTTTGACCAAAAGCCCTAAATTGCCTTTAAAAGGCCCAATTACCCCAATTCAACCCCAATTTCCACCAATTTGATCCTAGTCTTTCTCAATTTCAATTTTAAACATAAAATCGTCATGTCAAAGCTTGATTGAAACCAAATCCATGCCCAATTGACTGACATTTGAATCCAATCAAAATAAAAAAGCCCCAATTTGACCCAAAACAAAAATCTCACTCAATTAAACCCTATATCTATCCAGTTGCCCCAATTTTTCATCATAAACCCTTTAAAACATTTCCATATATTAAATTGAACCCTCAATTGACCATGGTTAAGTGCCAATTTCACTTAAAATCAACATAGGCATAAACCCCCAAGTTTACCCCAACATAACCATGTCCCAAAATTCAACCAAATTGAACCCCATAACCCCAAAATTTCCATCCAATTTCTATCCAAAACACTTCATGACAATCATCTACATTAAATTGAACCATAAGATGGGCCTTATGTAAACTCTAGCCCAACTCAAACCCAAGTTTAACTCAACATCCCCAAAATAGGCCAAATGTTCTAATTCTTTCAAAATGAACCTCCAAATCAATTAAAAATCACTCCAAATCTTTTATAAATTCCTTGTGAGAATCATCTACGTCATTTTGATTAACCAATTGAGCCAAATGTCATGGCTAGCTGATGTGCGGAAACTTGGGATTAAATTAATAATAAATATGGAATATAACGCAAACAACAATGTAACTTTAATGAAAATAATTTATCTTTAAAACCTTTTTTAAAATCTTAATTCCCTTCTACAAATAATGCAAGTCTACATATTATTCAAGCAATACAAGGCTCTAATGGAGTCCTAGATATCGATTCCACAGGGAAGCTAGATATACATATAAGCTAACTATTAATATTCAATTCTTAAATTAAAATAAAAATAAAACAAAGTAAAGTACAAAGTTTGAAGTTAAACTAATCAACTGAAATGATATTAAATATGTAGATGTATGACTACAACAGTTAAGTTAAACTAGATGGAAAACTTTCAAACGTAAAATTGTTGAAATAAAAGGATTTAGTTGACGGAAAGTTCAAGTATGAGAAAACACCCTTCCCATTTGCAAAGAAAATATGCTTGTCAAGAAATTGAGAACATTTAAAAGATATATTTCAAAATTATTTTGTGCCAAATAGGAGTAATCATGTTCTCTACACTCTTCCAAGCATTAAAAATAACATTGACTAATCCAAAGTTTGGTCTCTAATTCCGTGGTTAGGCTGGGAGGATACCAACTGTCACTGCAGAGCTCACGCTACTCCCTCATCTGAGGGCTAACATGCAAGCAGTAGTTTCCAATCAATTGAACCAAATTAGGGATTCTAATCTGTCACCTTAAAATCTTCCAATTCTACATCCAACGAAGTATATTTCTATATTTATTTGCACCCAATCCCATGGATGTAATACTCTCCCATGAAATCAAATGTGATTCTCCCTTTGTTGGAGAAATGATATCCCCTTTTTAGAACATTTGTTTTCTCAACCCATTTTAATAATTCAAATGGCTAGATCAAAAAGTAAAAGAAGATTGGAGTTTAAATCATCATAAATTATTAACATTTAAAAGCTTAGGAAACAAAATCATTTCTTCAAAGTAGGGATAAAGATAAAGAAGATTACTCAAAATTCAAGAGAAGGGTATGATAAAACACAAAATTGATATATAAAAACAAATTTACAAACAAAATGAAATAAAAAATACAACTTATCTCACAATCCTTCCCAAACAATGCCTAGACGTTTTCTCCAATCCTTTGTCTCTTTACAAGCACTCTCATTTATTTCATAGAAGTGTAATGAAGAATAAATCTCTCACCTTCCCTCTCTTCTTATGACCCTAGAAGACAATCTCCAAGCCCTTGACCTTCTCTCTCTATCTCTCTCTCTTGGTTTTCATGCCACCTATCTTGCCACGCCCCTTTGAAGTTCTTCTCCAACTTGATTTTATTTTGGGTTGCCTTCTTTGAAAAGAATTTCAATTTCCGTCCAAATTTCAAAAGTCAAACCTTCGAATTCAAAAGATGTGCCGCTTTGATCCAAGAGTCAAATCCATTCAAATTAGAACCTTCCAAAATGTCTAGATTCATTGAATCACTCCATGGAGTGTTTAGAACAAGTGGGACATCCCATTGAAACTTTGCACAGAATTCATCTCGAATATCCTTAATTTAAAAAATTCACATCTGGTGCATCATATGCCGATCTAGCACATCATGTGCAAGTGCTCTGGATTTTGGCGCATCATGCGCGAAACCCCAAAATTGGTTATTTTTGCTCCAAATTTTGCTCCTTTTGCCATTTTTGCTCCAAATGCCTAAAAATAATATACCTGTAACAAATATACAAAAATACATTTATTTAAAGTGCAATATCACAAAAAAGTCATAAAAATGGTACTTAAATATTTTTTTTTACCACTAGCCCAACCTAAACCCAGCTCTAAGCTAAAATGCCCAAAATTAACCCAAGACCCAAATGTAACCAAACCTAGCAAAAGTGGTCATCCAAAGACCACTACAGCCACCAAGAGGACTATAGTGACCAGGCTAGACCCACCTTGCCCATGCTACGTGAGCCATGGACCAATGGTCCCTTAAATTTAGTGATTTCTTTCGTAAAATGCTTAATTCAAGGAGATCTTTTGCCAAAACACATCACCAACCTAATTAATTGCCTTTATAGATTCCTCTGATGTTCTTGAGCCACCTGAGCACCTCATCTACCTTGGCAAGACACACTAGTCACCGGAGGAGCCAAAATTGAAAGCCACTGTTCTCAAATCAAAACCAAATTTCACCCATCCAAGCTCGCCAACTCCATTTTGCTTTGGCTTTCTTTAGCTCTCCACCTAAGCACCTAATTACACCTGAATTGAAGCCATGAATTCCACTCATCTTCTCCACAACCAAAGGCGAGAGTGCTTGAAACCTTAGGGAAATTCTTCCAAAATCTCTCCAGAGCTTCTCCAAACCTTCTTAAGTTCAATCCCTCTGCTCTCAACTACTCACAGCCACACTACAAGGCTAATTTCATCACTGAAATTTCCCCTGAAACCAGGACGGATCTCTCCACAGCTGCACAGTGAACCATCCTCCAGTTAATTATGCACACACCATCCTTTGAAGGAGAGAATTTGATTCCCCCACAAAATGTTCCATTACAGTGAGCCTCTAACCTAGCTTTAGACCAATACCTGAAATCAAACTTGGTAAAAAGCATACGTATAAAATTCAGCACATGCCCAAAAGCTCATATGGAGGTTTGTTGGAAAAATTCAAAGCTTCTACAACCATCTAATTGAGGTCCCCCCTCTCAGACAAAGGTATTGAGCTTTAACCTTAAACAGAGCTTAATTTAATTCTTCATGCTTTTAGACTATATTTCATACCGTATAAACCGTAAGGATGTGTTCGTCTTGAGTAGATGAAGTTGTACGAACAACTTCAAATGATTTGGTCGAGTCTAGCTCAAGATATAAAGGTTTTAGTATGGACGGCTTACAGGTTAGGCAAGTTGGCAATGATGAACGAATTCATCTGATCGCGCATGTATCGGATGGACGGAGGAGATCAAGCCGAACGGAGTGTTGTTATGTGAATCACGGGCTGAGAAGGTGTTGAGGTGTCTGACAAGGTCAAATGACAGAGCGTCGTGTGTAAAGCTCAGAGATACCGAGGTTTAGGAGGTTCCATGTGGATAAGTAGTAAAGTAGGGTTTTTCTGATTTAATTACATGTCAGAACTTTAAAAATTCATATCTTTTCATTAGAAAATCAAAAAAATAAAATAAAAATACCATCTTGCTCAGTGAACAGAAAAGAATAATGTGGACTTAAAATAAAAATTATTTGTTGACTTACTAATTTTTAATTAATTAAATAGCCTTTTTGGTATTTAAATTCGTTATGATCAAATATTACTCATCATTGCTTGAGATTTCTAGGGCTTGTTCTTCATGATAGAGAAGATATTTTCTATTTTTTCTAAGGTCAGAGAGCATGTCTGTGATTCTTACCCTAATTTTCAAGCATGGATTGGAATTTCAACTTAAATTAATTATATAAATTAAAACATAACTTGCAAAATTATGAGATAAAATTTAGTGGGTTTCTTGAGGTTAAAGAAGCCTAGGAAAAATATCATGATGGTAAGAATGGTAATATACATTTCTATAGTTAATTAAATGTCCCTAAATTGTATTTATTTATTTAAATTAAATATTAACAAAAAAATTATTGAAATCAATTCCACATTGTGTGTAAAAGTCATGTTGATTTATAGTAAAAAATTAAAAATTATTCGATTAAGTTAGAGTATTAAAATTGCTTTTATAAGGAAAATTGTATTTTTGTACAAAAATAATTTTATTAAATTAAATACACTTAGGAAAATTATGAAAAGTTGTTTACTGAGTTCCTTATGATAAGCGGCATTTATAAAAAAATAAAAAATATTTTTGAGAAAATACACCATTTTTGCCATATTTTAAATTAAAAATAATTAAAAATTCCAAAAATATCAAAATATTTCAAAAATTTTCCGAATGGTTTTTTGATCATTTTGGATTTATCATATTTTTTTTCCAATTTTCCTAAATTAAAAATAAATTTTTAAAGGCGTAAAATCTATTTTTTTATTTTCTCATTAAAATAATTATAAAAAATAAATTAAAAAGCATAATAATATAAAATTTGTGTCTTTGAGTTCTCTAGGCTCAAAGATGTTTTAATTACAAAATATTAAAAATTTTTTGTAATTAAAACATATTTTCTATTAATTAAATCACTGAAAATAAACATATAATTATAAAATTAAATTATAATTGAATTCAAAAAATCATGGAATTTTTCCTAAGAGTTTCCCTGACCTAAGGGATCCTCTAATATTTCTCCCATAAACAAAGATTTTATTTTAATTGATTAAAGCAATTAATGTTGAAAATCTTATTTTCTATGTCAAAATAGTTATTTAAATTAAATTAAATTTCAAAACCCACATTACTCCTCTGATGTTTTAATTCCCCCATGGGCAGAGTACTCTAAAATTTTCAAAGTCATTTGAAATTTGCTTTATGAGTTATATAGTGGAGAGCAACATGGACAAAAAGGTCACTTTAGATTCTTTTGCCTTAATCAATCAAAACTTAGGATTAACCAAATAGAAAAAATGGCAATTTTGATCCTATTTAATACTCTTGGACGATTGAAACATACTTTTGGATGATTGAAACATAATGGGTTAAATGGTAGAAACCAATTTTCCACCTTTCCATGATAAGAAAAAAAATATAACTTTCTAAATTATCATTATTTGGAAGTTAATCAAAATCAAATGAATCTGAAAAGATGGGCTTAGGTTAGGAGGATGGAAACTTACTTATCTCAAATCCACAATTGGATGATTTGATATTTTTATGAGGATATGTATCACTTAAATTAAACTATTAATGTTTGTCATTTTCTCTCATTGAGATTGTTAAGGGCTTGGTAGTAATCTAGGCTTGATCTTTAAACTTATTTGATGGGATTTACGAAGAAAATATTATTAATGATAAACACATCTAAACACTACGAGCTCAAATTTGGTGGTGGGTACAACATCTTTAATGAATTAAACTTGCCTTAACGGCATTCATCAATTTAGCACTTAAGTGAAATATCAAATGATTAACTTAGTATCCTGCCCATGAGATAATGAAAATGTCAAAGTTCACCGAGTAATGGGCTGATTTTAACTTGACCTTGGATTATAATTGAAATGTTATGATAGGTTCAAAATGAACTCAAAATGCTTCAAGAGATCTTTAAATCAGTTGAGAATCATTCCTTGAACACTTTTGAATCCCTTGGACATTTTGGAGGACAAATTGAATTTGTTATATTGTGTTCTAAAAACATCCCCAAAGAACTTTCGAGACTCAATAAGTCATAGTTGGAATTTCGTTAGATGAACCTTTATCTACTCTTGCAATTTTTTTAATTTTTGAAAAAATTACATACATATTGCAAAAGCTAATCGTTCAGTTAGAATGCCAAGAAGTTGATAGGTGCACTTTTACAGTGTTATTTAATTTCTATCATTTTACTTTCTGTAATGTACTTTTGTCAAAAATATTATAATTGCTTGGGTGTGTACTTTACTTCTGTTGTAAATCAAAAACCATTTTCAAAAATTAAATATAATATTCAAAAATTTAAAATAAATTATTTCAAAGGTAAACAAAAATCCTTTAAAATGTCGCTAAACAAAGTACGACCTTTTGAATTTACGATAGTCCCACGGAGCAGGTAACCCACGGTTGCTAACGAGATCTCCTTGGTTTTAATCAGTTTCACAACTCTTTTAAGCTAACTAAAATAAAACAAAATAGTGATACCAGAATAAGGGAACCATGGGATCCTAGCCGGTGTCGTTCTAATCAAATTTAAACCCACCTCCATAATGATTGAATTTTTAACCTATCATTTAAACTTTTAAACCTTACACATTAGAATTGCTACTTCACCGAGGAGCATGAAGCTAGCTTTGTGGACATCCTTCTACAATAGTAATCTGCAACAACATGAGGATCTATAATAGTACATCTTCTCTTTAAAATTAAACAACAAGTCATAGGATTTTGAGGTCATCCGCCTAGTGCGAATTAAATCCTCAACTTTTTTTATATCTTTGTGTGGCTTTGTCATACAATTTAAGCCAAAACTCATTATGATTCTAAGGTTGTCATTCATCATTACCTAAATCCTCAAATCTTGCAGTATAATTGTGCAACCATCTCGCATAAATGTATGCCCTAATTAATAAAATTGGCAAGATGAAGCACTTAAATAATTCTTCTAGAAATTGAAGCCCAACCATAGGTTAGCTTGGGAATTCACTGAGGTTCTCCATAGTATTCGTCACATCCTTTTGCTCTAATACATTTGGATTTAATAATAAATGTTTTAAGTCATTTCCCTTCACACCTCTTTTTCCGATCATTGGAAAAGTCATATCCCTTTGAATTCTTCAAGACAATATCCCCTTATTTTTATCAAGAGTTTTCTTAGGTGACTTCGGTTATCTATGATTTAATTAACTATAGTGGTTTGCCATTATAGGAAACTTTTAAGAAGTGTGTCTACCCTATTTAATTTTTCAAACAAAATAACAGAACTTGTCGGTCAACATAAAAAATGATTTTTCATAAACTTAAATGGATGTCATAAATTCTTTAGTTTATTTAATCGAGCATTACCAGTAAGTAGTGTGTCCACCCTTCATGATAGATACATTGCTTGCGGTATTATGCTCGTTAATTTATACTACTGAGGATATTACATCAGTTTGGTCCTGTATTTTAAAAATTTAGAATACTACTTTTTCTTAACTTATATATACATAAATTAAACTAAACGGGGCATCAGGATATCCATTCAGACGACCGATAGTTTCCAATTTGGTGGCTGACAGCTTTTGGTGACTCTGCTAGGGACAAGCTTTTCTCTCTATTCAGATCATGTAATCTTGTCTTCATACATGGTAAGGTGTTATGTCTCTAATGAACCAGATTACCCTACTTCTATTGGTACGCTTCGCCCATTTCTTCCTTGGGTAAGTACAATCAACTCTTCAGGACTTCATGACCCTCTGCTCAATCACATTCTAACAGAGAGGTTCAGAAGTTCATTATGACTTTTTATCATTATGTAGGGTGAGACCCATGATAGGTGTATTGGTTGAATAGTTCGGCTTGGGCATTGTGCGTTGTGAAGTTGGTCCCGCAGTGGGTCTTAGACTTTACTTTTCTCATCGCATCTTTTGTGTTTGCTTTGAAGCTTTACAAAATAAATCAAATTGTGTCATATTGTGCTTGCTTATTATTTTCATTATTTAATTAATTAAATCCTACTACTTTCAAATTATTTTTACTAAAAATTTTAAAATCTTCATAGAATAAAATTAAATAAACACTTGCCGAGTTTAGAAATCAGCCTTTATTAATTTTCGTGCTTGCATTAGAGTTACAAGGTATTGGCCAAATAACTAATCTCAGAGCTTTCTTTTCGATGTTGTTGAAATGGTGCTCCTGATGCTCACTTTCTCCTGCAACTTGCTAACTAGTCGCAATGTTCGTAATGTTGCTTCAACAATCAAGTTTAAAGTCAGATTCGATGAAGACGAAGACGTTCTTGGAAAACCCAGTTCATCAAAATGAAAGTTGCCTCTCAGAAACTATAGGAGCCATCTATTGAATTCAACCTGAACTATTCACAAGATTTCCCATCCTGTAAGAAGGTGAAAGCCGTTAATATCTTGGCACCTGTTAAATCTGTTGTTCCTTTTTCTGCCAAAGGAAAGTAATGTTATGATCATTGAAGCAACCAAACGATTTAACATCCCACTGTTAGCATTTGAAATCTGATCAAGCTCAAAGTCTACGTTGTTATCCTGCTCTCAATGGAGAAACTGTAGTTGAAAAATTCAGAAGGATGTTAAGGCTCAGATTCCTCAAAAGTACCTGTTGATGAGATTCCTTACTAAGAGGAACTGGATTTGTTGAGGCCTCTCCACTTTTGTGAGGGAGTAGGTTCCACCTATTAATGTAAACTAATGGGTATGAAATTGTTCAAAAGATTGCTGCCACCATATCATTGTTTCATGATCGTGATGAGCAGAAGGAGAAACCCGCTCCTATCACCAAAGTCTATAGAGTGTTCCAGAGGTTGGCTGTTAAAGAAGGATGTTTAGTTGTAGAGTTTCTTAAGCGAGTGGGATGCACTGTTTCTTCTTAGATGAATAAAAAACTTTTGAAAGATGTCAGAACTTCCCGACAATTTATAACATCAGTCAAAGTTTTACCAGTTCGCATTCTTGTCAGTTCTCGCCTAATTAGTTGAGTTGATACTACAGTTTTCATCACTGATTTTGTTACCACTGCCATTCCACGGTCTATAGGACGTCAATCGGTCATGTCACATCTGGGTCTGAGGATACCAAAAGTTGTTATTCATAAGGGTGCCCCAAAGAATAAGATGAAAGAGAAGTCATCCAACATTATATTTGGTCTGCACCATGGGGAGCATGCCCCTCTCCGACACATCAATGCCTCTATTTAGACACCTCATCTCAAGATATCACCGTTAGAAAAGAAGGAATGGGTAACCAAGGTCTTCATAAAATTATGATTCAAGGAGCTTGCAGGGCATGATTGTGGAATGAAGCTAAGGTGCGAAGTATCAGGCATCATTGCAGCTATTGCACCAAGGTTGATGAACAAGCAGAGTGTGTTCAAGAAAGTACACCATATCTCAAAATGGTTCAGGAAGTGGTAATTGATGAGAAAGTAGAAAAGCTCAGGGCTGATATTCTGAATTAGCCAAACAGGATGGAGTAGCCATTGATGATGATGAAGATTTTGATTTTAATGACTATCTTGATGAAAGATTTATGGATATTCATGTCATCGAGACTAGAGCAACCACATCTACGCGTGATGCCCAGTCTCTTATTGAAAGGAATGTTGTGGATGATTTGTGTAGAGTTGTTCTGATAATAGTTAAACAAACCAGTCAGATCGAGAAAAGAATGGAAGAAATGCCCCCCATCATGGTCATCATGGCTACAGTTCATGGAAAATCCCAGTCACGGCTGTTAGCTTCTGTAAAAGTCAACCAGCCATAAATAATTCACATTATCGTTGAAAGAAGAGAAGTTCCCTCCTCCAACATGGATGATCAGCAAAATAAGGATTCCCAACAAGTGTAATACTTGAGATAGAAACTAAAACATTGGTCGAACAACAAGCTTGGGTGGCCTTAGCCAAATCTAAGGGTGGTGCATTGATTTGCAAGGGTAGACCTTACCATAAAGAATTTGATGTCATGCCCTACCATAAGGGTTTTGTGTCACCAAACTTTAAGTCATTTGACATGACCAAAAATTCCACACAACATGTAGCACATTTCTGAGCTAGTTGTGGAAACACAGGAGGTAATGAAGCCTTACTCTTCCGACAGTTTGTCAGCAGCTTATCAGGGAAAGCATTTGATTAGTTTGCCGAGTTTCCCAGATGATCAGTAAAGACATTTGCTTAGTTGGAATAGTTGTTCATGAAGAGATTTGCTGGAGCTCAACATCACATTACTATTGTAGATCTTGTGGTGGAAAGGCAAAAGCCTAACGAGACTATAGTGGACTATATCTTGAGGTGGAGAAACCTAAGCATGAAATGTGAGCCTCAGCTACAGTAACAGCATTTGATTGAGATTCTACTCAAAAGCATTCATTGTCAAGTGGCTTTCATGCTTATGGGACTCAACATCAAGTCCTTCTAGAAGCTACTAAGCAAAGCGAGGAGCGTACATAAGAAAATTAAACATATTTATTCCCAAGATAAGTTAAAAAGGTCCAGGACAAGCAGAGTATTCAAGAAGAACTCTAGAATAGTGGCAACAGTCGATAAAGGAGAACAAATGATAAAGACTACGACAAAGCATTCTCATCAGAGTTCCCAACCATATCATAGCTTGCTTAGCAACAGACACAACAATACGGCCAGTCTAGCCAATAGTTGCACCAGAGAAGACCTCACCGAGCAAGGAGTAGATAGGTTATGATTCTTTCAGAATGAAAGAAGAGAGTATATTCATTCAAAGATCAGTTTGTGCAGAAGATGTTCAAAAACTTAATGAAGATGCCCAAATTCATATTGCTAGAACCAAAAAAGCCAGAAGAAGCTAATAAGATAGATTATCCACATTTCTGCCCTTACTAGCAGATGTTGGGACATACAATAGATGGTTGCTTTATCTTCAAGGATTGGCTTGAAAGAAACTTTTAAGTAGGAAATATAACAATCTTGAAATAATTTTTAAAAGAATCCAAAAGAGGTTCTGTAAATATGATCTCGGCCAAGCCAATCACTCTAATAGATCCATATTTAGAGAAGGATGGATGTAGTACAATTTGGAGCAAGTCATACAAAAAGATATCAGATCAGATTTAGATCGCTTTAGTGTAGGACGACATTTAGAGTTTATAGCCTACCCAACCAAACTTAGAGATTTTGGAAGAGAAATTGTCGCAACTAGAGAAAAAGGAGAATGTCTTCCTGAAGACCTACAAAGCAGGGGTAGGATAGGTGCTACCTTTATTAGGTTGGTTGTCTGGGATTCGGGGAAAAAAATCCTCAAACCCCATACTTTGTATAATTATCTTTTTGCCCAACTGAGGTTTTATGAAAATAATGATTATGATTTTGGCTGCATTCTAACCATTTCTAGTTGTAAAATTAATTATTTTGGTCAATCTGCGACATAAAAAATTTGACCTATATCATCTTAAGAAGAAGAAGAAATCACAGAAATAAATCGAAGAGGTGGAAGGGTATTACCTCAAAAAACTTCTCAAGCAGATAAAGAAAAAAATTAGTCACTCAAGAAGAGCTACCACCACCTATGCAAATGGAAGAATCACATAACCAAGTAAAGATTGGAGGATTATACAAAGTAGATTATAATGTGCTAGCTCATCTTAGGAGGTTGCAGGGAAAACTAAGCTTCTACGTTGCTCTGATCCTGTCAAAGGAGATGAGAGTGTCTCTGGTTACAACCTAGCTTGACCTGAAGATTTTTCTTTGCTCAATTGGCCAGCACAACCTCGGATGAAGTTTACAAATTAAAAGAACAACCTGAGATAACCTTCATAGATCAAGACTTGTTGCTCGGTACCACCGACCTCAATTGGCCACTCCACGTCTTTGTTAATATCAACATATTTGTGTTTTCTATATTCTTGGTAGATTCGAGAGCATCACTTAGTTTCATGAGTCTACGGACATTGACATACTTAGATAATGAGGCTCGGAAGCTTACAACAGATAAAATGATGTTAAGAGGATTTATCCAGAAGGTAGAAAGAACACTTGGAACAATTACACTATTAATTAAAGTTGTAGAACTAGTATCGACCACGAAATTCAATATCATCAATGCTGAGACTTATTTTAATGCTTTACCGGGACCACCATGGATTCATGAGCATAACATGGTTCTATCATCTCTACATCACTGCATCAAGTATTTCAGAGAAGCACAAGAAACGTGCATCAAAAGAGATTTACAACCATTCTCAATTTATGAAGTAGGCATTCATGAAGATGCCGCATACTACACACCTCCAAACAAAGTTGCCTTTTCTCATGAAATTATGTAAAATGAAGTGGAAGATTCAAAAGAATCACAAGGGCAAGATCATTCAACTTTTCTTCAAGGATCCACTACCATCCCTTCACAATGAACTGGTAAAGGTTCTTTCAGTCCATACACCGAAGATCGAGGCTGAAGACGTGGATGAAGAGGAGCCAACACGATTGTTGAACAAACTAGGGCAACCATCAACATCAAAATGGAAGAAAGGTTTAATGAAGAAAGCTCCAAGGAAGAAATGATGATGATCAAACTGAAGAAACTTAAGTACGAGATCTCTTTGAAAGATGGGGAGAAAAGTTAATACTACTCGATGTATGATCAAATCAACCACTATGTGAATTTCATGATCCTTACTCAAATCTACCCTCAAAAGGTTGAGAGTTTAGAGATCAAGGAAGTTTGTAGCATTGGTTCAAAGCTGATCAAGTTTATCCATGCTTCCCTCTCTACTAATTCTGAAAATAATGTAAATTTGGAAGAGGATTTTAATGAATTAATGGAATTACCTTACCTTTTGGTTACTTTTCTCCTTGTGCACAAAAGTTAATTAAATAGAGATATGTGCCAAAACAACTGCCAAAGAATAATCTACAACTTTTTAAAAAATTATGGAATATTCAAAATCAATCTTCTAACTCAAAAGATGGTTTCAAATTTGGTACTGTAGGACTAGTCGATGAAAGGTTGTTACTAGTGAATTGGAAGAGGATTGACTTGAATAGAGGATTACCATGAGAATCTGTTGATAGGTGATGCCCCATCGGAATTAAATCAACGATGGATGAATTAAAAGAATTCAACCTCAGGACTAAGGAGTAGCCCCGACTCACCTTTATAAGTTCTCTACTTAACGAAGAATAATCCACATAATTAATAAAGTTATTGTAAGAATTTAAAGATTATTTTACATGGAGCTATGTTCGAATGTCAGGAGTGTCAGCAAAAGTTGTAGTTCATAAACTTGAGTTGGACAAAGATATGACCACGGTGAAACAAGCTCCAAGAAGGATGCGCTTTGAGATAGAGCAACAAGTCTTTGCTGAGATAAAGAAGTTAATGCATGCTAACTTTGTAAGAGAAGAGAAATACCCTACATGGTTATCCAACATTGTCCCAGTTAAGAAGAAGAATGGACAAATCCGTATTTGTGTCGATTTTAGGGATTTAAATAAAGTGTGTCCAAAAGATGAGTTTGCATTACCCATACCAGAATTAATGATATACATCGCATTGATGAATGAGATTTTCTCTTTCATAGATGGATTGTCAGGCTACTACCAAATAAAGATGACTCTAGATGATGCAACACTTATAGAATTTAGAATGCCGATCAAAATTTTCTGTTACAAAGTAATGTCATTCAGGCTAAAGAACACTAGAGCAACATATTAATGAGTTGTGACGAAGATCTTTTACGACCTCATTCACAATAAAGTAGAACTTTTCATGGATGACTTGGTCATCAAAAGAAAATAGAAAATAGACCAATTGTATGATTTGAGGATCATGTTTGAACGATTACGACAATATAATCACAAGAAGAATCCCTTAGAAAGAGCCTTTGACATCACATCTAGAAATTTTCTGACATTCGTTATTCATTATTGAGGAATCAAGATTGACATAGATAAGATTAAATTTATTATGGAAATGCCTCCTCCCAAAACCTTGAAACAAGTATGTTCCTTCCAAGGAAAGTTGGCATAGCTTAGTCTTTTTTTTTTTAATTTCTCAAGTAGGTGTCAGACTTTCTTGACATTATTTAAAAAGGATGTAAAATTTTTTTGGGAAGAGAAATGCCAACACGACTTTGAGGATGTTAAGCAATATTTATTAACACCCCCTATTTTAGCAACCCCTATCCTAAACAAACCATTAATTCGTTATATCCTGGGCTTAGACAAGTCTCTCAGAGCCATTTTAGCTCAGGTTAATGACGTGGCTAAGGAAAACACACTCTACTACTTGAGTCGTCATCTGATACAGAAAATAGTAAAGTATCCACCTATTGAGAAGGATGGTCTAGCTTTGATTTTTGCAACCCAAAAGCGTAGGCATTACATGCTTTCTCATAAAATTACCCTTAATTCAAAATTTAGTCCATTGTAATATTTGATGACCCAACCAATACTTTCTGGATGTTTAAGAAGATGGTCGATGATTTTATTACTATTTGATATAACTTTTGTTCACCTCTGCACTATCAAGGGATAGATTTAAGTAGATTCTCTTATAGTACACCCACATCCAGCTAGGTCACCTCTCAATGATGAGCCTCCCACTGAATCTGCACTCTATGCACTTGTGTACGGATCCGAGGTTGTAAGCCACTAGAAGTCTAGACACCGTCTCTCAGAGTCCCCTTTGTCAACCAAATCACAATAAAAAAAAGTGTGAAACTTAGACTTGAAGAGTTAGAATGTCTCAAGGGAAAACTACTAGAAGCATAATAGCATTTGGAACTCTACCGAGCAATGATGGTGCAAGCTCATGAGAAGTTGGTCCAGCTGATGACATTCAAAGTTGGTGATGTCGTTCTTGTTGTCAAATGACTTATTCTCGCACATTAAAAGATAGGTGGAATATTTGAACCAACTTGCGAGGTACCATTTGTCTTAAAGTAGGTCTATTCAAGAGGATCTCACCAGCTGGTGAATTATCATCGGCGAAAGACCTATGTTGTCTGTTAATGGTTAATATTTGAAGATGTACTACACGACATGACATTGTTTGAAATGAATTTTTGAAAATGTTGCATATTTTGGGTATTAAATTGGCCAAGTGTCTATGATTGGGTTCAAAATCTTGTAATAAAATTAATTTTAAGAAAACAAATTTTTTTTAATTTGCTCACTTTAACTTCCTCCACTTGTTTTTTCTTAATTAATGTTCTGTTGTTGTTCATATTCGTGTTGAACTTTAGTGCACTGATGTTTAGAGACTGCTTGAATCTCACATTAAATAAGGAAAGAGCAGCTTAGGACAACATCGTAGACCTTGACTTAGATTTCAGTCAGGTCAACATTTACTACAAGGGTCCCCTGATGGACATAGTCAGTCATCGACAGAATGAAGGATTACCATCACTGCGAAGGATTGCTACCAAAGAAGATTCCTCACAAAAGAAGAAGAAAGCGGGAATACAACCAGATTCAATGGAAGGAAACAGGTGTCTACCATCCATGATAAGTACACTGATAGGGAATTTGATTAGTGCTAATAAAGAAAGAGTGCAAGAAGTGCCACTTAGAAGAACACAATGTCGTAATGCCAATGGAAGTCCTAAAGCTATATACAGGATTTTTCTTTAAAAATGATGAAAGAAGAATTCTCAATTTTGTATTAGACTTATAGTACCGAGGTTGAGCTAGTCTCTTAATGAAGAAAACCTACTTTGAGTCATAGAAATGGATGCACGGGAAATGCAGGATAAAGATTCAATGTGGGTTCTGCTTCAACTTTGTCGAAGATAGGCTAGGGAACCCCTCGTATATCTTGAGATACAATGAGGTGGATCCTTTGCCTTCAAAGATAAAAAGAATAATTAAAAGAATGGTCAAGTGGAGCATACTATCGGCAGACTACATTTTGAATAGCTACATAATCAACATTTATGACGAAAGAGAGCGCTTTCCTCCGCATATCGATCACAATGATTTTATAAGGCTCTTCTGCAAGGTGTCCTTCATGAGCCAAAGTAACATTCTGTTTGGGAAAGAAAACAATATTTTTGGCCCTGGAGAATTAAGAGCATTTGTTGAGATTCCACTACCTGTGGGTTTAGTACTAATTCTAAAAGGAAATAGTGTAGGTCTGACAAAGCATTGCCTTTCGGGAGTATGACATCGCAAAGTTTTTGTGACATTAAGATGAAAGGTTGATAGTAAAATACTGCATGGATTCCGTCCGAACCCAAATTTGGAAGAGTTACGCCCGTACGAGCAATGAGATGGTTGTAACTCTACATACACGTGAAAGAAATCTTATTTCTCGGAGCGTGGCATAGTAAGTCAGCTTAATCAGGAGCTCGCTATAGGGGACAGATAGATATTTTTACCACCTTAAATGGGATACATCATCTCATCTTTTGAGATACACTTTAAGGTCACTTTAAATGGATTATGGCATCTGATTCTCTACCAATTTTCCTCGAGATAGGAATGAGACAACCTTAAATGGGGTACGACATCCTATACTCATCTTTAGAGATCAGTTTTAAGGCCACCTTAAATGGATTATGACATCCAATTCTATTCCCTATTCTCCTTAAAATAGGAATAAGACACCTTAAAGTGGGTATGTCATCCTATTCTCATCTTTGAGATTGATTTTAAGACCACTTTAAATGGAGTTTGGCATCCAATTCTCTTCCCACCTTTCCTCGAGATAGGAATAAGACCACCTTCCACCCAGAAAGGGTATGACATCCTATTCTCATCATTTGAGATAGGAATAAGTCCACATTAAATGAAGTATGCCATCTGATTCTCTACCAATTTTTCCATGAGATAGGTTTATGACAACCTTAAATGGGGTATGGCATCTTATTCTCATCTTTTGATATCGGTTTGAAGACCACCTTAAATGGAGTATGACATCCAATTTTCTACCCAATTTTCTTCGAGAAAGTTATAAGACCACATAAAATGGGGTATGTCAACCTATTCTCATCTTTTGAGATCAAATTTAAGGCCACTTTAAAATTATTATGACCTTCACTTTTCTGCCCAATTTTCTTTGAGATAACTTTAAGACCACCTTAAATGGATTATGGCATCTGATTCTCTTCCCAATTTTGTATTAGATAAGTACAAGACCATCTTAAATGGAGTATGACATTCAATTCTCTACCCAATTTCCTTGAGGTCGGTATGAAATTGCCTTAAATGGAATCAGACTTTCGATTCTAATTCTAGAATTGATACCCAAATTTTAAATCACATTGCAAGGACAGTACCCAAATTCTGATTCCCATTATTCGAAATTATTGAATTTTGGTAACAAATTGATGGTTTTTAACATCAAATTGAAATTGAACCTACATTGTGATCGTCATTTGTCTTTTCCTGATGGTCGTTTCTGAAACTCCTTTCCTTCTAATCCCCAAAGAAGTTCCAAATCCTTGGTTTCACTCAAATTTTCATCTACTTATTCACCAACAGAAACAACTGTCATGTGTTTCTATGCTTTGTTCTAAGCATGTTGGTTTAAAAATTATCTTTATTTTGTTGATCTTTTTGGTCAATAGGAAAATGTGTGGTGTGCTTACCCTACATATCACACATATTAGGGGTCAATTTGTTAACCTCACTTTCGGTTGAGGTATATTCTTTCCTCTATAGTAACCAAGGGTCTAGCCATAGGACTTTCCTGTTGACTATTCCTAGTGAACTTGAAAAGGAACCCTCTTCAATAGAAACTCCAAACTCTTCTTTTCTCAACTTGAAGTTCCATATATTGGTCATAACATCTAGAACTTAATAGGTGGGGTCAATATGGGGGAGCTCAAGGAGAGTCCTCATAGGTTTTCTTGGCCTTGCGGTTAACACTCTAGTTGTGTTGTCTTGGTTAGTCTCACACACACACTTGCACTCTACCTTTCCACTCACTAGCCTAAATCTAAACATGTTTAACTTTGGTCCCTTGGACCTTTGGGAGACTCATGTAGATGGTCCCTTAGACCAACTAGCCCTCGGCTAGGGTTTAGCTAGGACCAGTACATGAAGGACCCAAAGTGGGAGATACCATTAGTCCATGGCTCAGGTAGGGTGGTTGGCACCCTAATTTTATCAAAACCCCAACTTAGCCTTCTTTCCGCAAATCCACCAAAATTACCAAACGGCCCTTAAATCCCCAATTTTGATAAAAATTCCAAAAATTACTCAAAATACCCAAATTTGTCCAAAAATCATTTCAAACCATTTGAAACTTCCTAAACTGTCCAAAACACCCCCAACATTTCCATAATTACCAAAATACCCCTGATTTGGTCAAAATTACCAAATAACCCTTGGTGACCCAAATTGTCCCAAAACCTTCAAAATCATTTCATATGTCCCCAAAATCAATTTGAACCACTTCATTAAGCTCAATTTGACAAAATTGATAAATTTTGAAAAAAGCCCGAAATTACCCTAATTCATCCCCGAAGTCCACCAATTTGATCGTAATCTAAATTTCAATTATAAACTAAAATTAATCATTTCTAAGATTGATTGAAACTAAACACAAGACCAATATACTCACATTTGAATCTAATTTCAACCCAAAACAAAATGCGCCAATTTGACACAAAACCCAAACCTCACTCAATTGAACTCCAAATATATCGAATTGCCTCAATTTTGCATCGTAAACTCTTTAAAACATTTCACATATTAAATTTAACACTCAATTGGCCTTGGTCAATGTCGGCGCTATTTTTGGGTTGGTGGGGTTGCACGTAAGAAGCTATCGATCACCGAAATCGAAATCTCGTTGCCCAGCTCGGAAGGACATTTTAATGTTTAGAGAAATATGAAATCAAACTGACCCCATACTTTTCATAGTTTAAATGAAAGAGCACTTTACCTCAAATCTTGTATCTATCCCGAAGGACGAACACAAGATTTGAGGATAAGGCTCGATGAAATAAACTAAGAAATATTTGACATTCGTTTGGTCTGCAAAACCTTTATATTTGCCGACAAGTTCCCCTATTTAATATAAAAGATTAAATTAGGTTTATATTAAGCTGGGTTCGGACATGCTTCCTACAAGGGCAAGCCCCTATAGTTAATTACATCTCAAATGACCAAAGTCACCTAAAAAGACTCTTGATAAAAATCAGGAAATATTATCTTCAAAGAGTTTCGATGGGTCGGACTTTTCAATTAGATCAGACAAAGAGGTGTGAAAGGGGATTGGTTTAAATTTGGAACATTCTGTTGTAGAGTCCAAAGGAGGAAAAACTAGGGGATTTCATGGCTCAAGAGGAGAACCTCGGTGATTTCCCAAGCTACCATAATGTTTGGCTTCAGTTTTGAGGAGATATATTTAGGTGTTTCATTCTGCCAATTTTATTAGTTAGGGCTTACATTCATGTGAAACGATCACAAAAATAGCCTGGAAGATTTGAGGATTTAGGTCGTGACAAACGACAACCTCGAAATCCTAAGGCGAGTTAGGGCTTATATTGTATAGCGGGGCTATACAAAGGCCTAAAGATAAGGTGAGGATTTACGTTACATAAGCAAGCAACCTCGAAGTCCTATGGCTTTGTTGTTTAGGTCTATGGAAGGAAGAATGGTTTAGCTAGGGAAGACAGGTTTTTCTATTGAAGATGGTCGTGCTGCCCACCATGCTAACTCCAAGCCCCAACCGTGATGAGTTTGAGTATTCTAGTGTGTCAAGTTATAATGTTAAATTAGGTGGCCCTATGGTTGAAGTTCATTAAATTTTATGGGGGCATGTTAAAGTTGATTAGAGCGACACCGGTTAGGATCCTACGGTTCCCTCATTCTGACACCACTATTTTGTATTGGAGTCACTCAGTCTAAATGAACTTACTAAACTCAATTTAATGAGTTCCACAATTTCATTTAGACTGTAGGAAGCCTCGTTAGCAACCGTAGGTTCCATTCTCCGAGGGACTCCCGATCATCCGATAGAGATATCTTAATTTAGTTTCAATTGTAGTTTTGTGTGATGTTTGTGATTAAATTTTGAGTTTCTATATTTTGAATGTTGTGGCGGTGAATTTTATCTTGGTTGATTTTAGTTCTGGTTTTGGTTTTAGTTTTGTGGCTATCCTGATAGCTTTAGTTTTCCTTGCAAATTTGTATAAGCACAAATATATAACATAAAAGTACAAGGAAGACAATGCTGCGAACTGTAAAAGCGTACCTGGCAAGTCTTCTCGTTCCACCACCTGAAACTTAAAAGGCATGTTAAGGCAGTTTATGGAGAGCAGGAAAAGTAAAGTGTTGGTAGTTTTCCTAACCTTGTGTCATATTTTGGTGGTTCCTTAGGAGTTTAATTAAAGATGATTTTTTCAAGCAAAACATATTTAAGCTTAGTAGATCTTCAAGATAGCAAACAGATCTAGAGAAAGAAGCAGGTCCGTGCTACTCTCTCGCTGCTTGGTGGAAAACCCTGAGTTCTTTTAAACTGATTATGTTACCTAATAAGTCATCCTGTACATACCTTTATTACTTAGTGAACATTGATGTCTCAATTATCCCTAACAATAGGGTAATAATCCCTTGTGATTCAATTATATGGGTGAAGACCCTTAAAGAGGCAAGTTAGTGTTGCTGGAAAACTTCGCCAAATTTTAACCTTAATTGGGCTTGTAATGTTTGAAAGATGTTTTAACTTTCAATGATATTTACTTTTCTAATCCTCATTTAAATGAAACTTGATTTAGCCTAAGTTGCTACTAACCCTTTAAGACTCAGGTGAGTGTCTTAATTAGCTTTAAAAAGATCTAGCTTTAGGTGATCATGATTCATGATTTGAATTTTATTTGAACATCAAAATAGGGGTATTAAATTAGTTAATTATTGACTTCAAAAGTCATAACCCTTAAGTCCTAGATTCATTTTATTTTAATCAACATCCAAATTTTAATAATTTAGAAATTTATTAACCTATCTTTTTAATGAGGAAAGTGAGATTGGTTTCTACCAATTAACCCCTTATGTTTCAAACATTAAATAAATTGATTAAGATTAGCTATTACCCATTTCCCTCCTTAGATTAAGCTTAAATGTTGATTAAGGCTAATTTTCCAAAATTACACATTTGCCACAAAGGCTCTATCACTTCATCATTTATCAAATTTATACCAAATGACTTTGGAATTTTTATCCTACCTCATTCATGGGTCAATTAAGATATCAGAGGAGAAAATATGTTTTTTCAAAATTTAATTTAATTTATATAAAGATTTTCATGCAAAAATAAGATTTTTTCAAAGGAAATTCTTAACTTCACCAAGGTAAGTCCTAATCCCTTAAAACTTTTACTGAAGGTAACTTTAGACAAGGGATCTTTTGGACCAAATTTCGTGATTTTTGGGGTATTTATTAAATATAAAATATTTCAAATGGATAAAATTTAGTTTTTGTATTTTTGAAAAGTCTCACTGATGTCAGAGAACTCAAAGGAGAAAATTTTATATTTTTTTTGAATTTTATTTGATTTATTGGAGGTATTTTAATGAAAACTCATTTTTAGTCTTTAAAAAATCATTTTTAAGCTTTAAAATTCAATATCTTTATTTAGAAAACCAGAAAAAATATTTTAATTATTTCTAAGTGATTAAAAAGGAATTTAGAACACGTCCATTAGTTTTATTATTTTTTTGATTTTTAGGGGGTTTTAATTATTTAAATATTACAAATAAGCTAAAAATCAAGTTTTTATTTTAAATATTATTTTATTCTTAGAAAATACTCCCAATCCCAAAGAACTCAGAAGATAAGTTTTTATAAATTTCTAAGTTATGTTTTGATATTTAAAAATCATTTAAATGCCAAAAATGATGTTTATCTTTAAAAATAAACTTAGGTTATTAAATGAACTCAAAATATTTTGAAATTTTTAGGGTGAATTCTCTGGACCAGGAACCATAGTGGAGATAAAAAATCAAGTCATTTAAATTTTTGTATTTTCCAAAATTAGTTATCTTAATAATTTTTTCTTCATGAAAATTAAGTACATTTTAAATGACTTGGCCCATGAAATTTTTTCTAAAAGCTTCTCAAGTCATTGTGGACCTTCCAAAATTTAATTAGAATTTTCTACTCAACATGCTAACTTCCATGGTTATTTTAAGGAAATAATGTGCAAAAATTTGAAGAATATGGATCTCTGTATAGGCACTTTCTCTGACTTTGGAAAAATCAGAGGATATTCCCCTTGACAGAGGCTACAACATGCCAAGACTTCAAGCCAAGGTGTTGTGTTAATATGCATGGAGAATCAAATGTTTCTAAACAGTGTTTACTTAATTAAAAATAAAATATGATTCAAATGGACTTGAAATTTATTCCACATTGGTGTCCTTGGTTCACTGAGCAAGAGGGGATTTTTATTTTATTTTTGTGATTTTTCTACACAAAGTTATGAATTTTCTAAGTTAGAGGTATTTAAATAAATAGTAAAAAAACCCTATTTATCTATTTAAAACGGTGTGTGCCACCTCAACCTATGATGGCTTTGAAGCTCCACGCGACGCACTTCCATTTGACGCCACCATCCAGCTCAGTGCTGACTCGGCCCAGTATTTATGTCCCGACACGTCGTCTGACTCGATCTCCTTCATCCATTTGATACACACTTGGTCAAACACGTCCCCGTCATCGTCCTTGATAGAATGATTCCATGACCGTCCACTTTAAAACCCTAAGATCTCAGTCTAGACTCAACCAAATCACCTAAGGTTTGGTCCTATGGACTCTTCTAAGTGAACGAACACATCCATACGACAATCATACATTTAAATTAATCCTAATTAAATGGAGAATCGAAATAAGCTCAAGAAGAGGTGAGGTTTTATACCTTTGCTTGGAGAAGTGAAGCTTTGATCAGAGGGTCTTGGCAAGTTTGTTATGATCCAAAGAGGCTAGGGATTAAGTCCCTGGCATTGGTGTAAGGCCTAGGTATGAATTCGATCACGACCGGATTTGGGTGTTGGTCTAGAGCTATGGTAGAGGCTCTATGGAAGGGGAATTTTATGGGGCTTTGGCTTCTTTCACTATTGTGAAGGTGTGGGTAGAGTTAATTTTGGTTTGGTGGACTGTGAAGGTGTATTGGATTCTATCCTGGTTTCCGGCAAGGTTTTAAGCTCAAAATTGAGCCTTGATAGTGAGAATTGGTGAGGAAAATGGTTGGAATGCACTAATTTGGCTGAGTTTTATAAAAATGGCCATGGGGTGGCTCTCAGGGCATAAGTTTGGGTGCATTGTGGTGCTTAGGTGGAGGGCAGAGGAGCTCCATGAATTAATTTGGCTGAGTTTTAAACATGAATTGCATTCCAATTTGGCGGTTAAGGCAATTAATTGGGTGAAATTTGGGGACTTAGCAAATTTGGGGCTAAATTTGGGAATTTTGGATTTAGGCCAAAATCAAATGAATTTGAGGCATCACTAAGGCCAATTGAAGGTTGATTTTGATGTATAAGAATGTTATAAAAATTTTACAACATTAATTGGAGCCAATTGACTAGGCTATGGGTTCAATTTGATGAGATTAGGTCATATGGTCAAAATTGGGGTTTTGTCCTAAATCAAAATTGGGCTCAAATCATGGGCCAATCAAGCTTCAATTTGGTCTAGATTGGTTATATCAATAAAGAATTTGAGTTTAGGATTGGAATTGGGGCCAATTGAGTTCAAATTGATAGACGTTTGGGTTGAATTTGGGGAATTTGGGCCCTTAAAGGAAAATTTGGGGGTATTGGTTAAAGATGGTCAAACTGGCCAAATTGGGTCATTTGGAAGTTGAGAAAAATGAAATTGGACATATTTGGTATTTATTGAGATTTTCTGGGAATTTTTGAAACTTTTGGAATTTCGGGTTATGGAGGGGTAGTTTTGTAATTTGGGGGTGTTTAGGGGTAAAAGGCCATGATCGATTTTTTGGTGGATTTGAGGTACCAACCATCACTAAAAAGCCATGGACCAATGGAAACCCCATTTTGGGTTCTCTACATAATGGTCTTAGTCAAACCATAGCCCTAGGGTTGGTAGGTTTACGGGACCATCTACCCGAGTATCCCAAAAAGATCAAAGGACCTAAGCTAGAAAATTGAGTTTAGGGTTGTGAGTGATTGTGAGTGTAGATGAGTGTAGTGAGTGTAGTAAGTGCCTTAGCTCCAGACCAACACCCAGGGTCCATCCTAAGGTCCAGCAGTCCTAAGGGTGACACATCTTCAGTTTCCCTTATAGTGACTCCACCTACTAAGTGCTTAGAGGTTAGGACCAATATGTGGAACTTCAAGTTGAGTAAAGAAGGTGGTAGAATTTCTAATGGTGAGGGTTCCATGTCTAGTTTTATAAGAATAGTCAAAAGCAAAATCCTATGGCTAGACCTTAGGCTACAAAAGAGAAAAACTAAACCTCAATCAAAAGTGAGGTTAACATACCTGTTGATGAAGATTCTCACTAGAACAAGTCAGAATTACCAAAGATTTATCCACTTCTATGAGGGAGTACGTTCCATCCAATAATCGATACCAATGGGTAAGAATTTATCCAAAAGATAATCATTGCTTTGCTATCACTTCATGGACATAGTCAGGAGAGGAAGAAGCCTGCTCCGATCACCCGAGTCAGTTCAATTTTTCAGAGAGTAGCTGCCAATGAATGTTGTTCGGTTGGTGAGTTACTTAAATGAGTGAGAAATGCAGTATCCCCTTGCATGAAGAAAGAAATTCTAAAGGAAATCAAATCTGTCAAACAATCTCTAAAGTCAACTAAAAATCTGCGTGCTCACATTCTTCTCTTGTTTCACTTAGGAAGCAGAGTTGATATCACTATTGTTACCATTGATTCTACTATTACTAGGACCGCAGCTTGTCGACCAATTAAGTGACATCTGGGTCCATGAATTAAACCCATCACCCACTATAAGGATGTAGCTAAAGTTTCAAAGGAAAAGATGAAGAGATTGTCAAGTATTGTTTATGGTCTGCACCATGGGGAACATACTTTTCTTCAAAATACCATTGTTCCCACTGAGAGAATCTGTCTCAAGACGTCACCCTCAACGAAAAAGGTATGGATATCCAAGGTCACTGTACCGATACAGTCTAGTGAGTCCGCAAGGTAGGATCATACAATGAAGTGAGGGTCTGAAATATCTGATACTGTCGTAGTGATTGCCAGTGAGACGGAGGAACAATTGGGGGAGGTCTAGTAGGATCCTCTAGATCTTAAGTCAATCCTGGAAATAATAACTAAAGAAAAGGTCTAAAAGCTTAGGGTTTAGATTTCCGAATTTTCCTGACAACATGGAGTTTTCATTGATGATGATGATGAAGATTTTGATTTCAATGATTACCTCGAGGAAGATTTCATGGATATCCATGTCATCAAGACCAGGGCCGCTGCATATGCACGCGACACTCAACTTATTGTTAAAGAGAACGTCATAGATGACTTGCGTAAGGCTATCTTCTTATGGGATGAGCAAGTTAGCCAACTTGAGAAAAATATGGAAGAGATGTCTGAAGTCATGATCGTCAAGGCCACAGTTCAAGGACAATCTCAAGTGCCACAGCTAGCCTCTCCAGAAATCAACCAAATAAAGATTATACATAATCGGATGAAAGGAGAGAAGTTGGCTCAGTAAATAAAGATGAGCAAAAAAAGAATGGTTCTCCATCAAGCACCATGCCAGAAAAGGACATTAAGAAAATGATTGAGCAAGTTGGGAGGCCTTAACCCAATATATGGGTGGTGCATTGGTTTTAATGGGTAGACCTTACCCGGAAGAATTTGATGTCGTACCCTTCCCTAAGGTTTTTTTGTTCCCAAACTCTATGATATTTGATGGGACTGAAAATCCCTGATAGCACACAGCACATTTTTACAACAATTTATAAGCAGCCAGTCATGGATTGCTTTTGATTGGTTTGTTGATTTTCCCAATGGATCCATTAAGACATTCACTTAATTGGAACAATTATTTGTTAAAAGATATGCCGGAGCTCAACATCATATGTCTATTAGAGATCTCATGATGGAAAAGCAAAATCCCAATAAGACTTTAGTGGATTACATCTTGGGGTGGAGAAACCTTAACATGAAATGTGAATCTCAGTTACAGGAACATCACACAATTGAGATTTTACTAAAAAGCATCCATGGGCCAGTATTTTTCATGCTTAAGAGACCAACCATTAAATCCTTTGAGAAGCTTCTCAGTAAAGCCAGTTTTCACCAAGAAGAAATTAAACATATGAATTCTCACGAGAAATCCAAGGAAACCAGAATATTTGAAAGGAAGTCCGTAATAGTGGCAACGGTTGATAAAAGCAAACAACCAATGAAGATACATGTAGAAAATCCTCATCAATCGTCATCACCACATACTTAACAACAAACACAACAGTATGGTCATTCTAGCTAGCAATCACCTCAGGGAGTGTCATACCGACTAGAGAATTGGAAAATGACCATTATAGAATGTAGGAAAGTGGTATATTCCTTCAAAGATGAAGCCGTACCCAAAATGTTTAGAAGTCTGATGAAGAAGCTTGAGTTTAGACTACCGGATCCAAAGAAACCCGAAGAGGTTGAAAAGAAAGATCAACCAAATTATTGCCCGTATTATAAATTAGTACAACACTCTATAGAAGAAAGTTTTGTCTTTAAAGACTGGCTCGAGAGGAACCTTAAAGAAGGGAATATAACGATCCTGAAACAATTTTTAAAAGAACCTGAAAAAGGTTCGATAACTATGATTTCGGCTGAGCCAGTTTCTCTGATTGACCCATATACTGGAAAAGACAGGTGGAGTGTGACTTGGAAAAAGCTCAAGAAAAATTTGAACTAGATTGAAAGCGCTTCAAAACAAGCCTCCGTTCAAGGTCTTCAGCTTACCAAGCCTTAGATGAAGATTGCACCAGGAGATCCATCGTCATCAAAGACAAAGAACACCACTACAAAGATTAATACCATGGGGGTCAGATAGGAGCTTCCTCTACTAGATTAGTTTTCTTGGATTCGGGGAAGGAAATCCTCGAAACCTTAACTTGGTACGATTATATTTTTACCCCTCCGGGGTCTTACGAATATAATGATTGTGATTTGAGCTACATTTTAACTCTTTCTAGTGATGATGTAATCGATTATGACCAATTTAACTTCAATCTCAATCCCTAAAATAATCCTCAAATTGTACTTGAGTCCAACGAACTCGCTAACAAGATCGAAGAAGACATAGACAAAACCTCTTATGACAGCTCTTGGAGTGAGGAACCAATCCTTGAGCACCACGGTGAACCGTTTGCCATCAAATTAGATCTTTCTGATAAAGAGGAAATACCAGAAGATTCAATAATGACATCTTAAGAAGAAGTAATTATAGAAGTAAACTTGAGCAGTGGGAAAGTATTACCCCCGAGAATATCTCCAATACATAAAGGAAAGCAAATAATAACTCGCGAAGAGCTACCTCCACCTCCGCCCGTGGAAGAACCACATATCCAACAGAATATGGGAGGATCATATAAAGTGGATTACAATGTGTTAGCTCATCTTAGGAATTTTCTGGCCAGAATAAGCATCTACGACGCTCTGATCATGTCAAAAGAGATAAGAGAGTCTCTAGTTATCGCTTTGCTTGACCCAGAGATTTGTTTAGCCTAGTTGGCCTGCACAGCCTTCGAAGAAGTTTACTTATTGGAAGAAAAGCCTAGGGTAACCATTACAGATGAAGATTTGATGCTTGGTACCACCGTCCATAACCGTCTGCTCTATATCTCCATTAACATTGGCAGATTTGTGTTCTCCAAAGTTTTAGTAGATCCCGGAGCATCACTCAACTTGATGAGTCTACGAACATCGGCCTATTTGGACATTGAAGCTCAAGAACTTATGACTAATAAAATGACGCTAAGAGGATTCAACTAAAAGGGAGAGAGAGCCCTTGGATCCATTACATTGCTTATGGAGGTTGGAGAACTTGTAACAACCACTAAGTTCAATATCATAGACGCCGAGACCTCTTTCAATGCTCTACTTGGTCGATCATGGATTCATAAACATAACATGGTTCCATCGTCTCTACACTAGTGCATTAAATACTACAAAGATAAGCAAGGAATATACATCAAAGAAGATCTACAAACATTTTCAGTTCATGAAGTTTGTATTCATGAAGATGTCGCCTACTACGCGCTTCCAAAGAAAACTATCCTCTCTCATGAATTTTTGACAAGTAAAAGTGAAGATTCAGAAAAAGTACAGTGGCAGGGCCACTCAACTCTGCTTTAGCAATCTTACGCACTCTTTTACAACAAATTGGTGATGGTTCTTTTAGTTCGCGCACCCATGGTCGAGGATGGGGACGTGGACATGGAAGAACCAATTTAATTGTTGAACGGACTAGGCTGAACATCAACATTGGTGATGAAGACAGCTCTGAAGATGAAATAATGATGAGAAAATAGAGGAAAACTCACTATGAGATATCCTTAGAAGATGTGGAGAAAAATGAATATGAGACGATGTATAATCGGATAAACCACTATGTGAACATCATGATCGTTACTCAAATTCTCCCTCAAAAGGTCAAGATTTTATGGGTCAAGGAGGTTTGTAGTGCTGGTTTAAAGCCCATCAAGTTTTCTTGTGCTTCTACCTCTACTAATCTTGAAAATCATGTAAATTTGGATGATGATCCTAATGAATTAATGAAATTTTCTTTTGGTTACTTTTTGCTTTGTGTAGAAAAGTTAATTATACAAGGACATTTGTCAAAAAAAATACCAAAAGATAAATTACAACTTTTTGAAAAATTATGATATAATAAAAGTCAAATTCCCAACTCGAAAGAGGGTTTCGGATTTGGTATAGTCAGACAAGTCGATGATTCAAAATTTTGCATGGTTGTTACCAGTGAAGCTGCTGAGTATTGCCTTGATATAGAGGATGACTTTACCGATCATCTAATAGAAGATGCTCCACCAGAATTTGAGGAGGAAATTTAATCAATTATTGATGATTTGAAGGAAATTAACCTCAAGACTAGAGAACAACCCCGACCAACATTTATAAGTTCTATACTCAATGATGAAGAATCAATAGAGTTGATTAAACTGTTAATAGAGTTCAAAGATTACTTCACATGGAGTTATGTTAAAATAATAGGATTTTTAACAGAGGTTGCAGTCTTTAAACTCAAGGTAGACAAAGATATTTACCCTAGTAAAACAAGTTCCAAGAAGAATGTGCCTCAAAATAGAACAACAAGTAATAGTTGAGGTGAAGAAGTTAATAGATGCTAACTTTATAAAATCAGAGCAATACCTCACATGGTTTGCCAACATTGTTCCAGTCAAAAAGAAAAAAATGGAAAAATACGTGTTTGTGTCGACTTCAGAGATTTAAATAAAATGTGTTCAAAAGATGAATTCCCATTATCGATACCAAAAAATGATGATGGAGATCGCTTCAACACATGAGATTTTCTCCTTCATGGATGGATCATCGGGATAGAACTAAATCAAGTTAGCTCCCAAGGATGCAACACTTACAGACTTCAGAACACCTATTGGGATTTTTTGCTACACACTGATGCCATTTGAGTTGAAGAATGCTGGAGCGACATATCAACATGCAATGACAAAGGCTTTTGATGATCTCATTCACAACAAAGTGGAATGCTACATGGATGGTTTGGTGATCAAAAGTAAATAAAAGATAGACCATCTTTGTGATTTAAGGATCATGTTCAAATGGTTACGACAATATGACCTTAAAATGAACCACTTAAAGTGCACCTTCGGTGTTATGTCCGGGACATTTCTAGGATTCGTTGTCCATCATTATGGAAATGAGATCGACCTGGATAAGATTAAAGCTATCTTGGAAATGCCTCCACCCAAAACCTTAAAACAACTACATTCTTTCAAAGATAATTTAGCATACATGAGACACTTTATTTCTAATCTCTTAGGTAGGTGTCAGCCTTTCTCGATATTAATTACAAAGGGTTCCAAATTTGATTGGGAAGAGAAATGTCAGTGAACCTTTGAGGATGTTAAGCAATATTTAATGACACCTCATGTTTTGGCAGCCCCTATCCCCAGGAAACATTTAATACTTTATACTGCGGCCTTAGACGACTCTCTTGGAGCCCTCTTATCCCAAGTCAATGACGGGGTAAAGAAAACGCAGTCTACTACTTGAGTCGTTGCCTAATACCGACAGAGATAAGATATCTAACTATTAAGAAGCATTGTCTACCTTTTATTTTCACCACCCAAAAACTTAGACATTACATGCTTTCTTATAAGATTACCCTAATATTGAAAGTTAATCCGTTACAATATTTGATGCCTCGACCAACACTCTCTGGACGTCTATCAAGATGGTCAATGATTTTATAACAATTTGATATAACTTTTGTTCCCCTCAGTGTTACAAGGGACAAATTTTAGCAGACTTCCTCGATGCACACCCACTTCCTGCTGGGTCCCCTCTTAATGGTGAGCTACCAAATGAGCAAGTATTACAGATGGAATTCTCCAGTGTGCAATGCTGGGAGATGTACTTTGATGGAGCTTCGTTAGCAAGAATAGATAAAGGATCAGACACACTTTTACAAGGCAAAGCAAGGATTGGTTGGATCTTTATCACGTCAGATAAGGGTATGATGGGGTTCTCATACCATCTGACGAAGTCATGCAATAACAACAAAGCAGAATATGAAGCGCTAATTAGCGGGTGGGATTTAGAAATCTCGATGGACAAAATAGATATTGCCATCTACGGTGACTCTCCACTCGTCATCCAGTAAGTCGTCGGACAATGCAAAATTTTAAAGAGAAGACTAGCAGAATATCACTGTTACACTATGAAGCTGTTTGAGAAAATTCCCAGTGTAACTTTCTACCAGATTCCTAGGGGAGATAATGCCCTTTATGACGCTTTGGGAAAACTTGCTAAGGAGTTGGCATGTGCACAGAGGATGCTGCTGATATTACAATACAAGGAAGACAATTTTTGTCTCAAGTTGGTCTTGACAATCTACAAAAGCTTGGAAAGGAAAAAAGATATGATGGTTGTGGTTTCTGACAACAATGAAGATTGGCGCAAGCCATTAATAGAATATTTACATACTAGAAAGCTGTCGGAGGACAAATTAGCAACACACCACATCACAAAGAGGGTTATGTCATATGCTCTAGTAGGAGATGTCCTATACAGAATATCATTCAACTAGATGTGGATACCCTGTTTGAGCAAAGCTGAGGCACAAAATATTGTCAAAGAGGTACACACCAGATTGTGTGGCGCTCACCAGTCAGGTCCGAAGATGAAAATGAAGATCAAGAGACTCCGATATTATTGGCCAGCAATGATGTCTGAATGCATAGATATAGCTAGAAGATGTCCCCAGTGCCAAATGCATGGGGTGGTCTTGCACCAACCTCTAAATGTGCTACACCCAACCGATGCCTTGTGGCCATTCAAGTGTTGGGGCACAGATATAATAGGTCCGATAAACCCTCCGTCTTCCAATGGACACAGATTTGTTACTTGCCGCTACAAATTAATTTTCTAAATGGGTAGAGGCGGTATCGTTATGAGAGGTTGCGACACAACACGTCCTTCATTTCATCAAAAGCCAAATCATCTACCATTTTGAAGTACCACAGAATAATTTTTGATTACGGGACAACCTTCAAAAGCACAAAAATTAACTATTTCATCAAAAGGTAAGAGATAGACAAGAGATATTCTATAATTTACGATCCAAGAGCAAATGGATTGGCCGAGGCCTTCAACAAGACATTGGTACAAATTTTGAATAAGACGCTAGATGAAAAAAAAAGAGATTGGCACAACAAATTATTAGAAGCTTTGTGGGCCTGCCGGATGACGATTAAGACTTCCACTCAGTGTACCCCCTACATGCTAGTGTACGAGTTCGAGGCCGCACTACTGTTAGAGGTTCAGATGTCATCTCTCAGAGTCACTATCACTAATCAACTTACAATAGAAGAAAGTGCAAATCTAAGACTTGAAGAACTAGAGAGTCTTGATGGAAAACGACTATAAGCACAACAACATTCGAAAACTTTACCAGGAAATGATGGTAGAAGCTCATGAAAAATTGGTCCGCTTAAAGACATTTAAAATTTGTGACCTTGTCCTCATTCTTAAAAGACCCATTCTTGCACGCCACAAGACAAGAGGAAAATTCGAGCCAACTTGGGTGGGACCATTTACCTTGAAAAGGTCTACATAGGAGGAGCATACCAGCTAGTAGATTACCTGGTGAGAGACCCATGTTGCAAATCAATAGATAATACCTAAAGACATACTACGTAAATTAGCATTGCTTGACATGAAATCTTGAAATTTTGATCGTCCTATAGTTAATTTTTTGGCCAAACGTCTATGACCGGGTCTAAATTTTATAATAAATGTAACCTCAATATAATGAATTTTTTTTTTGGAATTACATATTCCATTTTTTTCTTTTCTACCTTTAAAATAGATATTCTACTAAGTTAAATAAAATATACACATGAATGAACAATTTTCTCACCAACATAAACTAAAATTTTCTCTAATAAACACCTTGTTTTGTTCTTGTTCCGGCTAAGTTTCAGCTCACTGATGTTTTTCCTATCGTTTGCAGAGAAATGTCAGGCAAGAGCTTGATCTTTTCTTTAAAAGATGGTTGGAACCTCGCACTTAACAAAGAAAGGGTGTCGCAAGGTGGCACCATAGACTTTAACATGGACTTTAGTCAAGTCGTCATGGACTATGAGGGTCCCTTGATGGACATGGTTAGCTGTCAGAAAAAGGAAGGGCTACCTATGCTGCTAAAGATTAGCACCAGAGATAATTCTTCACTGAAGGGAAAAAATGTGATAGAACAACAAGCCCCGATGGAGGGAATTAGTTGCCTACTGTCAATGTTACCTACGCCGACCGGAGGCCTAGTCACTACCAATGATGAAAGAATGCAAGATGCACCTCTACGGAGAACTCAATGTAGGAACACTAACCACCGGAAGCTTAAGGCTTTCTTATGCGAAGAGAGAAGATTCCAGAAAGAGACGGGAAACTTGCTCACACTTATTCCTGAGGGGAATATATACAATTCATGCATGAGAAAGACCTCTTCCAGTTTGCCTGCTACAGACGATGTGTCCAGATTCGTTACAGATATGGAGATACCTTCAGTTTTAGATGTTCTTTCTATGGGTTTCCCGACATGCAACGCCGAGATAACTACATGTAAACCAACTACTAGAGCATTTGTGGAGTTCCTAGACTGCAATGTCCTCCACCTGGAGTGCTACGATACTTTGGAGGAGTATGCATCCACTAACGATAGATTTTAAAGTGCTCATTACACTATGAAGGAACTATTATCTCATTGGATACAGAGCCGTATTTCCAGTTGGACACAGAGTTATACATTTTGCTGCAGACAGAAACAACATTAGCTTGGATTGCAGCCGACATTGAAATGAGGGAACATCCTTGACATCCGCCAATCATCAGCACGACATAATACTACAAAATGAGTAAAGTAAACAAAAGGAATTTTGATTTCTATTAAGAAGTTCAAGGAAGGTTCATTAATATACTAGAAGGCTTGGAGCTATATACAAGTTCTTCTCTGAAAGTAAGGAGTGAATTATTCTTGATTACATTTTTAATTTAAGAGGCAGAGGTCGAGCGGGCTTGTTGATGGAAATAACCTATATTGAGCCACAAAAATGGATGCATGGGAAGGGCAGGATCACCTTACAATGTGGCTGCTGTTACAACTTCACTAAAGACAGGCAAGGAAATCCTCCTTGAATTCTGAGACGATCAAGTGGATCTGTTACCCCCAATGATAAAATAGATGATTAAAAGAATGGTTCGATGGAGCATACTTTCAGCTGACTGTATTTCTGACAGATGTATTATCAACATATATGATGAAGGCGACTGCATACCTTTGCGCATTGACCATCATGACTTTATGAGACTTTTCTGCAAAGTCTCCTTCATGAGAAAGAGCAACATTATGTTTGGAAAATAGATAGATGTCGTCAGCCCCGGTGAATTCAGAGAGTCCGTGGAGATTCCGCTACCCGTAGGTTCGGTGCTGGTTCTTAAAGGAAACAAAGCAGATGTCAATAAACACTGCATTACATGGGTACAAAACCATAGGGTGTAGGGTGAACGTGACTTTTGGAAGAATGGGTGACAACAAAATGCCATATGGATTTTGGTCAGACCCAGAGTTGGAAGAGTTACTGCCTTACGGATATGACAGGGTTGCACCTCTAAGCACATGCAAAAGGAACTCTTGTCCTAAAGCATGGCTTATTAGGTCGGCTCAATTAGGAGCTTTCCCCGCTAGAGACAGACACTCAGAGCATTCCTTTCTATAGTACTTCTTCATCACAGTAGATATTATATATATATTAGACATGCCCAGCCTATGACATGTACTAGGCATGGGATATTTTTTGATGTACTTTGATGCAGCCAGCATAATTGCACTTGTTGAGGCTTTGGCTTGCACTCAACCTATAACACTTATTGGACAATATTAATGAAATCTCTTTCAAAATTTTGTCTATTTGTTTAATTTCCCTTTTTGGGCTATGGATAAAAAACACAAAGCCATACGTTGCTTCAGAACTACAATGACCAAAGAACAAAATAATTAAAAAATCTTGATAATAATAAAATTCAAATAAAATATTCTTTTGAAAAAAAATCAATAAAAAAAAAATTTAGAATTTGAAAACGTATTTTGACAAATAAATGTGATAAAAATAACATGAAAAGAAAATAAGTCTGTCGAGTTAATTCTCTTAATTTTGAGGTCTGCTGCTCTTTGCTAGTGCAGCATGACCATCCTTGTCTGCACTAATTCTCCTTACATCCTCGCTAAATTTCACATTTTGCACAAAATGTCACAAAGTTTCACACATCTTCCTCACTAATGTTAATCTATTTACATGACAAACAATTGTGAGTTCGACACCACAAACTTTTTGTACTACATTTCTATTCTCAAAGCCAGTACCGAGATGCTAATATCCTTTCCACTACTTCCTGGGTTGGATATAGGCCACAAAGCTTTCCTTCCTAATGCGACATAAAATTTCAAGATTAGTGCAAGGCCCCCTTCATGGCTTCCAATTCTCTACCTACATCTTTGAGATTAGTGTAAGGCCCCTTTCATGGCTTCCAATTCTCTACCTACATCTTTGAGATTAGTGTAAGGCCCCCTCCATGGCTTCCAATTCTCCACAAACATTCAAGTTCGGTGTAACGCCCCTTTTTTGGCTTTTAATTCTCTACATACATCTTGAAGATACGTCTTCCAATTCTGTACTTATATCATCGAGATTGGTGTAAGGTCCCCCTCCACGGCTTCCTATTCTCTACCTACATCTTTGAGATTGGTATAAGGCCCCCTCCATGGCTTCCAATTCACTACCTACAACTTTGAGATTGGTGTAAGACCCCCTCCACGACTCCTAATTCTTTACCTACATCTTTGAGGTTGGCGTGAGGCCACCTCCAAGGCTTCCAATTCTCTACCTACATCTTTGAGATTGGCATAAGGCCCCCTCTATGGCTTTCAATTCTCTACCTACATCTTCGAGGTTGGTGTAAGGCCCCCTCCATGGCTTCAAATTCTCTAGCTACATCTTTGAGATTTGTATAAGTCCCCCTCCAAAGCTTCCAATTCTCTATCTACATCTATGAGATTGGTGTAAGGCCCCCTCCACGTCTTCCAATTCTCTACCTACATTGTCATGATTGGTGTAAGGCCCCCTCCAAGGCTTACAAATGTCTACCTACATCTTTGACGTAGGTGTAAGGCCCCTTCCATGGCTTCCAATTATCTACCTACATCTTTGAGGTTAATGTAAGGCCCCCTCCATGACTGCCAATTCTCTACCTACATCTTTGAGTTTCGTGTAAGCCCCCCTCCACGACTTCCAATTCTTTACCCAAATCTTCGAGGTTGGTTTCAGGCCCCCTCCACGGCTTCCATTCTCTAACCACATCTTTGAGGTTAGTGTAAGGCCCCCTCCACGACTTCCAATTCTCTACCGACATCTTCGGGCCTCCATGGCTTCTAATTCTCTACCTACATCTTTGAGGTTAGTTTAAGGCCTCCTCTATGGCTTCCAATTCTCTACCTACATATTCGAGCTTGCTGTAAGGTCCCCCTCCATGACATCCAATTCTCTACTCACACCTTTTGAGATAGGAATAAGACCCCCAGCATGTCATGTTACTCTCAATCTTTGAGGTCATCACCTAAATACTGATTCCCATCCTCTATAAAAACCTAAAATCAAATAACTCAATACCCACTCTCCAATCCCCAGTGAGAGTTCCTAATCCTCAATTTTGATTGAATATCCACCTACTATATCCCCGACAGAAACAAATAGCACACATAATTCTACAACTCCTTCTAGATCTGTTGACATATGAGTTTATATTGGTTTTGTTGATCTCGTCGGTCAACGCCAATACGTGCGGTGTGCTTGCCAAACACACCAAACCTATTGGGGGTCCATTTGTTGATTTCTCTTTATGTTGAGGTTTAGTTTTTTCTTTAATAGCCTAGGGTGTAGCGATAGGAATTTCTTGTTGACTATTCCCAAAGAACTAGAAAAAACCCCTCACCATTAGAAATTTTAAACTCCTCTTTGCTCATTGAAGCTCTACATTTTGATCCTAACCTCTAACACTTAGTAGGTGGGGTCATTGTGGGGGAGCTCAAGGAGTGTTCCCATAAGATTATTTGACCTTAGAGTTGGCCCTAGGTGCTAGTCTAGAGCTAAGGCACTCACTTTCACTCACTCTCACTCATAGTAACTCACAACCATAAACCCAAATATCTTGACTCTGATCCTTTTATCTTTTGGGAGACTCATGTTGATGGTTTCCTAAACCCATTGACCCTAGGCTAGGGTCTAGCTAAGTCCAGTGCATAGAGGACCCAAATGAGCTTTCCATTGGTCCGTAGCTCATATATGGTGGTTGGTACCCCAACACTACTAAAATATTTAACTTGGCATTTTGCCCCAAATCCCCCTAAATTACCTAGCTACCCTTGAAGCCCTAAATTTGGCCAAAATTCTCAAAATTCTCAAATTCAACGAAAATATCCAAATTTATTCAAAAACAATTTCAAAAAATTTGAAAATACCCAAGTTACCCAAAACTACCGAAAAATTCCAAATTTAACAAAATACCCCCAAAATGGCCAAAATTACAAAAATATTGTTGGCACCCCAAATTTTCCCAAAACCTCCAAAATCACTCCAAATATCTCCAAAACCAATTTGGACATTTCAATTGAACCCAATTTGGTCAATTTGACCATTTTAACCAAAACCCTCAAATTGTCTTTAAGGTCTCAATTTTCTTAAATTTACCTCAACTGACCATCAATTTGAGCCCAATTTTCTTCAATTTCAATTCTAAACTTAAATTAACCTTTCATATTACCATTCTAAAACAAATCCAGGCCTGATTAGCCCATGCTTTTAGCTCAATTTTTATCTAACTCAAACCCTCAATTTTGGCCCTATTACTTAACCCCACCAAATTGAGCCCCATGACCTACTCAATTGCCTAAATTTGGACCGTAAATTCTTCATAACATTCATAAACATGAAATTTGACTTTCAGTTTGCCTTGGTAAAACCTCAGTTGCGCTCAATTTTGACCAAAATATGAAAATCCCCAAATTCTCCCCAAGTTGGCCATGCCTCCAAATTCCACCAAGTCGATTGCCCTAACCCCAAAATCGACACATAATTTATGTTGAAAACTATTCATGATGTTCCTATAGACTATTGTCAACAATCAACTGGAAATAGTTGAGGCCTAGCCCAATCTAGACCCAAGTCTAGTCCAACATACCCAAATTGACCAAAATTCTAAAATCCTTAAAATTGAACCCCCAATTGACTTTTTAATTGTAAACTATTTATTTTTCAGTTTTAGTTTTAATTTTTGTAGTTCAAGCCTACTGAATGTTTAGTGTTTTTATTTTTTGTTTTTCAGTTTTAGTATTTCTGTTTTAATTCCCAACAAATTTTTTAGAATAAATGAGGTTTTATTTAATGCTTAAAAGCCTATATTTAGTTTTACAGTTACTTCCTGCAGTATAAAGTACAAATTTCACGTTAAAAAATCCTCTACAGGGTAGTTTTGATTTTTATGCATTTACTGTTTTCTTTCACCAACTAAAATTTTGTAGTAAAATGATTTTTTTTAAAAAATCATTTAAAAATTTAAGTTTTGGGGGAAAAAAATTCTTTTAAAATGGAAAAAGATAAATTTTATTTGTCCTTAAGTAACTGTATTTTTTTTAAAATAATTTAACATGACCTTGGATATTAAGACTTGTCCTTAAATTATTATACTTATGTTTGTAAATAATATAGTAATTTTAGGTAAATAGTTTTTAATAATAAAGGTCAATTGTAAAGGTAAAGATATTTGGTATGATAGGATAAGACTATGTTTTCGTATTTTGAGTAAAGGAAATTTGTGTTTTTGAAGTGTTTAGAATTTTAGAGTTTCATGTAAGAAGAAAGGAATGAGGCTTTATGAAGTATCATAAACTAGTATGACTTTATTAAGTAAGGAGAGGTCCGGAGTTTTAACTTTGAGAAGAGGATAGTGAAGTACAGAACTATTAAAGGCTATCCAGATATAGTAATCTTCACCTGAAAAATAACAAGAAAAAGACAAAAAGAGAAGGGATTAAAAGGATTCTAAAAGAAAATAAAAAGAGAGGAAGAAAAAGAAAAGAAAAAAAAATAGTATGGAGAAGCCTGAGGAGATTCCTAATAAAAAATTGGCTTCACCTGAATCAACTTAAGGAAAGAGCTTTATTACACTTTATAACCTTGTACTGAAGTATTAGTAGCATTCCTAGTAATTTTTTCTTGAAGTTTTTTTTTCATATGAATGTTCTAATGTACTTAGCACAACAAATTGCAATTTTCTTCGAAATGAATAGAGATTAAGAATCTTAAATTTGATTACTAGATATTCCTAGACTTGGAGTTTGAACCTAAGTTATTAAAGTTTATTCTTAATTTTTGCTACTCTATTTATTGAACCAAAGTATTGAAGTGATAAGTTAATCTCTACCATAAAGACATATGCTCTTATGTAATAAAAGTGTCACTTGAGGATAAGTAACATTTATGTTTGGGGGATTTTGATATAAAAAAAATATATTCTTTTAAGTACCATTTTTATGCCCATTTTGGGTGATATTAAACTTTTAAAAAAGGTACTTTTGTATTTTTATTGCAGGTATACCATTTTTAGGCATTTGGAGAAAAAAATGGCAAAAGGAACAAAATTTAGAGCAAAAACAACCAATTTTAGGGTTTGGCTCATGATGCACCAAAATCCAGAGCACTGGTGCATGATGTGCCAGATGCAACTATTTTAAATTAAGAAATTTTGAGATGAATTTTGCGTGAATGATTAGTATTAAACACCCCATGGAGTGATTTAAACTAAGGGGCACTTGTTTTAAATACCCCATGGAGTGATTTAATGGATCAAGACACTTTGGAGGGTAATAATTTGAAGGGCTTTCACTATTGGATCAAAGAGACACATCTTTTGATTTCAAAGGCTTGACTTTTAAATTTTAGAGGGAATTTAAAATTCTTTTCAAAAGAGGTAGCCCAAAATAAAATCATGTTGGAGAAGAATTTCAGGGGGGGGGGAATGAAAGGTGGCGTGAGAACCCAGAGGGAGAGATATAGAGAGAAAGTCAAGGGCTTGGAGTATGTCTTCTAGGATTACAAGAGGAGAGGGAAGGTGAGATATTTCTCCTTTATTACACATCTAAGAGAATTGTGAGTGATTTTAAAGAGAGAATGACTTGGAGAGAATTTCTATGAATTTTCTCGGGAAGGATTGTGAGATAAGTTGTATTTTTCATTTCTTTTGTCTGTAAACTTATTTTTATATATGATGTACGTATTTTATCTTATCCTTCTCATGAATTTTGATTACTCTTCTTTATCCTTCTCCCTACTTTGAAGAAATGGTTTTGTGAAGAATTGATTTTGTTTTCTACGGTTTTAAATGTCATTAAATTGTAGTGATTTGAACTCTAATCTTCATTTAATTTTTTGATCTTGCCAATTAAATTGTTAAAATATGTTGAGAAACATATGTTCTAAAAAGGGAATATGATCTCTACAAAAAAGGGAGAATCTCATTTGATTTCATGGGAGAGTAAGTCATCCATGAGATTGGGTGTAAATAAATAGTGAAATACTTCGTTGGATGTAGAATTGGAAGATTTTAAGGTGACATATTAGAATCCCCAAATTGGTTCAATTGATTGGAAACCAATGCAAGTATGTTAACTCTCAAGTAAGAGATTAGTGGGAGCTCTAGAGTGACAGTCGATATCCACTCAGGCTAACCACATAATTAGGGACCAAACTCTGGATTAGTCATTATTCTTTATAGCTCTCGGAAGAGGGTAGAGAATAAGATTGCTCCTCTTTGGCGCAAAACAGTTTTTAAATATATTTTTCAAATTATTTCAATTTCTTCACAAGCCATATTTTCATTATAAAGGGGAAGGGTTTTTTCTCATACTTGAACTTTTCGTTAACAAAAACCTTTATTTTATTTCAGCAAATTTACTTTTGAAAGTTTAGCATTTGTTTTAACCTAACTGTTGTGTTCATACATCTGCCTATTTAGTAGCATTTCACTTGAGTAGTTTAACTTCAAAATTCTTACTGTACTTTGTTTATTTTTTTATTTTAATTTAAGAATAAAATATTAGTAGCTAGCTTATATATATTTCCAGTGTTTTTGTGGGATCGATATCTAGGACTCCATTAGAGCCCTGTATTACTTGAATGATATGTTTACTTGCGTTATATGTAGAAGGAAATTAGCGGTTTAATAGAGGTTTTAAAGATAAATTATTTTCATTAAAGTTACATTATTGTTTGGGTTACATTGTATATTTATTTTTAATTTAATCTCAAGTTTTCGCACAGCCCTGGCGTCCCATACAAGCCTGAAATCTATATGTTTGTATGTATCTAGGACTAGACATTTATATGTAGAGTCAAACAAATTTTCCTATAATTCCTAGGATATTTGCCGACCAGTGGCTTTGGCTTCTTTTGATATATTTGAGATTGCTCTTAGTCATTTATTGATTGCCTGCATGACTGGATTGCTTTTATTGTTTATTTTTAGTTGATTTAAGATACAACAAAAATTATAATCTACGCTCATTAAAGAATTTAATATTATAAATTTTCCACTTAAAAATCTTTATAATAGGTGAAAGAGAAAACCATAATCTAGGAATAAATGAATCAGGATTTTCAAAACCTATCTTTTTTACTTTCTTACATAATCTTTGAGCTAGTTTTTGAATGGGATGCAAGCATGACCATAAAACCAGTCAAAAATAGAAGAGCCTACATGCTTAAGATTATAGTAACTAACCACATCATATTTATAAATCTGGAGGATAAGCTCCTGTGATTCTATAATTCAACTCACCCAACATACCCTTCATTATTATGTGGTTGTCTAGTGCGCTTAAAGTGTTCGAAGGATCACTGACCCAAATGAGACATAAATCAATTTGTTGGAAGTTTTTATAGATTTGTATTAAGATCTCCTTCTCTCTTTTTTTCTTGAGGCATCCTTATCATTTTAGCAGGTATATATCCCACTTCTTGGAGCTCCATCTGATAGTTATACAATAGAACATCCTTCTCTTGAACTTTGGGCTACCGAGATTCCTTTAAATGACCCAATTCATGAAATACTGACAATGGATCTCTGGGAGTTGGGTCAATTACCTTCATGACTGGGTAGACTGGGGTCCTAGTAGCTTGGAATGACGGGTTTGTTGTACTGTAACTGAGCAACCTCCACCATATAGGATTACTGTCATTGAGACCCATTGAGCAATATTGCTCTTTTCTCATTGTTTTTATCATTTTGATGGCTCGATGCTGATAAGATGTCGCCCATCTAGGATAATATGATTTATACTCTTCCTTTATGATGCAAATGTTCTTTAACATATTAGGATATTTTTGTAAAGATGATTATGTTTATTCAATGAGCTGTGTGTACCGATGAGCCGCTACCCATTTGGGATGTAAGAAACTCCCTCTTTGAAAAATAACATAATGAAACAATTGATGCATCATAACATTTCCACACAGAATCACCTCCCTTTAATGACAAATTTCCCATGATCTATGATAATATAAAGTGAAACCACATTTATTAAGAGTATTCTTAGGTATCCACAAAAATGTAATTAACTAGAAGGATATGTTCCTCTTAAAGACCCTTGACCGAGGACAAAATGTACTTTTTGTTTCAAGGATTTTGGGCAGCTTATGTAAGGATTTTGTTTTTGGATGATGTGTTTCAATGTGTTTTTATCCAATCTTGTTTCTTCATATACTCTCTACCCATCACAAGAGGATTACTTATACATAATGCTTCCATCCCTTTTTTTTTGTTTGTCTATTTGTTTATCATAATTGTTTTTTATTAAATTCCTCTCCTCTTGAAATCACTTATATTATTTTGGAGGAAGATTTATTTGAATAAGGGAATCATTTGATGACAAATAAATAGACAATATATCAAATGAAAGAAGCTAAAAGTAAAAGAGAAACTATTATGAGCTTTCACTAGCTTGTCAAAATTTTATTCCACTAGAGCTTTCATCATTTTCTTGGTCACTTTTCCTAGAGCCGGAGACTTCATAAGTTCTCTAGCACATACTACATTTTAATGAAGGTTCTAGACACTATGACATTAATTTTGTCATGTTCCTGGTCACCCAAGGAAGCCCAGTACTTCGTTGGATCAAAGAGGTGTGATTTAACCTTCATGAAGTGCACTTTCTTGAAGTAGTCTTTAATTGGATGGCTTCTACCAACTTGGCCATCAAGAAACACAATGGAGTTGTCACTGGTAGCTAACAGTTAGGTAACAAACACATATTCTATATAGTTGATTATTGGTCAGGTTACCAAGACTAATTTTGTTAGTAGTATGATCTATCAATCACTATACAATCCTTGATCGATCAATTGTCTTCATATTATAGAAGTACAAAAGGATGTGAAAAATCCCTTGCTCTATAATTATTTTTATTGGGAGCCTTCCTGTGCTAGTGATGAGTGGAAGGTTTTGCTTAGTGGAATTGGGGGTGGAGTTGATTTATTTGGGTGATATAAGGTTGTTGGTTCACTCCAACAAGATTACTATCGACTTAAGTTGCTCTTGGTTTAGAGCAAACCGGAATGGTCCTTCTTTCAGCCTTGAGTAAGGGCAACATAAGCTACTACAAGTTCCAGATAGTAAACTTTCAGCATATTCTCGGCAAAAGAGTGATGAACTGATAGAGGCTCTTGTTATATCTTTTTCTAATCTTCAAGATGGCATATAAACTCTTCTACAACTTCTAGACACTTATAAACAATAGGAATTGAAGAGATAAAACAAAAAAAAGAGAGAGACATGGACAGTGATGTACAATAAAATGTCATGTTTAATTATTGAATGAGCCTAGTTATGATTGATAGTGTACAATATGTTGATATTGCATTTTTCACCCTAACTTAAATTTGGGCCTTATATATTATACAGATATTTATGATATATAAACCTATTGCTTGACAACTCTAGCTCGGTCGACTAAGCTTGTATGGCTTCTGCTTGGTGAGGCTATCTCGGCCAGCTATATTAACTTGACAATATGACAAGGCTAAATTTTAGTAACTTCTAGTTGATAGTATTAGATTGACCATCAATGGTTTAGCTATTGTAATATATAAATTAAGTCAATTTGCATCAACGAAATTAGATGAAAATAAATGGCAAATATGATGATATTTGAGATTTATTATGGAATTTGGGTCTGATTTACGTCAAATTTATTCCATGGTTAAAATAGAGGTTTGTAATATTAATCATATCAATTTTCTGTTAAAATATTCTATTGAAATTAACTTGCATAAATGTTTTTGTCATAATAGTGATATATTTGTTTAGTCTACACTTGTGACGAGTAATATGTTTGGAAACATTTGATAATAAAGAGTATCGTTAGATTATTTTTGTATTTACCATGGATAATATCAATGAAAAAAAAATACTATTGTCATTTTAATGTCAAATTTTTTGACACAAGAGGAACAAAAATTTGATGCAAACCTATACACATTTCCACAGCCCACACAAAACATGTAATACACATCTCATTATATATTATATCCAATCATATCACGGATCAAAGCTCGAAAAATATCATTAATGAAAAAGAAAAAAAACATTCACAAAATGTGTGAGATAAGAATAGTATGGTTAACTATGTATTTCAAAAGAAAATTTCAAAATGATGCTATTAAAAAAAGAAAACAAAAAATAAACTACTCATAATCTTCCTCCTTGTCATCCTCATCCTCCTCCTCCTCCCCTATCGATATCATTATTTGCTTGCAAGAGCAATCTGAATGCCTCTTGTATGTGGACTATAGATTCCTTGACCGTATTTTAGCTTTCTAGTAATTACTCAACTAATTGGTGGATCTCTTCATTCTTTGCAGCCACATGCATGACAAGAGCCTCCTAGTTTATCAATTATGAGTTCAAGAACACAGTACGAGATAATGATAGAGCTCAACCCCAAAGGTTATGACTTTCACTACAAGGCCATAAAACCTCTCCTTCTTCCCTACTGCTTGGGTCCAAAGCTCATAAGTTGACTGCATAGTGGTAGACTGACTACCACTTCTAATGGATAAAGTCTAGATCTCAACGAGCAAGTGCCTCTCCCGGAGCTACTCAAACTCCATCGATTATGATCTTACCTCCTCCTGATATGATGCAGGTGATAGGCATGTTAGGGTGAATGAATCTATTTAAGAATCAAAGTAGTTACTAAAAACATATCATATGGAGAATAAACATAATACAATGTTTAAAATCCCTCTCCATCAGTTAATGTTCCCTCTAGTAGCAAGAGATGAAGGGTCAAATTCATGAGAAGTTCGAGAGGGTGAGGTTGGAGGTCTGCCAATGGTAGTAACATTCATAGAAGGTGATGAAGTAGTTATGAAACTATTACAATAAAAAATTTTGCAATTTATGTATTCATTTTATGCCTAAATGTAGTGATATTGCACTTTAAAGAAATCTACTATTATGTTTTGTTGAAGGAATATTCTTTCTAGTTATTCGGATATAAAAGGAAGAAGAAAAGAAGAAATTCAACGTCAAAAGGCTGATTTTTTAAACTGCACCGGTGCCAGACGTGCCAGAATTGGCACCAGAGGCACTAAATTACAAAGAAGTGGAACCAAATACACTAGAATTAGTGTCAGAGGCACCAAATACCAGAGAAGAATTTTGAACTTTTGTAAATAGGCGCTAGAGGAACTAGAGCAGGCACCAGAGACAGTTATGGAAAAAATTTTAGTAGAGTTTATCTAATTTTGAAACGTTTTAAATTCTAAGTATATCAAACACCCCATGTAGTGGTTCAATGCATCTAGAAACTTGGGGAAAGCTCTTGAAAGAAGAGATATTTCTCTTAGATGAAGAGATTTGCCTCTTGGTGTGAAGAAGTGTGTCTCTTGAGAAAAATGAAGGATTTTTTAATTTCTTTAGAGGAGAGGGGCTGTCTTCTAATCTAGTCTTGTGAAGTGTTTTGAGAGCCTTGTCTTGGTCGAGTAAAGTGAGCGGAGAGTTTATGGTTTTGTCTTGTGTGTTGAGAGGAATTTCTTCTAGAGTTGTTAGAGCAGAGGGAAGGTGAGAAGTTTTTTATCTTCTAAGAGTGAATTTAGTGTTGATTCTAAAGAAAAAAAAGTGTTTCATGGGCACTTCAAAGGATTTTTTTGAGGAGTCTGAGATAAGTTGTATTATTTTCCTTATTTTTTTTGTAAAAATGGTTTTATATATAAAATCTATGTTTTGTTGTATCTTTCTTATGAATTCTGACCAGTCCTCTTTATACTTTTACCTACAATGAAATATTATTTTGTGAAGAATTAATATTGTTGTGCAAGATTTTAAATGCCAATAAATTGTGATGTTTCGAACTCTGATCTTCATTTACTTTTCGATCTGACCAACTGAAATATTAAAATTTTTTTAGGAACAAAAAATTTGAAAGGGTTATGCTTCCTACAATAATATGATAGTCATATTCAATTTCATGGATGAGAATGTATTCCATGGGTTTGAGTGCAAATAAATAATGAAATATACTTTGATGGGTATAAAATCAGAAAATTTAGGGTGACACACTAAATTCCCCCTTTTTTGGTACACTTGTTTGCAATCTAAAGAGAGGTGTTAACCCTCGGGAGAGGGGATTTGAGAGCTCTAGAGTGAGAGCCAATATCCTCCTAGCCTAACCATGGATTTATGGGCCAAACTTTGGACTAGCCAATGTTTTTTATGCACTCGACAAAGGGTAAAGATTAGGATTGCTCCTATTTGGCTTAATGCAATTTTATATAATGTTATATAATTTAAATTACTTCACTATCCATGAACTCGTTGTTAAAGGGATAGATGCTTTCTTAAGTTTGAACTCTTTGTCACAAAACTTCATTTGGTCTTAGTAAATTTAACTTTAAATTTAGACAACATTTTAGTTAACTTAATTCTTTTAGTTACATATCAAATAACATACAATAAGTTTACTTTTGACCTATTTTTCTTACTGAAGTTTTCATACTTTGAATATTAAATTTTACGTTATTAACATAAGAATTTCCAACGTCTTTTGAGGTTGATACACATGACTCCATTAGTGCACTTTATTGCTTGAGCGATATGTATACTTGCTTTTGCAAACTAGTAATAATTTTAAATTTAGAATATACATTAAATCACCAAGAGTGTGGGCTTAAAGATTTTGTAAGATAAAAATTATGGAGCTGAAGTTACTACTATTGTGATTGATGTGCAATTTTTCTTATTTACCTGATGTGTGTGTTGTAGTTTATAAGGACATTTACAACAAATACACATAGTCGTCGCTCATTAGGTTTTCTTTTTCTCCACATCAACTTTTTGACGCCATTATTGATGAGGTAACTCTAAATTTCTTTATAGTTTATAAATTTTTTTTTTAACTGTAAACCTTATTTTAAGAAATATCATAGTATAATAAATATTTTTATATATTTGTGTCTTTGCTTTTCTTAATTGCTTATTGTGTTTGTGTATGTGTGTAGTTTATGATCCAAATATTTAGTACCTTATGATGCAGATTTAGAAAGAAATGTTAGAAAAAAATGAAAAACAACAAAAGAATTTAGTAATTTGGACAAAAGGGCTAACAAATTAAGTAATCAAGGAATTGAAAATGAACATCAACAGAGACCTTTAAAAGATTATGTTAATTCAACAGTTGATGAAATTCACTGAGTATCCAAAATATTTCTGCAGTTGCTAATTCATTTGAGCTTAAATCTACTATTATCCAAATGGTACGGAATAATCATTTTGATGGAACACAGACTAAAAATACAAACTTATATTTTACCAGTTTTCAAGAATTGTGTGCGGCATTTAAATATAACGAAGTATCAAATGAAACCGTCAGACTTAGACCTATTTTTTATTACGGGATAAAGCTAAGAATTTTTTGAACTCTTTACCAAAAATTTTTTATCTAAATATTTCCGATCATCAAAAACTGCTAAGCTTAGAAATGAAATCACATTTTTTTGTTAGTTTGTAGGAGAAAAAAAATATGAAGCTTGGGAACGATTTAAAGATATTCTTAAGAAGTTTCCATACCATGTGTTATCAAATTGGTTAATAATTCAAACTTTTTCTAATGAATTTACTGGATCATATTGATCCATTATTGATGTTGTTGCTGATGGATCATTAATGCCAATAACATTCAATGAAGCATCTTATTTAATTGAAGAAATGTCAACAAATAAGTTTCAATGGCCCTTTGAAAGAGTAACTCCAAATATAGTAGCTAATATTGATGATCTGATGTAATATCTATTTATGTGTTTCAAATTGATGCAATATGAATGAAAATAGATCGATACAAATTCATTATTCTCAAATACCTCATATTCTTGAGGAAAACATGTTGGGACAAATGATAGATTCTCAATCATCATGAGAAACTTTAAAAGCAATAAATAACCAAAATAATAATCTCAATACTAATTAATACAATCCATGTTGGAATAGTCACCCAAAATTAGGTTGAAATAATAATAACTTTAATGTTGTAAATCAACAGAGGGGGAACTTTCCTGTGAACCCATTAGGTATTTCAAACAACCAGGAAAATAATAATTATAAACCTAATTATACTCCAGATTTTAATAACCATTCACAAATCAATGAGAAGAAAATTTCAATGGAAGAAGTGATATTCCAAATGGGTAATCATTTACAAAGTCAAGGAGCTACAATTAGAAACATGAAAAATCATTTGCAATATACGTCTAGGAACTTTGCTTATTAACGTTAAAGTTAATCCTAAAGATCAAAATAAAGAGCAATTTAAGGCTTTTCAACTGAGAAATGGAAGATAATTGGAAATGAAAGTTAAAAAATAGATGGTAGTTGAGAAAGGAGTGGAAAACAAAAAGTCAAGCGAAGATTTTCATTTTGATTTAGAATATCCTATTAAACCAATGAAAATTACTGTATAAAAACCACCGCATTCATTTCCTCAAAGATTGAAACAACAAAAATTTAGAAAGTTCATAGAAATATTGAGGAAATTAACTATAAATATTCCAATTATTGAAGCCATGGAACAAATGTCAAGCTATGTGAAGTTTATGAAGGATATAATAAATAAAAAAGGAAGTTTATAGATAATAGGACTGTTGCACAGAGTGAGGAGTGTATCACGATGATTCAGACAAAAATTCCTGAGAAACTTAAAGATACTAGTAGTTTTACTATTCATAGTGCTACTGGTGAAATATTTTTTGGAAAAGCTTTATATGATTTCGGAGCCAGTATTAATCTCATTCCTCTCTCAATTTTCAGAAGGTTGGGTTTTGGAAAAATTTCTCATAAAATTGTAACTCTTCAGTTAGCTGATTGTTTGTTTACCTATTCTAAAGGAGTTATTGAAGAGATATTGGTAAATATGGACTTTATTGTGTTAGATATGGAGGATGATAAAGATACTCCTATCATTTTAGGGAGTCCTTTTCGTGTCATTGGAAGAGCATAGATAGATGTATAAAAATGAGAGTTAATTGTGATAGTTTGTGATCAAGAATTTATATTTAATATATCAAAATCAATGAGATAACCAACAAAAGGAAGATATGATGAAGTCATAAGAAAGGAAACTAATAATTATTTAAGCATTGAATATTTCACATATACATTTGAAAAGAAAACTTAAGAAGAAAAATTGCAGCATGAAGATGTGAATGTAATTCAAAAGGAATCTAGTGAAATGAGTAATGAAGAATTCAATTATGTTCAGGAACGATTTGAGCTGTTAGATACTAAGAATAATAATAATAATCTTATTCCCTCAACTGTGAAACCTCTTGAACAAGAAACAAAAATACTTAACACACATTTAAAATATGCTTTTTTAAGAGATTTATTCACATTACCTTTTGTAGTATCCTTAAAGTTAACTAATCATAAGAGAAAAAGTTGTTGGAACTTTAAGAAAATACAAGAAAAACTTTGGATGGACATTAGTTGATATCAAAGGAGTTAGTCCTTCGGCTTGTATGTACAAAATTTTATTGGAAGAAAATCATGGACCAAAAGGTGGACCTCATAGGAAATTAAACCCTACGATTAAAGAAGTTGTTAAGAAAGAAATTTTAAAATTATTAGATTTTGGGACAATATATCTTATTTCAGACAGTGCTTGGGTAAGTCCAATTCTCCGTGTTCCAAAGAAATGAGGTGTAACTGTTGCTACAATTGAGAAAAATGAATTAATACAAACACAACAAGTCACTGGTTGGCAAAATCTATATTGATTATCGAAAATTATTTTTTGGCACTAGAAAATATCACTTTTCTTTAGCTTTTATGGACCAAATGTTGGTTAGGCTAGCTGAGAACATATATTTTTACTTTTTGGATGGACATAATGGTTATCATAATATGTTATTGCTCTTGAGAATCAAAAGATAAAATGGGTTGGTCTACCAGTTGGATACTACATTATGGGCTTATAGGACGGCTTATAAAACACTTATAAGAATGTCCCCATGTAGATTAATTTTTTGGAAGACTTGTCACTTACGAGTAGAATTGGAGCATAAATCTTATTGAGCTATAAAAGAGCTTAACTTTAATTTAAAAGATGCTGGTGAGAAAAGACTTTTGTAACTCAATGAGCTTGAGAAAATTAAGAATGAATCTTATGATAATGGTAGGATATATAAAGAGAAAATGAAAGAATGACATGATTGAAAGATAATAAAAAAAGAATTTGAACATGGACAAGAACTTTTACTATATAATACAAGTTTGAAGTTATTTTCTTGGAGAACTTAAGACTCGGTGGTCAGGCCATTCACTATTGTAAAGGATTGAACTTATGGAGTTGTTAATATTGAAGATAAAAAAGATGGAAAGATATTTAATGTAAATGGGCATAGACTGAAACCATATTTTGATGGCCAAAGGACAAAATTTAAAGAGATTTTAATTGGTCACCCAGAGTAAAGAATGGGAATGTCGGGCTGACGACATTAAACCAATAGCTTTATTGGAGGCAACCAATAGTTATCTTAGTTTTTGATGTGAATATGTTTGTTTTATATAGATAATATTATATATATCTATATTTAAGATCTCTTTATGAATTTTGTGTACTTGAAAGGCTTACATACTAAGAAAATAAATTAAAATTTCTTTAATTATCAAATTATATGGAAGATTTGAGAGTTATTTGGGTCAAAAGCGATATGGTGTAGAATTATATTTTGACACCAGAGGTGCCAAACTATATAGAACTGGTGCCAGTGGAGCCACTTTTCTAATGGTGGTTTGGAAGCTTCTAATTGTGGATTTTGGAGAGTTTTGGCTGGATTTCTCCTTTTATAACTAAAACAAATGGTCATCTAAAGATTTTAAAATTAGAAAAGGAGGGAAAAAAGGGTTCAATTCATTCATTCCTATCAATTCCAATTCTAGAGAGACTTCAAATTATCAAAATTTCAATAGAAGAAAGTTTATTAATTTGAATGCTCAAAAGTTACACGATATAGTTCTTATGAAGAAGAAATTGATCAAGGAGATAGGCTTTCTGAATCATGGATTCAACAAAACAAGAACTATAGTGGAGAATATCATCGTGCAAAGGAGAAGAAAAATATTATGTTACACAACTGCGGTGGTAGTCATCCCTGCGGTTAAGGAATTCTATGCAAATCTTCACAAGATTAGCCAAGGAGTCATCTATGTTCGAGGCAGGTGGGTAACATTTACTCCTTCACAATTTAATGAATTTTTCTTAATCAAATACATCCCGATTGGTCACATTGACAACTTTACCCAAACAAATGATGAATTAAATCCATTCTTGGATTGAAATTAAATGGATAAACTCATGGGCTTGGACATCCATCTATGATATTTGTGCTATGTAATCAAGCGCAAGTACTGTATGAAAGTTGAAAAAATTTCTTCTCCTTAGAAAGCATATGGACATAATGATATGTAGTGACTACCTAGAAAATGGAGAAGTGAATGGTTTGAATATTCTTATGGACCAGTCATCTCAAATTTCATCATCTTTACAACATCAATTTCTTTGTGATTCACTTGTTATTTTGATAAAGATTAAGAGGTTAGAGAGAGAGATAAGAATTATTCAGAATGCCATTAGCAAAATTTTGAATCAATTTGACCACTTGGATTGGCAAATTAATGATCAATTTGGTCATACTAAACTTTTGGAAGAGGATAAGGTGCGTATGTATTCGAAGAATATGTGGATCAAAGAAGATTTGAACTAAAACTTTGCTCACCATCTTTTTTACAACTTGTTCGTTTAGCACCAATACGAAAATGATGAAAAAGTGTTTTCCCTCTAAAATACTAAATTTTTATGAGAGCATATATGTTCTTTTTTTTGTTGTATTTACTTTATTTTTGCTATTAAACTTTACATGTTTCTAATCTTAAATGTTTTATATTTAGTCTTCAGCGTTAGGTAGTTATGGTGTGATTTCGACATTGAATGTGATGTTGTGATTTGAATAATGTTTGTTTGTTAACATTTGAATTTTATATATAATTTTTTTTGTGAAAATATATTGTTTGAGGATTGTTTATTATGAATATTAATGATAACTTAGGCTAATTAGAGGTTGGTGTGGTTTGGTGAATAACAAATTTTACAAAAAATCGAAATCTGAATTTTTTTTTGTCTTGGCGCCAATTTCCTAAAAACACCCATATCACCTCTAAACCGCAAAAGAACAATAAAACCCCATTTTTACTGCTTGGATCATCTCCTACCTCTAGACTAAGGCCAAAACTCAACTTATTTCTTGAATTTGAGGAGAGTTGAAAGCTTAAAAGTCTTGGATTTCATCTTCCCTTAGTAAGAGCTTCACTTTAACTTAGAAATTTATGATTTTCACTATGGATTTTCCCTACATTATGGAAATCCAAAAATTTTATGATTTTTGAAGAAATTTAAAGAGAATACTTGGTGGAAAGTTTCTTACCTACTATTTCAATTTTTGGAGTTTAATTTGTGATAATGTGCATTTATTTGGTTCTTATGTAAATTATTTAGACATTATCGTGGTTAAAAAATTGAAGAGAGGAAAGACTTTGAGAGGTTTTGATTCAAGATAATTTGTTAACTTGAAAGCTGAACATAATTATAATACTCATATTGTTATAATGAAACTGATTTAGGCACATGCATTTTCAAATCCGGGAAGTTATATTGAAAGATTGATTATAGCTTGGAACTGAGAGACTTTCTACTACTTCACCGCAACAGTAATTGTTCCAACCATTCCTGAATTTTATTTAATCCTCCAGGAAACATCAAATGAGCATGTATATGTTAGAGGTCAAACTGTTGATATTTCTCAAGAAAAGATTATTCCGTTATACTAGTTAAGTAAAGAGTTTCATTGTGAGTATTATGAAATTGTGGGTTTCGATTCATGAATTGATGAATTTATTTCCTACCTTATAGATGGAAGAGGAGTATAAAAAACAAGAATAATCATAATATAAATTTTTCCACTTCCATGTTAGAAGCTCAATCTAAAGAGTGACACTGTTTTATTCTACAAAAATGCTTCTATCAATCCACCTTAGTGAATTAACTAAAGAGAGGGCAATCTTAAACTTTTGCATATAACAAATAAAGACTATTGATATTGGTTCGCTCATTCATCATATTGCTCATATTATTGCTTTGGGTGGAACCACTGGAGGTTTAGGATACTCTACCATGATTTTCATTTTACGTGAACAATCAAGAGTAGAGTTTTATAAACATGAAAACTGTTACAACAAGTTAACCCAAATAAGTAACCTACTATTCACAATTTTGAATCATTTTTTTAATTAAGGACTAGAAGTGGATCAAGTGATATACCTTCTACATGAGCGGCAGCACAATATACTTCTAGTACATATTCACTTGAGAATATTATGGAGTAGTTAATGATTCAACAAGCGAATATTGTTATAATGCCGAATAAGATTGGTAGTTGGGAAACATGAAATTTGCACAACGAATAATATTTGCAGAGATGAGTTGAGCATGATATTTCATGTCAAGAGACCATGGTTAGATATTTAAAAGGTGACCATGAAGTAGAATGTTATACAAGCCCTAGTTTTATGCCTTTGTACAAGATAACTTTGAAAAAGAAGAAGAAGAAGAAGAAGAAGAAGGAGAGGTGGAGGAAGATGATGACTGATAATATTTTTGGGTAGTTATTTGTTTTCCTTAGTTTGTAATTTTTTTCGTTTTATGGTTGTTTTTGTGAGTTGGAATATGATTTCATGTCTTGTAAGTTGTATTGCTGAAGTTGTTTGTGCGTAGATGAAAAATGTTGGTTTTAATTTCAGTATTCTTTTCTTCTTTCATTTACTGCTTATGTTTTAAATATACCTTTTTTTAGAAATATTTGTTGATATAATCTATTTTATATGCTTTAAACCCTATACTTTTTAGTTAGTACTTGCAATGTTTTAGAGCCAAGTTTAATGTTTAAAACCCTCTATAGGTGTGTCTTATTTTATGCATTTACTTTTTTCTTTGGACCTACATTTTTATTTATTGCATGCTTAATTTATTAAAAATCTAAGTTTGTAGGAAAGAAAAACTTTTATTCAAGATCAAAACTAAACTTTATTTGACCTCAATTAGCTATATTTTTAAAAACTGAATTTATATGATCTTTGGTATTAGACGCTAACTTTAGATAACTTTACAGTTGTTTTTAAAAATCTTAAGAATTTACTTATAGAAATTTCCAACTTCCTTTTGGCATCAATATCGAGGACTCCTTTAGAGTCCTTTATTACTTGAGTGATACATATACCTGCAGTATTTTTAGGGGATTTGCTAGTTTAAAGATTTTTAAAAGATAATACAATTTTCACTTAAGTTAATTTTATTTGAATTAAATTGCATTTTAACTATTACATCTGATAAGTGTATTTTGTAATATTGTAAAATATTTACAAAATTAAAACACTAAATCCACCCACATCAAGCTTTTGGCATCATTGTCGGGGAAGTAACAAAATGTAGTAGTAAGTTATTTTATATTTAAAATTTTTTTTGTTTTAAACAAAAAACTGAAAAAAAAATGTTTTTAGTTTGTTTGAATATTTTCATAATTTAGTTTGTTTGCTTTAAAAACTTATTGTGTTTGTTTATGGGTAGTGTAAGATTTGTTTATTTAGTGTCTTACGATTATGAGTTAGAAAGAACAACTAGAAAAATTCAGAAACAAAAAAAATATATAGATCATTTTTGTAAAATGGGTTGTAATTTGAGTAATATTGGAAATGAAAATGAACGTCATCAGAAAACTTTAAGAGATTATGCTAATCCTACAATAGGTAAAATTCATTTGAGTATACAAAAGCCTGTTGTAGCAACCAATTCATTTGATCTTAAACTTGTTATCATCTAAATGATACAAAATAATCAGTTTGGGGCAAAACCAACTGAAGATCCTAATTAACTCCTTGCTAGTTTTTTAGAATTGTGTGTTACATTTAAATATGATGGAGAGTAGAATGATGTCGTTAGACTTTGAATTTTTCCTTTTCCACTAAAAGATAAAGCTAAGATGTGGTTAAACTCATTAGCACCTGGATCTAACAGAACTTGGGGAGACTTATCACAAATATTTTTATCTAAATAATTCTCACCTTCAAAAACTACTATGCTTAGAAATGATATTATATCTTTTTGTCAGTTTGAAGGGGTATTAATTTATAAAGCCTATGAAAGATTTAAAGATCTCTTTAGGAAGTGTCCACACCATGAATTTCTAGATTGGTTAATAGTTCTAACTTCTTATAATGGTTTGGCTGGATCTCTTTAATGGATAATTGACGCTACTGCTGGTTGATTATTATTGTCAAAACCATTTGATGAGCATATTCTATAATTGAAAAGATCGCTACTAATAATTTTTAATGGTATTCTAAAGGGGTAAATCAAAAAAGAGTGGCTAATATTTATTATTCTGATGCAATATCTATGTTAGCTGCCCAAATAGCTACAATATCAATAAAGATAGATTAATAAGGATTAAATTATTCTCAGACATCACTTGTGCTTGAGAAAAACTCATTTGACCAATGATAGAGTCTAAATCTTCTTAGAAAACCTTAAATGCAATAAGTAAGATTTCTAATAATTCATAAGCCAATTATCATAATCTTAGTTGGAAGAATCATCCAAATTTTAGTTGGAGTAATAATAACTCTATGCTGCAAACTCATAATGGGGAAAAAACACTGTAAAACCATTAGGAAACTCCAACAATCCTGGAAATCCAACTTATAAACCTAATTACCCTCCAAGTTTTAATAATTTTCAAAGTAAGGAGAAAAAGTTGTCAATTGAAGAATTGATATTTCAAATGGGAAACCAATTACAAAGTGAAGGAGCTGCAATTAGAAACATGGAAAATCAATTAAGATGTATTGCTAACGCACTTAGCAATAGACATCCAAGAACGTTGCCTAGTAATGTTGAAGTAAATCCTAAAGATTAGAACAAAGATCAAATTATTTCTACTCAACTGAGAATGGAAAAGAATTGGAAACCAGAGTTAAAAAAGAATAGGAAGTTGAAATTGTAAAAGATGTGGAGGAAAATAAAAAATCTGGTGAAGATTTTGAATTTGAGTCAGAATGACCTATTAAATCAATGAAAATCACAGTTGAATGACCACCACCTCTATTTCCTCAAATGTTGAAGCAGAAAATTAGAGATAACCAATTTTTAAAAATTTTATAAATATTGAAGAGATTAAATATAAAAATTCCATTTGTTGAAGCCGTGATACTTATGTCAAGCTATGGAAGTTCATGAACGTTATACTTAATAAGAAAAAGAAGTTTGTAGATAATGAGATTGTTGCACTCAGTGAAGAGTGTAGCACTATAACTTAGAAAAAACATCCTAAAAAACATAAAAGATCCTGGAAGTTTTGTTATTCCTTGTTCTATTGGCGAAAGATTTTTTGGAAAAGCCATATGTGATTTTGAAGCCGGTATTAATCTTATGCCTTTATCAATTTTTGGAAGGTTGAGTTTAGGAGATATTTCACGTACAACTGTAACTCTTCAGTTAGTTGACAGTTCAATTACCAATCCTAAAGGAGTTGTAGAAGATGTTTTGGTAAAAGTTGATAAATTTATCTTTAATGTGGATTTTATCATACTAGAAATGAAGGAAAATAAAAAGATTCCTATCATTTTAGGAATACAATTCCCTGTCACTTGAAGAGCTTTGATAGATTTACAAAAAGGAGAACTAACTATGAGACTTAGTGATCAAGAGATTACATTTGATCTTGTAAAATCAATGAGATACCGTATGAAAGAGGAAGAGATTGAATGCTTCAGAATGGATATTAACAAATATTTAGGCCATGAATATTTCAAGAGGACATTAAAAAAAAATTAGAAAGGATAATATTTAATATCAAGAGGAGGATAAAAATCAAGAGGAATCTATTGAAGGGAGTAAAGAAGATTTGAATTTTTTTCAGAAAAAAATTGAAATGTTAGATCCTAAAATAGTAATAAGAATTTGATTTCATTAATTGAGAAACCTCCTGAACTAGAATTGAAAACACTTCCTACAAATTTAAAGCATGCATTTTTAGGAGATTTATCTACATAACCTGTTATAGAATTCACAGAATTAACTGATTTGCAGGAACAACCATTGTTAGAAACTTTAAGAAGATATAAGAAATCTTTTGGATAGACATTAGCTGATATTAAAGTATTCAGTCCTTTAATTTATATGCATAGAATTTTATTAGAAGATCAACATGAACGAAGAATAGATCCCAAAGGAGATTGAATCCTATGATGAAAGAAGTTAAGAAATAGATTTGAAAGTGGTTAGCTGCTCGATTAATATATCCTATTTTAGACTGTGTCTGGGTGAGCCCAATTCACTGTGTTCCAAATGAAAGAGGTGTGGCTATACTGATAAATGAGAATAATAAATTAATACCAACAAGACAAGTCATTGGATGGCGGGTCTGCATATCTTATAGAAAATTAAATTCTGCCACTCAGAAGGATCATTTTCCTTTACCAATTTGGACCATATTTTGGAACGGTTTGCTGCGCACGTATATTTTTGTTTTCTACAAGTATATACTAGTTATCATCTAATACCTATTGCTCCAGCGGATCAAGAGAAAACAACATTTAGTCCTTATGGAACTTTAGCTTTTCAGTGAATGCCCTTTAGATTATGTAATGCATCTACAACATTTCAAAGATGTATGATATCAATTTTTATTGATTTATTTGAATAAGTGTTTGAAGTTTTTATGGACAATTATTCTGTATTTTGAAATTCATTTGAAATATGTTTAAATCATTTCGAGAAAGATCTAGAATGATGTGAAAAGACTAATCTCGTATTAAACTGGGAAAAATGTCAATTTATGGCTACAGAAGGAATTGTGCTTGTGCAAAAAATTTCAGAAATTGGCATTGAAGTAGATCCTACAGAAAATTAGGCTATATCAAACTTGCCACCACCTAATCTTGTAAGAGGAGTTATAAGTTTTTTAGGATATGCTGAATTTTACAGGCTATGTATTAAAGGTTTTTAAAAAATTACTAAACCTTTATGCCAACATTTGGAAAAAAATACAAAATTTGACTTTAACCAAGATTGCTTAAAGCCTTCAAAACTTTAAAGGAAAAATTGATTACTGCTCCTACATTCTTTTTACCTGATAGGGAGAAACTTTTTGAATTGATGTGTGATGTAAGTGATTATGCAATTGGAGATGTTTTAGGGCAGAGCTATGATACGATTTTTAAAGTCATATACTATGCTAGTAAGACTCTTAATGATGCTCAAATTAACTATAACACTACTGAATGAGAGTTAATAGCCATTCTTTATGTTTTTGATAAATTTAGGTCATATCTAATCTGAGCTAAATGTCTTGTACATACTGAGCACTCGACTATTGAATAATTAATGAAAAAGAAAGATGTGAAAGCAAGATTAATAAAATGGGTACTTCTGATGCTAGAGTTTGATATTGCATTAGTCGATAGAAAAGGGACCGATAATCAGATTGCGGATCTTCTATCTAGGATAGAACATGGAGAAATACTTGATTTGGAAAAGGAAATTAGTGAAACTTTTCTTGATGAACAACTTTGTGTGGTAAAAGGATGAGAAATACCTTAGAATGCTGATATTGTACGTTATATTGTTTGTGGTATTTTACCATATGGACTAACAAAATAATAGAAAAAGAAATTCATTCATGATGCGAAATCTTATTTTTGGGATGACCCATATCTGTATAAAAAATGCAAGAATTTAGTAATGAGATGATGTGTACCTTACAAAGATATTCAAGAAATTATTTAAAAATGTCATGATTTTTAATTTAGAGGTCATTTTGGGAATGGTAAAACTATTTATAAATTTTACAATTTGGACTTTATTGGCCTAATCTATTTTATGATGTTAATATTTTTTTAATAAAAGAGCGACTCGTTGCTCCTTACGCGTTAATACTCAAAAAAGGTTACAAAATATGGGAGGGATAGTGGATCCCCAACTAAAAGGAAAAAAACACATTTTAAGACCTAAGGGTTCCAAAATCCACTGTACAATGCTATGCAAAAAGTAAGTAAAAAAAGAAAGGTACATGAGACCCAAATCATAGTTGACCAAAAAATGATATGCTACGAGCAACTTCAAAAGATCCTTTCCCACGCTGAAGAGTAGATTACACAGTTTGGAAGATGTTGCAATCATAGAAAAAATCACCTGCAACCAAAAAAGCGTCACACGGTGTCGTGAAGACATCGACAAAGTAAATTCATAGATTAGTAATAGGCTAAACCGAAAAAACATTAATCCTGGAAGAAGAGTTAGCTTATAGTTTATACTTCCTACATCCATTGAAGAATAGACAAAAAAAAAATTTCTCCTGCGATATTAGTGATATGGTAAGCCAACAAAATGCATGGGATCAAAATAAGTTAAATCTTGAGATCGTATAAAGGAAGAAAAAATAAACCATCTTCCAGCAAAATAGTCATAGCCAAAATAAATGATGGTGGTGTAAATGTAAAACATTTAAAGCATAAATTAACATGCCCAACCAAACTGAAAACAAAAGAGGAGCCATAAGGTGAGCCATTTACAAGCTATGCCTCTCAAAACTATAGCAAACCAAAGCATTAGCTTCGAAGATGTGGAGAACTAACCAGATCACCATTCAGAAGAGTTCGAAGATGCGGCATGGGTAAAGTGCCGCAACAATTATTACTAGAGTTCCTGACCAAATGAGCTAACACATTAGCCGGGAGTTACCTTCTCTGTAAATGAAATACAAATGAAAAATTAATTTGTATATGTTAATATAATCACGAATTCTATTCATATTGAGAAGAAATTCCCACCGAGGCATAGTGGTATTGTAAAACTCATTCATGAGTGATTGAGAATCCATCTCAAAAATGATTTTAGTAAAATTAAGACGAGCCCCAAACTGCATGGATAAAAAAAAGCCCAAATTTCGGCCTCCAAATGAGAGGTGGCACAAAATAGAGAAGCAAAATATTATAAACACTGTCCAAAATGATTCCTTAAAACGCCTCATGCACCCGCCGTATTAGAGATCCAACTGTCATCCATATTAAATTTAATCCAGTATGTAGGTGGGGGTTGCCATCTGAAGATCGCCATCCTACCCACTTTCAATTGCATAATATCCCCCGGAAAAGATATGAAACAATAGGCCCATTTGAAGTGAGCCAAGATATTTGATACGATAATATAAGAGCAGACAAATTGTTACCATACTTAGCCTCATTTCTTGCCACCCAGATGAACCAAAAAATAACAAGAGGATACCACTGTAGATTTTATCCACAGAAAAGGAAATTTTCCAAGTATAAAGATAATCCTCAATAAAAGAAGAGACCAACATTTTTAAATTGAAGTGGTTACCCAAACTATTACAAATATCAGTAAAAGGACATAGAAAAAAAAGATGTGCATATGTTTCCGAGTCCTTTTTACAAAAATAGCATTGGGACACAATTTTCAACCCTTTAAGCTTCAAAATATCATCTAAAGGCAAAAAAATTCGAGAAAATCTCCATAAGAAAAATGAGTTAGAGGGAGAGGTTAGCATGTTCCAAATAACATTACTCCACCTCCATGTAACTGTAGGGATAAATATTATTGTAAAGCATTTTGGTAGGGGAAATCATAGCAGTGGTTTTCCATAAAAGAGAGTCCTTCATAGTATTCTTTCTATGAAGTTTATCTATCTTATCAACCTTGTGAGCTCCAAAAAGAGTATTTAATTTATTGATATCCTAATTGCCTTAATGTCAAAGATCTGAAATAAATAAGTCTTGTGGGATACCTTGTGGCAAACGTGAGATTGTCACCGAAACCGCACTGATCATGCCAAATTGAGATATTGTCCTTACCAACATCCCAAAAAATAAAATTTTGAGCTAGAGATCTCACTTTAAGAATGGCTTTCCAAATTTTAGAGCCACCAGCTTTCCATCGAACAACAGTCGGATGTTGATAAGCGCAATATTTATGATAATAGAAATTAGCCCATACTGAATCATTGAAGTGAAATTTAAACAAAAGCTTGCACTTATTAATATTAGATATTTGATTAAGACTTCTAAGCCCTAACCCTCGAGCAAAAATATGCTTCCAAAATTTACGAAAAGAAGTCCAATGCTTATTGGAATAGCTACCCGACGAGAGGAACTGATTGAAAATTCTCTCAAGAAAAATTTGAGTGCTCTTATTGTGATTAAGAATTTGCAAGGCATACAAAGGAATACTAAAAAGTAAACTTTTTAGCAAGGTGAGGCGACCCCCATTAGAAAGAAAAATATTCCTCCAATCATTAATTTTATTTTTGATCCTTTCAACCACCTCATCTAATTGGGTTTTCTTCCTACGTCCCCTCAAGAGGTTGACCCCGAGATACTTGAGAGGAAGAGAGGCTGAGTGAAAGCGAGTGAAAGAAATAGCCCATGAAGCAATGGAGCTTTTAACAACCTTCCCAAATAGAAAACTACATTTTTCTTTGTTAAACCGTAACAAAGATGCTTGTTGAAATTCCTCAAGAACCCTCATCAACACCTTGATGGTAGATTTACTGGCATTAGAGAAAAGAATAACATCATCAACATAAACAAGATAACTAACCAGAATCATGGACTTATGACGGAAATGAGTGTACGACTTGTTAAGGTGAATGTTATTTAAAATATGAGAGAAATAATCAAAAGCAATAGTGAAAATGGTAGGAGATAAGTGGGCTCCTAGCTTGTTGCCTCTCTGAGAGGAGAAGAAGCCGTAAGAATTAACATTCACCAGCACACTATAGTGATTATTCTAAAGCCACCGTTGAATTACAGAAATGAAATCAAAGTGGAAATCACAAGCTCGCAAAATGTTAATGATGAAATCCTAACTAATACTGTCAAAGGCCTTTTTAATATCAAGCTTTAAGATCATATTACCACCCTTGAACTTTTTATTAAGATCTTTAATAAGCTCTTGAGCAAGTAATATTTTATCAGTGATTTCCTAGCCCTTAACAAAAGTAAACTGATGAGGCGAGATGATCTTAGGTAACATAAGCTTAAGTCTAGAAAGCATCTGCTTAATTATAACTTTGGAAATGATGGAGGTGAGGGAAATAGGATGAAATTTATCCCAACTGAACTTTTTGTTACTCTTAGGAATGAGCACTATCATAGAAGAGGTGAAATACTTTCTGGGATCCTCTCCCCTAAAAAAAATTTAAACCGCAAGGATTACTTCCTTTTTAATAACATCCTACAAGAAACATAAAAGGAAGAAGTAAACTCATCTAATCCCGGAGCTTTGTTGGCATTAATATCCTTCAAAGCCCATAAAATTTCCTGCTCCGTAGGGACCTCACAAAGGGAGAAAGAGGAAACGTACTCCCATTTTTCATAAAAAAAAATGACTAAAATGGAGATACTTGCTAGGGCTTTGCATCTTGGCCTCGGATTGAGTGAGATCTCTCCTATTTTGTTATCCTTCCTCATTCTTACGCATGCATGGAACTCCCTAGATCTGGATATGGAAGTTTTGTTTGATTTTTTGTTATTTTTTCTAGTAGTTTTTGCTTTCAATTTCCAGATCGAGGGATTTTTTTTGCAAGTTTTGGTTTTCTTGCTCTTCATGTGTTTTTTCTACTAGTGTTATTTTCTTGCTCTTATATCCTAATTTGGGTTTGTATCTTTTTTTCTTTTTCCTTTCTTCTTGCTTTTTTGTTTTCCAGATCTGAGTTTTTCTTTGCCTTTGACGGGTTTTGCTCTATTGAGGATTCGGTGGTGTAGTTTTTTTTTTTCTAGTTTTGTTTTGGTTTTTCTGTATGTGCCTTGGTGGATTTCTTTTGCTTCTTTCATTTTGATGGAAAAAACCTTCTTTCATTTTTTTTTCTACTATGGTTAGCGATACTAAATTTTTTCCTCAAAAGTTTTATGATGCTTTAACTTTGGACTGCGATTATAATTTTTTCCGGAAAACAGGAAATCAAAATGGTAAATTCACTATGTTAGTTTTGGATGAAGAATCCAATATTCTTGCATCTTTGGCTAGACATTTTCTTGTTGGGAATTTTTTTTGGGCATCCAAAGTTCAAGTTGATTCTTAGGGATTTTGATGATATGAAACTTACGGGGTTATGGAAAATAGGTTTGCTAGATTGGTGTCATATCCTTATTCAGTTAGCGAATGTTGAGGATTATACCCATTTGTTCTTAAGTAGATCCATTAAAGTTGTTGGTGTCTACATGAAAATCTTGAAGTGGACAAAGGATTTTGACCTAAGGAGGGACCCCCTACAATCTCGATTTAGGAGTGTTTCTTGAGATTAAAGTTTCATTTGTTACGTCATGAGATTTTATTCTCCCTTGCTACAACATATGAAAAACCTTTAAAGATGGATGAACCAACTTATCTATTAAACAGACCTTCGGAGGCTCGTGTATTGGTTGAGCAGGATATTAATAAACCCTTTTATGACAAGATATGGATAGGGTCAGAAGTTAAAGTTTAATGACAAAAAGTGATTTTAGAAAAGCATACCCCTTATTGTTCACATTGTTGTATGTTTGGGCATCTTCCTAAACAATGCTATAAATTACATCCATATTTAAAAAAAAACATATCTCCTCATTTCAAAGGTTTTAGGCAATCTATTGGGTCTGCTGAGCTCACAAAGCCTAATGAAGATATTAAGGTCTTTCAACAACCCTTTGAGCAACCTTTTGTTACTTTGAATATGGATAAACCTCTTATGAGTGATATTAGTAATGATGTTGAGAACCATTCTACTTTTCTCATTGAAAATATTGAGAATGTAGTTAATTCCCCTTCAATTATGCTCCAAAATCTTGCTCTGCTTTCTACTATTAACATTAGTAATGATATTCTGAATAACTCTCATTTTCTGGTTGAAAATGTTGACAATATTGAGATTGGGAAGGAAAAAATCTCTAGAGTTCCTGGTGATAATTATGGAAGTGTTGAAAATGTTCCTGAAATAACTACTAATATTCCATGTGTTGATCTTGCTTCGGAGAGGATGCTTTTAGACCATACTCCTAAAAGCTAAACATTTTCTTCTCTTAACAAAGAGAGCACTGATCAACATCTTGATTGACATCTTGAAATGGAGAGCAATGATTGTTTGGAAAGTGGTTCTTCTCTTTTCCAAAATAATAATTTGATGCAGGCCGAACTTTCTTCTACTTAGAATATATTAGATGAGGAATGGTTGGTTCAAAAAGCTAGCAAGAAAAAAAATAAAAGCAATAACAAGCTGATACATCTTGATAAAGATAATATTATTATTGATGGAAGATCTCTCTTTGATGGTGACCAGGTCAGCACCTCTTCTAGATGTGCTAGAAGGGGTTGTGTGAAACACAATGTTTAGCATAATGTGTTGGAATATTTGGGGAGTCGTGGACCCTTCCTCCCTTAATAGATTTAAGCACTTATGTAGGGTCCATAATATTTCTATTTTTGCTGTTCTGGAGCCTCTTGTCACCATTAATAAAGATCAAATTCATAGAAGTTTTAAATGTTATAATTTCTTCTCTAATAAAAATAATATTATTTGGAATTTTTGAAAACATAATATTGATCTCACTATTTTTTAGGATGATGAGCAATTTGCTTTACTTCATTTTAAGCATGATATTTAATCTTCTTGGGCCACTTTTATTTATGCTAGTTCTCTTCTTCATGATAAATACTATCTTTGGCAAAAACTTACTATGATGGGGGAGATTTTAATATGATTATGAGGCCTTTGGAAAGAAGAGGCGGGGGGAGATGCAAATCGTCACTTGTCAGTCATTTCTGTGGTAAAATTAATGAGGAGGGGTTATTTGATCTCGATTTTACCGGTCCGCCCTTTACTTTGAGATGGGGATCACTTGCTCAGAGGTTTGATTTTTCTTTGGCAATAAATATTTCCTTAATCACTTTCATGACTCTAAAGTTAGCCATTTAAATCATGCTACCTCTAATCATAATCCCCTTCTGTTATCGCTTGCTTTCACTTTTAAGCCTCCCACCTATCTCTTTAAATTCCTTAACATCTGGACCACTCATGTGACCTTTTTGAATCTTGTGCAATAGATGTGGAATGTTGATTATGTGGAAATCCTTGGTTCATTTTGTGGTAGCTTTATAAAAAGGTCGCTACACATTTACAAAAGTGGAATTTAAATATTTTTCGGTAATGTTCACTTGAAGGTTAAGGAAGCTCAAGCTCAATTTGATAAGCTTGAGGAACAAGTTATTTGTACTCCTCAGCATGTGGATGCTTTAGCCAGTGCCCATTCTATACTCCTAGAAGCTATCTCTTTGGAGGAAAGTTTTCTTCAGCAGAAAGCTAATGATATTTATTTTTCTTCTGTGGAACGTACTACAAAATACTTTAGTGCCTTCATTAAGAAAAAGGAAAAATATTAATACTATGCTTAAGATTCTTTCCACTCCGACACCTTTTATACTGAGGATAAAGATATTGGTCAAAGTGCTGTTAATTATTTCACTAATCTCTTTATGACGAGCCCTCAGATTACTCTGGCCAATTTGAAGATGTTTATATATATATATATATATATATATATATATATATATATATATATATATATATAAACATGTGATCGATGTCAGAGAGTAGGTAATATTTCAAAAAGAAATTAAATGCCTCTAAATTTTAATTTGGATATTGAAATTTTTTGTGCATGGGTATTGGATTTTATGGGTCCATTTATACCTTAATTCAAAAATGTGTATACATTGTTTTTAGTGGAATATGTCTAAAAATGGTTAGAAGCAATTGCTTTACCTCGATGTGATGTTCGGAGTGTTTCAACTTTTTAATTAAAATTTTTTTATAAGATATGAAATTCCGACAGTAATCATTACCGATGGAGGATCTCATTTTAGAGATGTAAAAATGGCAAGATTAATGAAAAATATAATATAATGCATAAAATTGCAACTGTTTATCATCCCTAGACTAGTGGTTTGGAAGATATAATTAATCATGCAATTAAAAGAGTTTTGGAGAAAAGTGTGAATCCTAATAAAATAGATTGATCTACTAGATTAGATACTACATTATGGGCATACATGACTGCTTATAAGACACTTACAAGAATTTCCCCGTATATATTAATTTTTGCTAAGACTTATCACTTAGCAATAGAATTTGAGCGTAAAGTTTATTGGGCTATTAAAGATTTTAATTTCAATTTAAAAGATGTTGGTAAGAATGATTATTGCAATTGAATGAGCTTGACAAAATTAGGAATGTATCTTATGATAGTGCTAGGATTTAAAAGGAAAGAATTGAAGAATGAAATGATCAAAAGATAATAAAAAAGGTATTTAAGCTTTGACAAGAAGTTTTATTGTACAATATAAGATTGAAATTATTTCCTGAAAAACTGAAATTTAGGAGGAAAGGGCCATTCAGATTTTTAAAAGTCTATCCTTATGGAGCTGCTAATATTAAACATCCCAAGATTAGAAGGTCATTTAAAGTGAATGGGCTCAGATTGAAACCTTATTTTGATGGTCAAAGACAAATTTGTAAATAGACTGCAATGTTGGGACACCCAGAATAAAGACTAGGAATTTCGGGTTGATGACATTAAATCAAGATCTTTATGAGAGGCAAACCAGATTTATCATTGTTTATTTTTACTTTTATGTTTTTATTTGAAAATTTATATTTATATTTGTATCTTTGTTGATTCCATGAATTTGAAAAAATTTGACATTAAAATTTTTTTTAAAAACATCTTTATTTATCCATTTGTATGATAGAATTGAGAAGTTCTTTGATCAAAATTGAAATGGCAATATTTTTTAAACAAAATGACATAAAATGTTTCAAAAGGTGGTTTTTGGTAGTTTTTGGTGGGTTCTTCTCCTTTTAACTCCCAAAAACTTATTCCAAAGTCCATTTTAGGAGGGAAAACAAGAGAAGAGTCACTACTTTTCAATTCTTATGACTTCTCACTCTAAAAATTCTGCTAGATTTGGAATTTTCAACTAAATAAAGTTTGTTAGTCTCGATGCACAGAAGTTACATGATTAAGTTCTTATAAAGAAGAGGCAAAATCAAAGAAAGAGGATTTGTGAATCAAGGATTCAGTACACCATATACTCGGGTGGAAGAAATTTTTTCGTAGAGATGCCTGGAAGTGCTGTGCTACACTACTGCAGCCATAGTTATCCCTATGCTCAAAGGGTTTTATTCAAATCTTCATGGAATCAACCAATGAATTGTCTATGTGCGAGATAGGCTTTTACAATTCACTCCTTCAAGAATAAATGAGATGTGTATGATTCAAAGTGTTCTTATTTGCCATTAGGCAAATTTTATGCCTACAAGAGATAATACAAATGAACTCTATCGATACCTTATAGATGAAGATGCAAATTGAGTGTCTAGAGTTGTTGGAAATGTACGTTTTTTTTCATCATTATTAAATTTTACTTCTAAGGCGAGGCATTTTTTTATTTCATTGAAATTACTCGACACTATGAAAATCTGTAAGTTAACTAAGGAGAGTGTTATTCTGAACTACTACCAACTTGATTGGGGCATCCATCTACTATTTTTCTACTATGCAGTCAATCACAAGTAACTTATGAGTGTTGGGAAAAAGTGTTTATTCCTTGGATGTCGATGGATCCAAAAGTTTGTCGCAACAGTATTGGAATGAGGGATGAGAAGCATATGAATGTAATGATGGATTAAGTATCTTAGAATTTATCACTTATTCATCCTTACTTCAGTTTGAACGCATTTTTCAAAAGGATTAAGAAGATATAAAAGGAGGTACAAAACCTAATGCATGCAATTGGGAATGTTTCTAAAATGTTAGATCATCTAGATTGGAGACTGAAGAAATATTTTGTACATATTGGTCGTTTTGATTATGGTTTGGTACGTATGTTCCAGAAACATGGTTTGATTGGGGAAGAATCAACTGGTTAATTACTTTATCGACCCTTCTACAACTTGTAGTACACTATCAATCCATGGAAGATATCCAGGAGGATGACAGTGAAAAAGATGTTTGAACTTACTTAATGCACAAAGTATTTTGTTTAGTACTGCTTGTTTGTGTTATTGTGTTATGTTGGATTGCATTTACTTTTATTGTTGAACTTTATTTATGATTGTATTTAGTTTTTTGATGTTTAGATTTCAATGTTAGGATGTTTGGTTTGCTTTGGACACTGAACTATATTTTGTTGGCTTGAAAAATGTAAGTTTTTAATAGAGAAGATTTTATATAAGAAAGTGACTTCTATGTTGTTTGTAAAAGTATGGTGTTAGAGTAATGCTTAATTATGATTAAAAATTTTTATTTAAGTTTATTAGAGGAGGATGTAAAACTGTGTGTAGCAGAATTCAATAGAAAAATAAATTTGGAAAAATTAAGGCATTGGCGTCAGATGTGCTAGTCGACAGAGAGTTAGCGTTCGAAGCGCCAGATTAGGTGCGTGATGCCTCGATTCACGAAAATGCCAGATTGCCCAAAAAACCGCAAAATCACACAATAAAAAAACATTTGTACTGCTTGGGTTGCCTCCTACCTCTAAACCGTGACCAAGGGCTTCAAATTGTGCACACTAGAAAAGACTTCAGAGGCCAAAGATCTTAGATTTTATCTTCACTTGGTAAGAGCTTCACTTTAACATATAAACATATAAATTTTTTATTTTCCCAATGATTTTTTCCTACATTATAAGAAATCTAAAATTTGGGATTTTTTATATAAAAGCTTGAAGAAAACTCATGGTGAAAAGTTTTTTAGCAAATAATCTTTTTAGTGGGGTTAGATTTTTTATTTTGTAATTTATTTGGATTTTCTTTGGATTTTCATAGAAACTCTAGTGGCTCCACTGGTAAAAAGAGGAAAGCCAACAGATGATTTTGACGCAAGAAGATTCATCAATTTTAAAGCTCAACATTGTTATAACACTCAAGTGGAAACCAGAAATTTGATCTAGGAACGGGCATTTGCTAACCCGGGTAGTGAGATCAAGAGGTTGTTCAATGCCAGAAATTGGGAAAAGTTTTGCTGCTTTACTGCAGTAGCAATTATACATATGATTCGGGTGTTTTATGCCAACTTGAGGTTTACCACTAATGATCTCATCCTTGTGAGAGTTAAGCAAGTTGAGTTTTCTAGAGAAAGGATCATTGCTTTTTATGGGTTGAAAAATCTATTCCATTGCGAATAGCCTACATTCGTGATGACTTATTTATCACTAGATGAAGTAATTACTTTTATGACTGATGGATAAGGAGAATGGAATATTAAAAATAACAAGAAAGTTAACTTCTTTGAATCTCTGATGACTATTCAGTAAAAGGTATGACATCAATTCATCTATGCTAAATTACTGCCAACAAATCATCTGAGCAAAACAATGAAGGGTAGAGTTGTGCAAAATTTCTGCATTCAAAAAATGAAGGTAGTATATGTTGGTTCATTGATAGTTTATCTCGCTCGGATTATAGCTAGTAGTGTTATAGCTAATAGTGTTGGTACCTTAGCCTAATTTTCACTTTATGTGAGCAATCAGAAGTAGAATCCCATAAAATTGAGGGAAGGTTGCATCCACAAAATCATATCGAGAAGCATACAATTCAAAGAGTTGAATCATTTGTTGAGTCTAGGATTGGAAGTAGTGATAGACCTTCAACATCAGCTGCAGCGCCATCTACTTCTTGCTCTGCTTCACATGAAAATATTATGGAGTAGCTTATGATTCAACAAATGGATATAGTTAATATGCATAATCAAGTTGGAGAAATTGGAGAAAGAAATGCTTATAATGATGAGTACAAGCGTAGGAGAGTTTAACATGATATAGCTTTTGAGGAAGCTATGGTTAGATATCTTAGGCGTGAATACAATGTGAAATTTCCAACTTATCCTACCTTCACTTCTTATGCTCCAATTCATGAAGAAGAAGAAAAAGCTGAAGATGATGATGAGGAAGGAGATGAAGATTGATATTCTTAGGAGTCTAGTTTGTTTGTCTATTATTTTTTATTGTGTTGTTATGTAGTTGTATATGAAACTGTTGTAGTTAAATCTTTCTTTTTGTGTTGTGGACCTATATTGTAATAGTAACAGTTGATTTTTACTTTTCTGCATTTTGAAGGTTTCCATTTTGATCTTTAGTGATGAGATATGCCCTTGTCTACCCTTTCGCAGCTTTTATTTAGTCTCTATGTTTTTTGAATCTCTCTATTTTATGGTGAAATGGCTCCTTCCTTTGCTAGTGCTCTTAAGAGCAATGGAGGTATTTTTTTGAGTGAATATAGCCTTTTCCCTACTTCTTTTCATGAAGCTTTACATATTTGGGGAGACTATAATTTTATTCAGAAATTGGGGAAAAAATGGTAAACTGACTATCTACATTTCTGAGGATGATTCTTCTATTTTATCGTCTTCTTGTCGTCATGCTCTGGTAAGAAAATTTGTTTATGGGAATCCTAAGCTTGAAGTTGTGAGAAGGGAGTTTGAATCTTTAAAGCTTTCGGGTATGTGGAGGATAGGTCTTTTGGACGACCGCCATCTGTTGATCCAACGTTCCAATGACATAGATTATATGTGTTTATTTTCTCGTAGATTTCTTTAAATTGAAGATGTTACTATGAAAATTTTAAAATGGAATGTTGATTTTGATCCCAAATTAGAACCTCCTATTATTCTGGTTTGGTTGCGGCTTCATGGTTTAAAACTACATTTGTTCAATCATGAAATTTTTCACTCCTACGGCGGGGTATGGGAGGCAGTTAAAAATGGATGGACCCACTTTTTATATTACGAGGCCTTCTGAGGCTCCTATTTTAGTTGAACGAGATATCACTTTGCCTTTCTCTGATGAAATATGGATAGGATCTGCCAAAAAGGGTACTGGCCAAAAATTGAGATAGAACGTCACTCCCCATATTGCACACATTGTCACATGTCCGGACATCGATCTTTGAACTATTTTTGATTATATGTACACTTGAAGCATCGCTCCAAACAATCCCTTATGGGACATATGGATCAAATAGGTCCGAGAAAGGGCAAAGAGCATTATGAGACCAAGTCTTTTGCTAATATTGTTAATCAAATTTCTGATAAAGTTGAACATGATATACCTTTGGTTGCGGCACTGGTTATTAATGACACTTTGGTTGCTAGTAAAAGTAATTTTAATATTCATCACACTAAACATTTGGCTGATAGAGTTGCTGTTCCTTTTGCCTCAACCGTTGATGCCATAGATCAAGATATGCCAATTGTAGATTCTACTGATGCTATTCCATCTTTTTAAAATGTTTTAACCAATCTCAATGTGCATGTGTCATATGATAAAAGTCATGCAACTGATCCTATGCCATCTCTTTCAAATGCTACAACTAATATCAATGTGCAAGTGTCACAAGATAAAAGCTAGGCAAGTGATCTTCCCTTTCAAGGGATCACTAATATTGGTGAAGCTTCATCCTCGCATGAGGAAGCTAATGTTGATATGGTTACTTTTAATGATGCTACTATTTTAGAAGCCACTAACATGCTTGAGGATGAATGGATGGTACAAAAGGCTAGTAAAAAGAAAAATAAAAGGAAAAATGAACTCTTGCATCTTGATAGTGATAACACTATTTGAGGTGGAATATACTATTCTGATGGTGAACAGTTCGACACCCTTATTAGATCTACTAGAAGGGGTAGCTTGAGACATTATGTTTAATATTATGGTTTGGAATATTAGGGGAGTTGTGAGCCCTAGCTCCCTTAATAGACTAAAACACTTAAGTAGGGTCCATAAGACTTTTATCTTTACTATTTTGGAGCCTTTTGTTACTGTGAATCACGGGAAAATTTTTAACCGATTTTCAAACTTTAATCACTTTTGCAACAAAAATAACAAAATATAGATTTTCTGGATACATCAAGTTGTTCTTAATATCATTGAGGACGATGAGCAGTTTGTCCTTACTAATTTCAAGATGGATAATTTTATGGGGTGGGCTACTTTTGTCTATGATAGCTCTCTTTTGCATGATAAAATCTCTCTACGGGATAAATTGGTTCGTATGGGTAAAACGGTAAATTAAAATTGGTTTGTTGGTGGAGAATTCAATATGGTTATGAAACCATCTGAGAAAAGATGTGGCAAAAGATGTGATTTATCGCTCATCAGTAGATTTTGTAACAAGATTGTTGATGTTGGCTTATTTGATTTAGGATACTCCGGTACCCCATACACCTAGCGTAAGGGTTTCCTCTCGCAACCTTGGGTCTTTTTTTCTAAATTGGCCTTTTCTCACTTATTATTCAATCTCTAAAGTTCAACATCTAAACTCTGCGGCTTCCGATTATAACCCTACTTTACTTACGCTAGACTTTTTTACTCATACCCCTCTTTCTAAATTTATGTTTTTCAAAATTTGGTCTAAACATGATTCCTTTTTAGCTCTCATCAAGCATGTTTGGATATCTTATATGGTTGGCTCTGCTTGGTTTTCTTTATGGCAACTTTACACAAATGTGGCCAAGCATTTACGACAGTAGAACTTTCAAGTTTTTAGGAATGTCCATACTAAAGTTATTGAAACTCAGCACAAAGTTGATCTTTTAGATGCTAAGGATTGTTGTACACCACAATGGGATATCGATGTGGCTCAAGCTCATGATTCTCCTCTTCAATCTATTGATATGGAAGAAGGATATTTTAATCAAAAAGCTAATGATGTCTATTTTTCTTATGGTGCTAGAAACACCAATATTTTCATGCATCTATTAAGCAAAGACATAACATAAACACTATTCTCAAGATCAAAATACTTGAGGGTAAAAACCTTACTGATCCTGACCTCATTGGTAACAGTGCGGTCCAACATTTCACTAATCTTTTTTAATGTGAGACCACGGTTTCACCGGTTGATGCTGAACTTTTTTTGGGTGAAAGAGATTATGTCCCTTCTCTTTTACTTACTGACGTCCCTACTGAAGAAGACATTCTGACGGAGCTTAAAGGGATTAACCTTAATAAGGCCCCGAGGCCTGATGAGTTTACATTTATTTTTTATATTAATTGCTGGAACATCATTAAGAAGGATGTGACAAGTGATATTCAAAGTTTTTTCTTATGAGATAACCCGGGTAAATGTTTCACTTTCTCCATTATTGTGCTTATTCTAAAAGGCAACGATAAATTTTGTTGGAATAATTTCCACCCTATCTCCCTCTTGTCCTATCCAAAGTTATCAGAAAGATTATTGTGGCTCATTTACATCCCCACTTGGCTGCTCTTACCTCTCCTCATCAATCTGCTTTCATTCATGGAAGAGAGATATTCCATAACATTCTCCTTGCTCAAGAACTTATTGAAGATTTGGATAAGAAATGTAGAGGTGGAAATGTTGTTCTTAATCTTGACATTAAAAAAGCTTTTGATACTATTAACTGGGATTTTATCCTATCCATTCTTCGTGCTCGGGGTTTTACTACTAAATTTTGTCTCATTGTTCAAAATTGGTTGGTGTAGAATCACTACAGTGTCCATATGAATGGGAAATCTTATGGTTTCTTTTCCTCCTTAAGGGGAATCAAACAAGGAGACCGTCTTACTCCTACGACCTTTATCCTCTCTTTTGATTACCTCTCACGCCTGATGAATCAAATGCAAATGCTCCATCCTCACACATAATTTTCACACAAATCTAAGCTTATGGTTAGTCATTTGGCTTATGCTGACGATCCTATTATTTTCTCCAATGCTACCAAAAAATCCTTTAACCATTTGATGCGTACGTTAAGAACTTTTCAGCTCACTTTGGAATTACATTCCATATTTATTATTGTTTTTGTCGTGTGTATTTTGTAATGTTAAAAAATATTTACAGAATTAACACACTAAATCCACCTGCATTAGTTAACGAACTTTATCTTAAATCTTGTATATTGTATATTGGTGTTAAAATTTTTATTCTTAAATTTATATTATTTGTTTTTATTTTAGTACTATTTGTTTTTGCAATTTATTTCTTATGTTTAGAACTCTCCTTTACTTATCAAATCTATTTGATAAATAATGTTTTACACAATGCATTATACTTTGTTATTTTTAATTGATACCTACAAAGTTTCAAGTTCAACAAACTCTACAGGTTAGTTTTATTTAAATACATTTAATGATTTCTTTCTACTTTCATCCTTTAATTAAATGCCTTATCTTATAAGAATTTAAGTTTGGGTGAAAGGATTTTTTTTAAAAGAAAAGAAACTAAACCTTATTTTTCCTAAAGATTTTTTTTAAAAAAAGTTATTTTTAACATAACTTTTGGTATTAGAAGGCAACTTGAAGATAACTATTTTTTTAATTTTTTAAATACGATTGTTGACTTAAGTAAAAATCTTTAACAATGAAGGTTAGTTCTAAAAGTTAAGATATTTAGTATAAGAGTAAAGGTTGTGTGCTTACTATTTAAATTAAAGGAAATTGTATTTTTGAAAGATTACTGAGACTTATTGTTATATAAAAAGAAAGGTTTGAGACATTATTAAAAATCTTTTTCAAAGCTAATATGCAACATAAATAAGACATGTTTGAGGTTTTTAACTTTAAGAAGAGGATAGTGAAGTTCAAAATTATTAAATGCTATCTAGAAAGAGTAATCCTCATATGAGTAAGGAAAAAAAAGAAAATATTGAAAATCATCCTAAAAGGAGAAAAAAAGGAAAAGAAAAAAAGGAAAATGAAAAGCAAAAGAGAAACAAATATTTGAGGAGCAGTTTGAGGTGATGCCTAAAAAAAATCTGATTTACTTGAATCAACTCAAGCAAAGAATCTTAAGTACATTTCTAAACTTATATTAGTGTATTATCATCTTTACTAGTGAAGTTACATGATGTTGTTTTTCATATAATTCCTCTAAGCATCATTAAAGAGACAAATTACAATTATTTTAGAAATGAATATGAAATCAAAGTTCTTAGACTTGATTACTAGATATCATTATATTTTAACTTAAGTTTATAAAATTTTTTCTAAAGTCTTACTATTGTCTTTATAAAAAAATATTATAAAAAACTTTAAGTGATGCTCACTACCTTAAGTCATACATTTTATGTATTAAAAGAGTCATTTGAGGAAAAGTAACAATTAAGTTTAAGGGATTTTGATATACTATAAAAATAATCAATTTTAAATATATATTTATGACTTATATTTTATGATATTGCCCTTTAAAAAAATTTGTTTTCTTATTTTGTTGCACGCATACTAAGTCTGGGCAATTGGAGCTTAAAGGAAGCAAAAAGAATAAAATTGGTAGTCGAAAGGTGGTGTTTTTAAAAATTAAATTGGCTCCTAAGCACTAGAACTAGCGCCTAAGTGGCAGTATCCAGAGAAGATGGCTTCTAGTTGCTAGATTTTGGTGCCTAGGGGACATAAATGGTTATCTTCACAAATGTGTTGAATTTGGATGGATTTTGAAGAGGCACAAAAATACTCTTGGGAAATTAGTCCCAACATTATAAAAGAGTGTTTTTATGTACGAATGAATGGAGCATGAGTATAAAAGGTGTGTATGAGTGTAGCAAGTGTGTGGAGAGTTTGGTGAGTGACTCTAAGAGTTGTACGAGTAGAGGGAAAGTGAGAGATTTCTTCTTCCCTGCATATCTAAGAGAGATTTGAGTGTTAGAGAGAAATAGGAATTGCTTGGGAAATAGGAAAAGCTAAGTTTTTTTACTTTTCTTTCGTTTCTTGCAAACTTGTTTTTATATATAAATGCATGTTTTTTTGTCTCTTTCACTTGAATTGTGAGTAGATTTCGTTCTCCTTCTCCCTACAAAGAGGTATGGTCATGTGAATAATCAAGATTGTTCTGTAATATTTTAATTTCATAAATATGATGATTTAAACTTTCAACTTCTTTTGCTTTTTGATCTGGCTGATTGAGTTTTTAAATTTTTTGTGAAACATACAACTCGAGAGAGCTATACTTTCTACAACAAAGTAAGGATCACATTCGATTTCATGGATGAGAATGTAGTCCATGTGGTTGACTGCAAATAGGTAGTGAAATATTCGTTGATGGGCATAGAATTAGATATTTTAGGGCAACAAATTAAAATCCCTAATTTGTTTTAGGCATTTGGAAATTAAAGTGAGGTGTTAGCCCTCAAGAGAGGGGAACATGGGAACTCTTGAGTCAGAGCCAGTATCTTCGCAGCCTGACCGCGAATTTAGGAACTAAACACTGAATTAGCAAATGTTCTTTGTCATTTGTTAAATGGATAAAGAATATAATTGCTCCATTTTGGAACAATATGATTTTCTTCAATTTGATAATTCACTAACTATAATCTCGTTGTAAGGGGAAAGATGTGTTCTTAAATTTAAACTCTTTGTCACAGCACATAATTTAGCTTTAGTAAATTTAGCTTTGAAGTTTAGAGATTAATGTAGTAAACGTAGTTTCATTTGGGCATTAAATAAATTTTTACTTGTTTTCTTACTTAAGTTTTCTATAGTTTAAATACTATTCTTTTGCATGATTAGCATAAGAATTAACACCTCTTAGTGGGAACGATACATAGAACTCAATTAGAGCACTTTATTACTTGAGCGATGTGTATACTTGCGTTCCCAACTTATTGAAGATTTGAAATTGAAAGTACAACTTAATTCACTAAAAGTGGCAGCATTAAAGGTTTTAAAATAGAAAACATTTTTTGGTGAGGTAAATTTTAGTGTGATTGAGCTGCATATTTTTTATTATAGCTATCTTGTGTGTTGTGGTGTTGAAAAAGATTTTTAACGCAAAAAAATTGTGCATCAGGGATCAACCCACGTATTTTTGTGCTAAGGTTCCAAAAAAGGTTAACATATGTCACTTAGGCCTTTCTTTTCCCTTGACCTACTTTTAAAATTTAAATTTATTATTATATATTTATGTGTTTCCTATTTAAACAAGCTGATCCATCTCAAAAACTTCCCTAATATCAACTTGCCTCAGACCATTGTAACCAAAAGACAAAATAAGAATGAAAAAGTCATTTGGAAGCCTCCTGATCTTCAAACCATAAATATTAACACTGATGGTAGCTTTTCAGAATAAGGTGCAGGGGTGGGAGGGGTTTTTAGAGATTCCTCCAGTAAATGTTTGTTAATCTTCCATGCTCTTATTGAGGCCCATGATGCTCTTGAAGCTGAGCTTATTGCTCTTTATTGGGCTTTTACTCTTGCATAGAAAGTTGCATGGCATAATTTGTGGATTGAGGTGGACTCTTCTCAATTGATTACCTTCCTTACCACAGAGCAGTTGTCCTCCTGGCACCATATGAAATGGAAACAAAAAATTGGCAACCTATACAAGACGTTCAAAGTTTATATGTCCTTTATATACAAAGAAGGGAACCAACCTGCTAATTGGCTTTCCAGACATGGTATCTATGCTAACTCCATCTTAGAGGCAAAAAGGCCTCCCACCCCTCTTGTTCTCCTGCTTCATGGTGATAAGTTCGAGACTTCTTATCTCAGATTCAAGGCTAATCATCTCAAAGAACTTTAGTCTATTGGAGCTTCTTCTCTTTTTTTCTCTTTATAAAGTTTTATTGCACTCATGTAGTAATTTTGTGGATTGGTATCCCTCCTTTTTTTTGTAAGGGGACTTCTCCAGTGGAATTTTTTGTAATTCTTTTAAAGATGAACATGTATGGAGCCGAATAATGCTCCTTCCACTATATATATATATATTACAAAAGGCTATCTAGGTGTACTCAAAGAGTAAAACCCCCTAGAAATGCATTAAAAATAACTATGCAGTTACAAGATAAAGGAAAAGATAAAGTGGGTATGTATATATATGTCTATGTAAACATGCAAGTATATATATATATATATATATATATATATATATATATATATATATATATATATATATATATATATATATATATATATATATATATATATATATATATATATATATATATATATATATATATATATATATATATATAAGCCTTTTTACATAGCATGAACATGAGGAATGGCCAAACTATCCCCATGTAATAGAAAAGACTAATGAGAAGTGAGAGATATTCCAACTGTAATTTATTCTGTGTTCCTCCCAATGGGAGCCAAAAAATGTGTAGGACCATTACCTTCTCCAGGTATATGGTTAAATTTCACCCTTCCAATGTTTTAAAAGTGCTTCAATTTGCTTAACCACCTGAGAATATACCAAGGAGGAGTTTCTTCTTTCAGCAGTATCTTGATAAAAATAATGGAGTCAGATTCTACAATCAATTAACTGATCTAACAGTGATAAGCAAAAATTATAGCCCAATAAATTACTATCATCTCAGTCTCTAATGCATCATAGGCCCTACTTATAGAAGAAAAATATAGAATGCACTTCGCTTGGGAGTTTCTAAAAATTCCACCAAAACCTAATGACTCCTTGGTATAGCTGCCATCAGTGTTAACTTTCAACCAACATGATGGATGAGGGATCCACAGAATTAAAGATGGCTTGAAGTTCTACTAAAATTTAGTACTTGACATCCAATTCTTAAAAAAATTAGGGAACTGTTGGTGTTGAATATTTTTTTGGATATAAGAAGTGCAATTGAAAACCACAGACTTGACTAATGACTTAAGATCCTCATACTTAACTTGATTTCTACTCGTCCAAATAAACCATGCAACTAAATAGGGAATAACCAGTAGCTTAACTTCTTGCTAGTCCCACTAGCAAAAGAAAAACTTATCCCAGGATATTTTAATAGTATCAATTTTATGCTATGTCAAGAGTGCAAACCAAATCCTTTGAGAGAATTCATAAGTAAAGAATAACTGTTTTAAAGTCTCTTCTTCAACATTACAAAGATAACAACAAGAGTGTCCCCTTATGCCTTTCATTTTCAAGATATCATCAGTAGGATGCAAGGACAATCACAGGCCCTAGTAGGAAAAATACATTGAAGGTATTAACCACTCACCCCAAATGGCTTTCCCCCACAACACAAGTTGCTACTGGTAGAACTTTTGATAAATATATGCTAAGAGTTTTTGTGAGGAAGATTGTTTAGTAACAATTTTATCATTTTGATCAGAAGAGAAGAAAGTATTCCTCACCAATTCAATCTGTTCATTGTTGAGAATGGTATTCAACAGTTTGCAATTATTTTTGTTATTAGGCCAATACTCTTTCACTTAGTTTGATAATTGGGGTTTGAGGTGGAACAAAACAGCTTTCCTCCTTTGTAAACCCACTTGTATAACTAGAAATTAATTTTCCCTTCTCCTAGTTTCCATATAAAAAGCTCCTTAGCTTGATGTCTGATTTCCAAAAGTTTAGTCCATATCCTGGAATTACCCAATTTTTTAATTGCAAGATTTGGGTGTACAGACCTGCAATATTTCCCCATCATATAATTAGCCCAAAGACTATCTTGGGCCCTAAATTACTAGCCCAAAGACTATCAAGAGCCCTAAATTTTATCCATGACTTGCATAGATTTATAAAGCTTACATGCTGAAAGTTCCTAAAACCCAAACCTCTAGCATGAAGAGGCCTACAGAGTTTCTGCCAAGATAGCCAATGGAATTGCTTCTTCTGTCTTGCCTACAAGAATTTATAAAAGATTCTTCCTAAGAGAAATTGTGTCCCTTTCTTCATGATGAACATTTGGAGGGCATAAGAAGCGATAACAATCAAGATACTTTTAAGAAGAGTTATTCTCCCTGCATTGGAAAGGAAAGACTTTTTCCAACGGTGGAGTTAGGCTTTGATATGATCAATAACTTCATTAAATTGAGTGTTTTTTGTTCTTCCTTTGACTAACTGTACTCTAAGGTACTTGATAAGCAAATAAGCAAGGCTAAAACCTGTGTACTGGGAAATCCAGTCTTTGATCTATGGAGTAAAAATAGTGCTAACAAAAACTTGACATTTTTTTGTTTGTTTAATTCCATACCTAAAGCATGCTAAAAGTGTTTGAATCTCTGATATAAAGCCTCTACATAAGACAAGTGGCTAATACAAATATTGGATTTATGTTGATAGGTCAAATGTGGAGAGGCAGCAAACATATTGTTTAGAAGTCTTCAGAAATAGTCCATGGCCAGAGTAAAGATTGTAGGGGAGAAGGGGTCCCCTATATGAAGTCCTAATTAATGGTGTCATATGCCTTTTTGATACCCAATTTGAAAATAACATTACTTCATCTTCACTTCCTGTCCAAATCTAATAAGAGCTCCTGAGCCAAAAAAATGTTTTCAGTGAAGGTTCTTCCTTTAACAAAGGCTACATGATTACTACTGATGAGATTATGGAGAAGGGGTTGAACTCTAGAGACTATAATCTTGCTAATAACATTAAAAATAACATTTGTTAAACTGAATGGTCTAAAATCCCCCCAGTCTTTCTTAGTTTGATTCTTAGGAATCAAAGTAATTGTGTAGGAACTTAAATATCTTGAGGGATCAACACCCTTGAAGAAGTTCTGTACTGGAAGAATTAAATCTCTACTAATTATTGGCCAAGAAAACTTATAAAACGTAGCAGTAAATGCATATGGCCTAGCAGCAATTTGTTCATCAATGCAATCAAGAGGAGCCTTGATTTCCACCTCCAAAGGAATATGTGTCAAATTTAACATATGCACTCACTCCTGACAGTTAGAAAATAGATCAGCATCAATATGGGATCTAGAAGGGAGCTGACAATTAAACACGTTCTGAAAGTAGTTGTCAATTTTTCATGGACATTCCCAAACTTATTCCAGTTCCATTTTTTTAAATGAGATGCCACTTTCTTTTGAAGTAGCCGTAGATTCACCCATGGGTTATCATTACCATTAGAATTCCAAATCTCTTCAATTTCAATGAGGAACTTAGGATGAAGAGTCCACAAGTTTTGAAATCTAAAAGGAGAGCCTTCAAGACTAGCACCATTTTGGATTGAACAAAGGAAGGGCCTTTGGTCAGACCCAGCCATAGCAAGATGAGAGACTATAGTAAAAGAAAAAGTCTGAAGCCATTTAAAATTCCCCAACATTTTATCTTGGCTTTCCCACATATATCCCCTTCTCCAAGTTAATTTTAGACCTTGGTACACCAAATCATATAAAGCATCAACAGTTAAAAAATCATTAAATCTATTCATTGCTGACAGTAAAGGGTGTCTTCCACCTCTTCTCTTAGTAGAGAAAGTAATACAATTAAAATCCCCCCAAAAATCTAGAAGGAATTAATAGATTGGACAATATGTAATAAGTCAATCCAAAGGGCATTCTGGTACCTTGCAATGCTACTAGCATAAATAAAAGGGGCATAAACCCAAATGGGCACCAAAGGAAAATTGAATATGGTGAATTGAGAATTATTCTGCAGGACAGACCACTGCATTGTAGATCTAGCAAAGTTTGAAATTTCATTATTATAATTGGCAAAATGGTTAAATTTAGTGAATTTTCTCAAAATATTTTGGGAGTGCTTTGTGACCATAGGTTCCAAAATAGGAAAACAACAAATTTTAAGATTTCTAACTAGATTTATCAATCTCTTAAGAAAGGAGTGGTCCAACCAAAAAATTTAATCAATGTGAAATGGTTCTCTTTTTTCCTCTGGTTCTGGGTAAAGATCATCTTGTTGATTGGTGGAAGGTCCATCCAGAGATTGAACTTCCTGAAGTTGATTTACCTCCATCTTGACTTTCTTCTTTTTTCTAATTTTTGGTACTTGCCATTCCTCAGTGAGCACATCTGTTAAAATAGTAATGGTTGTATTATCAACCTTGTGTGGATTAATATCCAATGGTCTCTGTTCATTACAAACAGCTCCAACTTATCTCTCCACCAGCATGAGATTGTCAATGGATGTTGATGATTGGTTGATATCTTGAGCAATCCCATCACTAATGGAAGTGATGAGTATATTTTTTTGAGCCTCCTTTTTAATACATGTAGATGGAGGGATGATTTTCTTTATAACGACTCCTAAGCTCCCGCTCATCTCTTTATCAGGAACTGAAACGGTCCCCACATGAGTAGCATCATTTCTTTTTTGGGGGTCAACTGCCTTCTTGGATATTGGATGAATTCTGTAACATTTCTCTACATTGTGCCCAAACATTCTATGGTGAGGGTATTAATGAAGCCTTTCTTCCACCACAATGCTTTGCCAAAATCCCTCAACAGTTCCAATCAAATCTCTTTTCACATCTTGCAGAGTTTCATCTCTTTCTACTAAAACTCTAGCCCCAACAGGTCTTGTCGATTATATGTTGGAGCATCCAATTGATTTGGATGATTGGGCCGTTTGAACCACATGGGGACAATTAGGTGCTCGTTACTTGGATCAAAACCAGGAGTCCACTTAACTAATTTCGTTGGAGTTCTAGCAATCAAGAGTGATTGTTTACAAAAAATTCTGGCATAGTCTTGTCCATTTGATAATTTGATTAGCATATGTCTGCCATCCATCAAAGCAAGCTTCCAAGCTCCAATAAAATTCATCTCATAAAAAAATTTCCTAACATAGTCCATCTTTGGATGCTCAAATTGAAATTTACCAATTAAAGTAAATTTAATTATTTCATTGAGGGATTGAATTTCCATAGGGGAAATAGGATGGCTAGTTCACCTTCTTTTAATCCAAGTGGATTAATGTAGGGACAAGCCCCTTTTCCAGCTACAACATCATGAAGAGCTTGAGGGAAGATTAAATGGTCAGATAATTTAGAAATATCCTGTTCTTTGCCGATAACCCCAGAATAAGTAGCCTGGGTCCATTGTACATTTACTTCAACATCAATGGGGAAAACCTCCATTGTACCCAGCCAATAAAACAAGCAAAGTCAAAACACCAAAGCACGGGAAAGTGACAGCACACTTCACCCAAACACAAAAGAGGGAAAGACTTACAGAACACCACCCAAACTTAGTTCTCCAAAACAAAAAGTAACGGAACAGTAACCAACCAACATGGCTACAGTAGCTTTAGAACTTACTAAGTGAAGTAGCCTCCTTCTTACCACCTTCAGCCAAGACAGTGGTTCCCCTTTAGTCAGCAACCCCAAAATCTACCACCAAGCAAAGCAGCACCGTCTGGAAGCAGCCATCAGTTTGCAATCCCTAGTAGAGCAAAGCAAACCTCAAGCATATCACACACACACACACACACACACACACACACACATATGTATATATATATATATATATATATATATATATATATATATATATATATCTAACACCAAAACTTAAATTTTTACATATGCATACAACACACACACACACACACACACACACACACACACACACAAAAGGTAAAATTTAGGTGTTAGATATGTAAATATATATATTTAGATTGTATGTATATAAATGCCTCATTTCATAATATGATTATGGAAACGTGCTTGATACTTGAAAGTTTAATAATGATTACAACTGCAAGGTGTTACTAATTCATGCACAAAACAGGCCATCAAAGAAGGAACTAATAGAAGAATACGATGTTGGATTTTCATTAAAAGATGCAGCATTTTGACAAACATTTGCTTCAGAACCNATATATATATATATATATATATATATATATATATATATATATATATATATATATATCATCTTCTAGTGATGGCATTGGATCGAATCTTCATTGAAGCTTTATACATCATCTTAGGGAGTGAAATATTGGTCTCGTAGATGGGTGGCACATGCTTATTCAACTTAAAAATGTTGAGGATTACACATGATTGCTTGCAAGGAGAATAAATTGGATTGATAATCGCGTGATAAAAATTCTAAAGTGGACTGTGGAGTTGAACCCACAAACTAAACCACCAACCATTCTTGTTTGGATTCTCCTTGGTCTAAAACTCCTTATTCATAACTAAGAAGCATTGTACTCTATTGCAGTAGTTTAAGGTTTGCCATTGAAAAAAGATATCCCCTCTATCAATCCCTGTTGTCTGTCTGAAGCCAAAGTGCTTGTTGAAAGGGACATCAGTTTTCTTGCTTTTGAGGATAATTGTATGGTTTCAAAACATCAGAGTATTTTGTAAAATATAGATGTAAATCAAGATCCTTTTAATTGCTCTAAATATCGAACGTTCAGTCATTCCAACTCTCACTATTATCACTTACAGCACTACAACACTTCTGAGGTCCCCCCACCACTTGATCCAACCTCAATTACATTTGATGAGATTCTTGATCATTCTCTCCTTACATTTAATGAGATTCTTAATCATCACATGTGTACCATTGCTACCAATATTGTTGCAACAAATGATATTATAACCATGCCTAACTTGGTTACAATCCTCAGGTGCAACTTCAATTAGATACTAATTTGGCTCACTACAACACTCATGACCAACTCTTCCACCAATTAGAGAGGATGCTTCCACTGATCCAAGTGCCACTTAAGGGAATACTTCACCACATCAGCCTCTAAAATACGGTGATGGAGAAGTGGGTCATCTTACTCGATAAGCAAATGATAATTCACTTACTCTGGAAACACTTCAAGCTAACAATGTGGGCGCTTCCATTTTAATGGAATCCAAAGTTCAAGATGTGCAACCACCTTCTCTTACTCAGCATGTTATGGGCCAACATACCCCCTAATAGGTATGGCTAGTTCAAAAAAGAAAGAAAAAAAATAAAAGAATGCTTGAAGAGTGGAGTTTATTTTATTATAATTTTCTCGTTAAAGGCTTGACACTATATTCCCTCCTTAAAACTAGGGGGAAGAGGAAAGTAAAACAATATTTTTTGAAAAAGATTAGGACTAAACCCATCAATGCATTTCATGCATATGGTGATCGTCGAGATCCATTCCCTTGACTGGAAGTGTTCTAGATGGTTATCTTTCACAATTTACTTCTTTTATTCCATAAGTTATTAGGTTTTTTCATGGTTGTTGTCCCAAACTAATGGTTATTCCTTATGTTGTATGTTGCATTTTTTTGCATGGGCTTAATGTTACATTAATGTTATTTCTCATATTATTATTTTTGTTATTACTTGTGGTATTGGTGTTTTTCTCCCATTGTGACAGATCTTCCTTTGTGTTATTTTGTCTTGTACTGGTGTTATTCTTTATTTTATTCATTATGTTATCGTTTATGTTATTCAGCATGTTATTCTCTAAATTATTCATTGCATTATTCCACTGTTCCTTGTGTTATTACTTGTGTTATTCCTCACGACTCATCTTTTCTACATGGTACAGGCAGCTCGCTACATGGTGTTATTGTGACTCTATTCCTCACTAGCTGTGTTAATCCAAACTGCACTGGTATATCACAACATTTTCCTTCGAGTTCTTCCATGACATTTTGGTATTATTCATCAGCATGTTATAAGGCTTGGTGTTATTCATCATGGTGTTAGCTCCACATGAAGCAATCCTAACATTTTCATATTCCTTTTATTTGGGGGTATATTTCTAATTTTTTTACTTTTTTTGCATATTTTGTATACCTTTTGAGTGGCCTTTACCTCTAGCCCATTATATTATTAATGTTGTGATACTCTCACTCATTCTCTAGTGATTTATTTTTCCTCACGCTCTTTTCTTGCCTCCTCTTCCTCTTTCACTTTTTCTTCCCTTATCTCAATTCCTTAGTTCAATCTCTCTAGCTACCTTCCTCTATCTCACTATCTCATTATCTCCCCAGTCAATCCCTCTTTATCCCTCTCTTTCTCTACGAATGCTAAACAACACATTCTGATGGAAAAAGTGTATTGGTAAATTAGGGAACTTGAACCACATTGGAACTACAGGAGGTTACTTTGTGGGATCAAACTCTAGAGTCCATTTCAGCAATTTTATTGGGTCACCATTACTGATAAAAGTCTGCTTTGCAAACACCCTTGCATAATCTTCTTCATTAAATAAGGAAATCAGAAGGTGCCTTCCATCTATTAAACCTAGCCTCCAAGCTCTTATTAGTTTCAAATCCACAAAGTACCACCTTACCAAGTCCATCTTTAGATTTTCCATACTGAAACTTACCCATTAGAGTAAACTTAACTGTTTCAGGATGGTGGCAGCTGGACCTAGCTACGCTCTGCTAGGGTTTTGGAGGTGATGGAGCTGCTTGGAGTAGTGGTGGTGGTGGATAAACAAGCTTGCTTTCTCTTCAAGGGGTGCTTGAGGTTTTTGGAGTTTATTGTGGTCTTTCCAGGGAAGATCTTTGTTGAATAGGATTACTGTCCCATTGATTTGCTGACGTTGCTACTATTCTGTGCTCTTTCTGTTTGGAGTTTTGTCCTTGGTGTTGTATTGGTCTTTTCATTCTTTCTGTAGCGATTTTGTTTTGTGCTCCTTTGTATTTTGGAGCCCTACTACTGTTTTCATCCTTTTTCCTGATCTTGGGTTCTTTGGGTTGTGTTTCCTCATGGCCTTCCCCATTGATGTTGATACCAATGCCTAATGGACCAGGGAACCTTTGCTGATGTTGTTGGAAGTGGTTTTGAAGTGCCTAAATCCTTTGACCACTTGGTTTTTCCACAATGTCTCCATGATGCTGCTGCTGGGAGGGGGGTTTGCCCCTTTTCAAACCCTTAGGTTTGAAGGAAGGGGAACTTGCCATTATCTTTTCTCCTCAAGAAATCTATGAACTTAATGAGACAATTAAGTTTACTCTGGTGGGTAAGTTTAAGTATGGCCATCCTAAGATGAACTTGGTAAGGAGGTACTTTATGGATTTGAAACTTACAAGAGCTTGAAGGCTAGGTTTAATAGATGGAAGGCACCTTCTGATTTCCTTATTGAATGAACAAGATTATGCAAGGGTGTTTACAAAGCAGACTTTGATCATTAATGGTGTCCTAATGAAATTGCTGAAATGGACTCCAGAGTTTGATCCCACAAAGGAACCTCCTATAGTTCCAATGTGGTTCAAGTTCCCTAATTTACCAATTTAGTTTTTCCATCAGAATGTGTTGTTCAGCATTTGTACAGTGCTTGGTTGCCCCCTGCAAATTGATGCCCCCACATATATTGTGCCCAAACCAGCTGGAGCTAGAGTCCTGGATGAAAGGGACATTACTTTCCCTGATATTGATAGAGTTTGGATTGGAACTACTAAAGAAGGATTCTGGTAGAAGATAATTGTGGAACAAAAGCCTATCTATTTCCAACATTGTAAAATGTTTGGACATTGTGTGGAGAAGTGTTATATACTGCACCCTCCAAATAAAAAAAAGAGCTGTAGGGACTAGAACAACTAATTCCAAGCCAGTTGGGACAGCTATTGAATTGGCTGGGGGTGTTGATACTACTGATGTGGAGGTAAATAACACAGTTGAGATTTTGCCAAGTAGTAATGCTGGGGTGCAAGGGGATGAACTATGCAATAACTTAATTTAAAAGAAAAGATAATACAAGATGACAACTTATTAAACATTAAACCTTCTAGGGTTGAAGATCATACTATCAATAGTTTGGCAGATGTTTTAACTGAAGATTGGCAAGTCCAAAGAAGCCACCTTCATTTATGCTAGCAGTCTTGTTGAAAATAAACTGCCTATGGAGGGACCTTCTATTGTGGATCACCTTCCTAGGACTAAGGGGAAAGAGAGGACGTTTTCTCAATGATTAAGTTCCTTGTTTGGAATATTAGGCGTATTGCTCACCCCTCCTCTCTAAAGAGATTAAAAATTTTGGTGAGAACTCATAAAGTGTGTTGTTTTGCATTCTTGAACCATTGGTTACTAAAAATTCCCATAAAATTCAGAATATTTTCCCTCAATTTGATCATTTCTCTAATACTAATAACAAAATTTGGCTTTTTGCTAGAGCTGAACTTCAGTGGTCTGTGTTGTTAAATCATTCCCAATTTGTTCACATCCAATTCCATATTGGTGCTCATATTGGATATGCCACCTTCATTTATGCTAGCAGTCTTGTCTTTTATCTGTCCACCTTATGGACTGAGTTAACTCTAATTGGTTAGTCTCTAACTCTTTTTGGATTTTGGGGGTGATTTAAACTGTATCTCTTCTCCTTCTGAAAGAAGAGGTGGTAGGCCACCTATTGCTTCTGCCATGAATAGACTCAATGATTTTCTTTTTGAGCCTGAAATATTTCCTTTGGGGTATCAAGGTTCTGACTTTACTTGGAGAAGGTTCCAAGTGGGAAAGACTTGACAGAATGCTTGATAACTCAAAATGGGTTCAAATATTCCCATTCACTGTCATTTCTCATTTTGCTGTGGCTGGTTCTAACAATAGGCCCCTCCTGTGCAAAATCCAAAATGCTGAAAGCCCATTTATAGCTCCTTTCAAGTTTCAAAACATGTGGACCTTCCACCCTCAATTTCTGGAAGTAGTAGGTAAGGTTTTGAGGTCTGAAGGTGATACTAATCCCTGGATAAATCTGTGGAAACTCCAAAAGAAGGTGGCAGCTAAACTGAGGAAGTGGAATTGGGACACTATTGGTAACGTCCATGAGAACTTGATTAAAGCTCAAAGTAAAGTGATTAACATGGAAGACAGTTTCCAAAGTTGTTTGATTTCTGAAGTTGACCTCTATAAAGCTAATGAAGAGTTGTTACTTCATACCAGTTACACTTAATGTTAACTGAAGCAGAAAGCTGTTGTTACCATATTTAGGGAAGGAGATAGAAACTCAAGTTATTACCATGCTTGTACTAACTTCAGAAGGAAAAACAAAATGATTTTATCTATTCAGGATTCTGCTGGCCATGTGCTGACTGATGCTGAGAATATTGCTCAAGATGCTGTAAATTACTTTTAAAATATGTTTAAGGAGCAGTCCTTTTCTAGAGCTCAAATCAAGATGGATATATTCTCTGATTGCAAATATTATGTCCACAATCTGAATCTAAATACCACTCCTTTGGAAGGTGAAATTAAAGCTGCCTTGGACTCTATTGATGACCATAAGGTAGCTGACCCTGATGGCTTCACTGCAAAATTTTATAAAGCCACTTAGAATATCATCTGTGGAGAGTTTGTTGATGTTGTGCAATGCTTTTTTAGAGGTATTGATCCCCATAAATACTTTACTGCTTCCACTATAACCTTGATTCCTAAAAACTCCAGCAGGATAAGATGGGGAGATTTTAGACCAATCAACCAAACTAATGTCATTTCTAAAGTTATCAGCAAGATTATCAGCACCAGACTCCAACCTCATCATTAGCAGCTTATAAGCAAGAATCAGGTGGCTTTTGTGAAAGGAAGGCAAATATTTGATAACATCCTTTTGGCCCAGGAACTGCCACTGAATCTAAACCGAAAATGTAGTGGCAGCAATCTCATTATGAAATTGGATATTCAAAATGCCTATGATACTATTAACTGGAATTTTATTTTAGATACCTTGAATGCTAGGGGCTTCTTTGGGGACTTTGTCAATCTGATTAGAAGATGGCTCATTTGCAATAACCATTCAATCTTAATTAATGGCAAGAGCCAAGGTTTCTTCAATGCCACTAGGAGAATTAAACACGGAGATCCCTTGTCCCCTACTATCTCTATTTTGGCTATGGATAATCTTTCTAGGCTTCTTAATCAAAAGTTTCTATTTTATCCACATTTGGACTATCAGCACAGATCCAATATTAGTGTGAATCACCTGTCCTATTCAGATGATATAATCATTTTCTCTAAGAATACCAAGAATGCAGTAAAGTCTCTTAATCAAGTACTTAAACACTTCCAAAGATCATCTGGTATGTATCTTAACAAACAGAAATGTCAAATTTTAACTAGCTCTCATACTCTTCCATAGATTAAGCAATGTATTTGACAACACACTGGATTTAGCTTGGCCACATTACCTATCAATTATCTTGGTGTTCAATTAATAAAAGGGATATCTAAACAAACTCAATTCAATGGGGTAATTGATCAAATTTAGAAACAACTTCAATGTTGGACAAATTACTTCCTATCAAATGGAGGTATGATCACTCTTCTCAAAATCATCTTAACTTCTATCCCTTCCTATGCTCTTTAGATGTTTACTATGAAGAAGGGGACTCATAAGGCTTGATAGAATGTTTAATAAATTTCATTGGGCTCATCAGAAGAAACAGTTTCATTGGTTAGCTTGGCATAAATTGTGTAAACTTCTACATGCAGGTGGTTTAGGCTTTAAGGATTTTCAGCATCTCAGTGTCATTAATCTTTGTAAACTCTGGAGAAATTTTAAAGCCCAAGATAGTCTTTAGGCTTTTTTATGAAGGGGAAATACTGCAGGACTGTGTACCTTAACTTGACTGAGAAGAATGTTGGGGATTTCAGGTTGTGGACTAAACTTTTGCAGGTAAGGCATAAAGCTGAGGATCTTTTTATTTGGGAACTTGGAGAAAGAAAAAAATAATTTATGGCTAGATAAATTAATTTGTAATGGGGAAAGAATTGACACCTCCAATCCAAACTTCTCAACTAGATTAAACACACACCTGCTAATTCCCCGGTAGAAACAAATCACACACACGACCCCACACATACTTTCGGGTCTGTTGACTTAGAATTTGTATTGGTTTTTGTTGATCTTGTCAGTCTATGCCAACACATGTGGTGTGCTTGACCAGCACACCACACCTATTGGGGGTCCATTTGTTGACCTCACTTTTGGTTGAGGTTTAGTTTTTCCCTTTTATTAGCCTAAGGTCTAGCCATAGGATTTTCTTATTGAGTATTCTTAGAAAACTAGACATGAAACTCTCACCATTAGAAATTCTACCCTCTTCTTTATTCAACTTGAGGTTCCACATATTGGTCCTAACCTCTAGCATTTAGTAGGTGGGATCACTATGGGGGAAACTCAAGATGAGTCACCCTTAGGACTGTTGAACCTTAAGGTTAGCCTTGGGCATTGGTCTGGAGCTATGGCGCTCACTACACTCATCTACACTCATATACACCCACATTCACTCACAGCCCTAAACTCAAATTTCTAGCCTAGATCCCTTGATCTTTAGGGATACTCATGTAGATGGTCCCCTAAACCTACTAGTAGTAGGGCTATGGTTTGGCTAAGACCACCGTGTAGAGGACCCAAAATGGGATTTCCAATGGTCCATGGCTTGTTGGTGATGGTTGGTACCTCAACTCTACCAAAATACTCATCTTGGCTTTTTACCCCTAAAACACCCCCAAATTACCAAAATACCCCCCATAGCTAAAAATCCCAAAAATTCCAAAAATTCCCAAAAACACACAATAAATCCCAAATATTCCGAATTTCATTTCTCTCAACTACCACATGACCCAATTTGACTAATTTGACCATCTTTAACCAAAATCCCCAAATACCCCTTTAAAGGTCCAAATTTCCCCAAATCCAACTCAAATGTCCATCAATTTGATCTCAATTGACCCAATTACAATCCTAAACTCAAATTAACTTTTTACATGACCAAACTAAACCAAATGCAACCTCAATTGGTCCATAATTTGAGCCCATATTTGAGTTAGATTAAAGCCCCAATTTTGACCATATGACCTAATCTCACCAAATTGAACCCATAGGCTAGTCAATTGGCCCCAATTGATGTTGAAAAATCTTGATAACATTCTTATACATCAAAATCAACCATCAATTGACTTTGTTGAAGCCTCATATCCATTTGATTTTGGCTTAAATCAAAAATTTCCAAATTTAGCCCTAAATTAGCTAAGCCCCCAAATTTCACCCAATTGATTGCCTTAACCTCCAAATTAGCATCCAATTCATGTTGAAAACTCTTCATGAGGTCCCTATTGACTATTTATAATAATCAATTTGGACTTATCCCAAGGCTAACCCAAGCTAGACCCAAACCTAACCCAACATAACCAAAATGATTAAGGTTCGAAAATCCTTCAAATTGACCCTTCAATTGAACCCAAAACCCTTTCCATTCTTCACCAAAGTTGTTCCTTATGGTCATGTACACCAAATGCAATAATTAATTGGGCCAATTGATATGGCTAACTTAGCCCAAAACTAAGTTTTGTTCATTTGCACCCACTTGGACCCATGCACTAAATGTGACCAAACCACCCTAAAGTCACCAAAGTAACTCCACCACAGCCATTAATTGAACTTAGTGACCAGTCCAAACACCATGAAACCACCAAAATTAAGCCATGGACCAAAGATCCCCAAATTAAGGGATATTATTTCCAAAAATGACATGCTTAAGATACCTTTGCCAAATCAAAGCACATTTGCATTAAATAGTTGTGGTGGATTCCTCTGGGTTCCCTGAGCTCCTAGCCACCTCCCCGTGGTCGGTCGGCCAGCCTAGTGGCCGGAAAAGCGCAAAACTGAGAGCCACTCCCATGGCACCTCACCCATATCAAACCCAGAGGCCAGCTCATCCAAATCAAACTGAAGAGCTCCTCTGCTCTCCACCTAAACAGCACAATGAACCCAAACTTATGCTCTGAGAGCCACCCCATGGCCATTTTTATAAAAAATCACCTCCCACAGCCATGGGAGGTGTGTAGAAATTTTCTTAGAGAGGCCTCTCCATACCTCACACAGAGCTTCCAACCATTTTCCCGAACTAATTCGCATTGTCGGAGCTCAATTTTGAGCTTCAAACATTGCCGGAAACCAGGAAAGAACCCAATAGACCTCCACACTCCACCAAACTTCAATTGCTTGTGCCCACACCTTCACAACAACAAGATAATACAAAGCCCCATCAAATTACCCTCTGAAATAGACCCCACCATAGCTCTATACCAACACCTGAAATCGAGCTTGATCGAATTCATACCTAGGATTTACACCAAGACTAGGGATTTAATACCTCACATATTGATACATCACCTTGGCTTGAAACTTTGGCATGTTGTAACCTCTGTCAAGGGAAATATCCTCTGATTTTTCCAAAGTCAGGGGAGGTTCCTATACATAGATCCATATTTTTCAAGATATTTCACATTATTTCCTTAAAATAATCATGAAAATTAGCATATTGATTAGAAAATCCTATTCAAATTTCGGAAGGTCCACCATGACTAGAGAAGACTTCGGAAATAATTTCATGGATCGTCATTAAAAATGCACTTAAATTTTACAAACATTAAATCACTAAAATAATTAATTTTGGAAAATATAAACATTTAAATGACTTGATTTTTTATCTCCACTATGATTTATGATCCAGAGAACTCATCATAAAAATTTTAAAATATTTTGAGTTCATTTGACAACTTAAGTTGATTTTCAAAGATAAATATCACTTTTGGTATTTAAATGAGTTTTTTTAAAAATAAAAAAAAACCACTCAAAAAATTATGAAATTTAGTTCTTAAGTTTTCTGTGATCGGGGTATTTTTTTTTTAAATAAAATGATATTTAAAATAAAAACTTGATTTTTAGCCTATTTTAAAATTTAAATAATTAAAAATCCATAAAAATCACAAAAATAATTAAACTCATGGAAATGTTCTAAATTGCTTCCTAATCACTTAGGAATAATTAGAATATTTTTCCTGATTTTCTAAATAAAGATATTGAATTTCAAAGCTTAAAAATAATTTTTTAAAAAGCTAAAAATGAGTTTTCACTAAAATTATTCCAATAAATCAAACAAAAACCAAAAAAATATGAAATTTTCTCCTTTGAGTTCTATAACCTTAAAGAGATTTTTTTAAAAAATAAAATTTAATTTTCACCACCTAAAATATTTTATTTTTAATAAATAACTCATAAATTGAAATAATTCTAATAAATCTGAGCGAATTGGAAAAATCATGAAATTTTGTCCAAAGTCTTTTCTAGTCTAGGTCTACCTCTAGTAAAAATTTCAAGGGATTAGAATTCACCTTGGTCAAGTTAGGAATTTTCTTTGAAAAATCCAATTTTTTGCATTAAAAAAAAATAAAAAAATTAAATTAAATTTTGAAAAATCAAATTTTCTCCTCTGATGTCTCAATTGACCCATGAATGAAATAAGATAAAAATTTCAAAGTTATTTGGATTGAATTTGACAAATTATGAAGTGTTAGAGCCTTAGGGACAAATGTGTAATTTTGGAAATTTAGCCTTAATTAACATTTAGGCTTAAGTCAAGGAGGGAAATGGGTAACCTCTAATCTGAATCAATTTATTTGATGATTGAAACACAAGGGGTTTACTGGTAGAAACCAATTTCACTTTCCTCATTAAAAAGATAAGTTAATAAATTTCTAAATTATTAAAAATTAGAAGTTTATTAAAATTAAATGATCCTAGGTTTAGGGGTATGAATTTTGAAGTCAATAATTAATCAATTTAATACACATATCTTGATTTACAAATAAAATCCAAATCATGATCACTTAAAGTTTAACCCTTTTCAAAACAAATTAAGACACTCACCTAGGCCTTAAGGGCTTAGTGGTGACTTAGGCTAAATCAAAATTAACTAAATGAGAATTAGAGAAATAAAAATAATTAAATCAAACATCCTTGAAACACCACTAAGCCCAATTGGAATTAAAAATTTGTCTAAGTGTTCAAATTACACTAAGGGTCTTCACCCACATAATTCTTAAATTAAATCACAAGTGATACTTACCGTATTCTTAGGGATAATTGAGACATCAGTGCTCACTGAGTAAAAAGGGTATTTACAGGATGAACCATTAAGCAACATAATAAGTTTAAATGGACTCGAGGCTTTTCACCAGTTGGTGAGAGGGAGGCATGGACCTGCTTCCCCCTCCTAACTTGTTGGATACCTTAGTGGTCTATTAAACTTAAAGTTCTTTGCTCAATGAAATCATCCTTAATTAAAATTTTAAGGACTCACCAAGATATGACATAGGGTTAGGAAAATTACCAAAATTTTACCTTTCCTGCTCTTCATAAACTGCCTTAACATGTTTTTTAAGTTTCAGCTGGTGGAACGAGAAGACTTGCCAGGCACACTTTTACAGTTTTCAGTCTTGTCTTTCTTGTACTTTCATACTGTACTTTATACCTGCAAATTTTCATGCTAAACAACGATGTCACCCTGCATGAAAACTAAAACCATCAGGATAGCCACATAACCATAACCAAAACCAAAACTAAAATCAACCAAGATAAAATTCACCACCACAACTTTCAAAATATAAAACAACTCAAAATTTAATCACAAACACCACACAAAACCACAACTTCAACTAAATTAAGATGTCTCTATTGGATGATCAGGAATCCCTCAGAGGAGGTAACCTACGATTGCTAACGAGGCTTCCCACAGTTTAAATGAAATTATGGAACTCATTAAGTTGAAGTTTAGTAAGTTCATTTGGACTAAGTGAATCCAATGGGAAATAGTGGTGCTGGAATGAGGGAACCGTAGGATCCTAACCGGTGTCGCTCTAATCAACATCAATATGCCCTCATAAAAATTAAAGAACTTCAACCATAGGGCCACCTGATTTGATATTATAACTTGACACACTAGATAACTCAAACTTCTCGCGGCAAGGAGCTCAGAGCTAGCATGGTGGGCAGCACAACCATCTTCAAGAGCAAAACCTGTATTCCCCAGCTAAACCAAGCTTCCTTCCTTAGACTTAAACAACAAAGCCATAGGACTTCGAGGTTTCTTGCTTATGCAATGTAAATCCTCACCTTATCTTTAGGCCTTTGCATAGCCCTGCTATATAATATAAGCCCCAACTCTTCTTAGGATTTCGAGGTTGTTGTTTGTCACGACCTAAATCCTCACATCTTCCAGGCTTTTTGTGTGATCATTTCACATGAATGCAAGCCCTAACTAATAAAATTGGCAGGATGAAACACCCAAATATTTCTCCTCAAAATTGAAGCTAAAGATTAGGATAGCTTGGGAAGTCACTGAGGTTCTCCTCTAAATCCATGACATCCCCTAGTTCTTCTCCCTTTGGATTCTACAATAAAATGTTCTAAATTTGAACCAATCCCATTTCACACCTCTACCTCCGATTTTGTTGAAAAGTCGTACCCTTTAAAATTCCTTGAATATAATATTTCTTGATTTTTATCGAGAGTCTTCTTAGGTGGCTTTGGTCATTTAAGATGTAATTAACTATAGGGGCTTGCCCTTATAGGAAGCATGTCGGAACCCAGCTTAATATAAACCCCATTTAATCCTTTATATTAAATAGGGGAACTTGTCGGCAAATACAAAGGTTTCGTAGACCAGACGGACGTCATACTTTTCTTAGTTTATTTGATCGAGCCTCATCCTCAAGTCTTGTGTTTATCCTTTGGGATAGATACAGGATTTTAGGTACAGTGCTCTTTCATTTTAAACTATGAAAAAATGGGGTCAGTTTGATTTCATACTTCAATGTCCTTCCAAAGCGGGCGACAGGATTTTGATTCCGGTGATCGACATCTTCTTACAGGCAACTCCCCTCCAACCCCAAAATAACGCCGACAGTTGTTTAGCAAAAGAACTTATCTTTTTTGCAAGCATTAGATTCTGGAACTTACTGGCTTCACTACCATGCAGACCCCTTTTAAATATCTGAGAGTGCATTTACGTAGGGGAAGAACTAAACTAACTCAGTTTGATGAGATATTAGATAAAATACACTCCACTCTACAATGTTGGACCAACTCTTTTCTCTCTCATGGGGGCAAAATTACTTTATTAAAGAGTGTCCTAACCACTTTCTCTATGTATATCCTACAGGTGGCAGTGATGATGAAAAGTACACAACTGCTGTTGGAAAGATTATCAAAGTTGAAGACCCCTTTTAAATAATATTTCCAACAGCAGTTGTGTGCTCTTCTTCATGTGTGCTTTTCTTCATGTTTGGACTAGATAGAGGAAGGAAATGATTTGGGCAAGTTGGCAGAAAGTGGCTAAACCTCTATTAGCAGGTGGACTGGGATTTAAGGGGCTACATGAACGTCATAAAATTAGCATGTGCAGACTATGAATCACCTTCAGACAATAAGAAACTCTTTGGGCTAAATTCCTGTTTGCTAAATACTGCAGATCTGACCACCCTAACTTAGTATCAAGTGGGCTGTGAGACTCTAGGGTTTGGCACAAGATGCTAAAAGTTAGGGAAAATGCTGAAAAAATTGTACTTATGGGAGCTAGGACATGACAAGATCAATTTTTAGCTGGACATATGGTGTCCTATGGTACATTGGATCCCTTGTCTGGTACTTCAGACAGGAACACATTGGTGAATGAATGTTGGGAGGGGCAGTCTTAGTCTGTAGATTTGCTTTACACCTTACTCACTGAACCATCTGCAAAAAAGGTGAAGAAGATTCAGTTTGATAGATAAAGGAAAGATAAATTCATCTTAGCCTACAATTCAAATAAAGTATTACTAAAAATATCTATGAGCAAATATATCATTAGGATAACGTGACCTGGGAAGATTGTATATGGAACAATTTTTTATCAACTTGTATGGCTTTCTTCTCTTGGATAGTGCTTAATAATCTACTTCAATCTGATGGTATTCTGAAACTTAAGAAACTGATGGGACCTTCTATATGTTATTTTTGTAGAAAGGAAATGTAGTCTTCCAAACATATTTTATTCAAATGTGACTTCTTCAGAAAGGTTTGGGAGGACCTACACTCACACTTTCATATCAATACAATCAATTTGGATTGGGAGAGTCTGAATAGCTACTTGGGTGAATGGAACAGACTGAAATTAGGTCCCATTCCTTTTATTACTGCATGGTTCATCTAGGCTACAAGAAATCAAGCCAAACATGAGGACATTGGTGTTGTTGCTGGAAGAGTGTTGGCCAACTATTTGGTCTTCATAAAAAAACTGATATAGTGGAAGCATTTCCCAAATATCATGAACATATGTAAAACTGTAGAACAAAAAAGCTTCAATATTATCAAGGTAGTCTGGGAGAAACCAATATATCCTTTGATAAAAAACAACACTGATGGAAGTTTCTCCCTAAAGGAAGCTAGCATGGGCGGTGTCTTCAGGGACTACAAAGGGATCTATTTACTTCATTTACAGTCACCCATTATTGTAGTAGATGCTATGAAAGTTGAAACTATTGCTCTTTTTTGGGCACTAAAGCTCGCTTCTATATACAATGGAATTCTATACACATGGAAGTAGACTCATTTCAGCTTGTGGAATACATGACAGGTCAAAACACCCCCCTTGGTACATATAGCAGTGGATTAACCATATAAGGCAGTTATTGGTGGAGACAAGGATTTACTTCTCCTTCATCTACAAGGAAGGAAATCGACCAACACACTTTTTAGCTACTAGTGGAGCACAATCTCAAATTGTTTTTGTATCTAAGCATCCTTCCCCCTCTATTTCTTTTTTAGTTCAGGGGACAAGTGTAAAGCCCCTCACCATAGAATTGTAACGTCTTTTTGAAATCAAATAGAATCATCTTTTAATATATCTATATATATATATATATATATATATATATATATATATATATATATATATATATATATATATATATATATATA